>NW_021025113.1:640382-725563 GCF_004153795.1 Camellia sinensis | reverse complement strand
ACAGAGACAGATTTCACTAATACCGCTTCATGTGTTCCCAGAGAGGACATAGCGGGATGTTCCGGAGGTTTCCGGGAAGATAGGGCGATGGACTCTAAACCGCGATAGGTATTATGAGGACAGATAGGGGCATGTACTCCGTAGAAAGTATACTTGTTAGAGAAGCCTGACAGATAGAGCTCATATGCTCTTATTTCTGGTGAAGCTATACGGCAAATCGTGGATAAGTCTGTAATCGCTTATCTGTGGATTTGTTCCCCGCATTAATATCTGTTCGTAAAGTGTGGATAAAGCTCTGTATGCTTATCTTTGTGGATATTGTTGTTATACATATCTGTTGAGAATGTGGATATAGTTTTTATGCTTATCTGAATGTGAGATATAGTTTTTATAGATATCTGTGGAAATGATGATAGAGCTAGTATGCTTATCTGTTGTTAAAAGGAAAATGAAAATTAATTGGGACTTGTAAGTCGTTGACATAAATATGTAATTTGTGTGATTGTATCAGTGTTGACCAACTATCAATTGCTAATGTTTTAGTCGTTGTCCATGGTTGGTTTAGTGTATTTCTACTGGGCTGTGGCTCACCCTATATGGGAATATCATTTTCAGGTGCAGGAAGCATGCCACCTCCAAGGACATAGCTGGGAGGCTTGTGGCGGGCATAGTTTTGTCGTTTCACTTTTGATGTATTATATGTGTAACTTCAAGCCAAGGGCTTAATGTGTAAACGAGTTAGAACTCTTGTTGTAACCAAGTGTTGACTTGGAAAGCTGTAAGCCCGTAGGGCATTTTGTTTTGATGATAACATGTAATACTAATGTGACGGAATTCTAATGAATGATAGAAGATGGTTAGTTTATCTATCAACGCTCGTCTTATTTGTTGGATTTAATGTTATTATTTTTGAGGGCGTTACAGCACCTCAACAATCCGAATTCTAACATGTTATCTCGATTCAAGGGATTCCACAATTTCATATTGACAACATATATACAAAAGCATGGCTCAATACCCCAAAGTCCCACCTAAGGTACTACTCAACTATACCACCATTTACTCAAACCAAAGTAATTCATAAAATGACTAAGTGTCAATCAACTTCGAATACCACTCAACCAACCCACCAGTTCTAACCCAAACCAAAACAACCAAACTGAACAAAACCAAAGCTTAAGTCCTATCAAGAGGGATCAGTTACAAAGATCCATCTTCTCCACGCGTGTAGCTCGCATTTTTCGCGCCCCCTCTCGGAAGTTTGAAAGAAGCCCTACAGTTCGGACTCCTGCGGTTATGAATCTAATCTCACAAGTGCAATGTGAAATTGATAAACACCAAAGAGTCCAGATCCGACAAATCATTTAGAAAATTGATTTAGGATAAAAAATGCCAAAATTGGACTACTTTGCCAGATACAGAGTCGCCACCTAAATAATTTTTTTATTTTTTGGGGAAGGTGAAGTTTTTTTTTTTTTTTTTTTTTTTTTTTTTTTTTTTAATTACAGTTTTCAATTTAAATTTGATTTAAATTTCATTTTAATCCCTATAATTTAAATTTAAATAATTTAATATTTAAAGTTAAAGTCTGGGTTTAATTTTATATGTACATCCAAATTTTTATTAATTTTGTCTTCATATACACTTTAAAAAATTTATAAATATTTCAAAATTATAAATTTTACAGCTCACCTTTTTCACTCCGAGACCTGCCTCAAACTCGTATCTTTTTGGGTGGGTTATTTTCTCACTAGTGTGTTGTGGGTACATTTTTTTTTTGAGTATTTCTATTAGTATCCCATCAATTATTTTAAGCCTTCTATTTTTTTGAATTCTCACTTATAAATTATAAAACTCTTAAAATTTCTTTTCTCCTTTCAAATAATACTAAAATTATTTTTATAAAAACATTTCACCTATTCAAATGCACAACCCCACACTCCCCACACCCCAAAAAATCTCTCTCAAAACCCTAACAAAACCCATGACGGTGGAACCTTCCAAAATCGGTGAAAAATATTTGTGGTGATTAAGAAGTTTTTTCTCTATTTCATTATGAGGTTTGTCAATCTATTAATTTTTTTGTTCTTTTTCTTTTTCTATTACCTCTTTTCACACACACAACACAATCCACTTTCATGCTTCAGTGGTTTGTTTTTTGCGATTCATCCATGGCATCACTGTACTTTATGCTTCCTGTGTGAGCAAAATTGGGCAGGATTTCCCCCCTCCATCAACTGGCCGATCGACCACCTAAGGATGGTCTATTCTCCTTTGTTTGCTTGCTTCTGCTACTTCGGTTATCTGTTCCCGAAACAAATAAGAAATGTTCGGTTACCTGTTCTTGAACAAATAAACAATGTTCAGACCTGTGTTCCCAAATTTTGTTCATATGGTTGAACAATGTTCAAACCTATGTTCCCGAATTTCATTCATATGTTCGGGAGTTTAGTCTTGAAAAAATGACGAACAATTTTTATCATTTTTTTTCAATAAACTTACATTTACAAGGCCAATTTCCACCGAGCTAACAAAACCATTAAAGTTGTGAACCTCTTCTGAGCCTTTTTTATTGTACTCCTCTCGACTCATAGAGTTGTGGTTGCTGGAAAAAATTTTTACTCATTGTCATTGTCAGAGAAGTGTATGTAATCAAATGATTACCACTGTTATCGCCAGAATATTGCCGCCAAAGAGTTTTCAAGGTTTTGAAGGTGGGTAGCTTTTGAATGTGGGATTTGGAGAAGATGGATGGGTGGTGATGGATGTGGGTGATCTCATAAACCCTAACTTATGATGTAATGGGTGTGTGAATTTAATTGTGAGATAGGGTGTCTCAAAATTTTTGATATCATTTTTAGTAATTTCATTTGAAGTTATAATAATAATAATAATAATAATAATAATAATAATAATAATAATAATAATAATAATAATAATAATAATAATAATAATAATAAAAGGCTAAAAAATAAAGGATTCAAAATAATTGATAGAGTGCTAATAGTAACACTCTACACAAATTCAATCTTAACCACAAATTACCAGTCTGGGTAGATTCAGGGACCACCATAAGTCTGGGTCCCAGACTTATTCCAAAACAGAATTTGAATTTTTTATTTTATTAATTTAAAGTCTACTTTTTTTTTATTTGTTTTTAATATAAATTATTTGGCTGATTTTGTTAAATTAAACAGACCAAAAACACATTAAACTCAATAAAAAAAACCAAATTTACAGTAGTAGTAATAATAATAATAATCATCATCATCATCGTGCTTTCAGAGGGGCAAAGTTGAATTTATCCTATTTTTTTGTCAATCTCCAGTTATCTTATCTTATGATTTGGTAAGTACAGTTAAGATTTTCATCAAACATTGTTAAAATAAGTAAAGTAAATAAAGTAGAAAGGTTGGGACACAGGTGGTACATAATGTGTGTATAGCACACTGCCACGACAATTTCTAGTAATAGAGAAAAGAATGAAGGTAAAGAGAGGTCTAGAGTTTGAGTTTGGTCATAGATATGGCATTATTATGTGTATGGCCGTAATTTTTTTATCTAAGCTCAACCAACCAACCATCCACCATTTTCCCTCTGGCTCTTTTTATGGATGGGAGGAGGGAGGCTATCATCTCTATCTTGTTTTGTTCCTTTGAAATCCCCAGAATTATAAGCCTAAGTTTTTATAATATAGCTCCAAATTCTAATTACAAAAGGGGGAATTACAGTAAGGAACAAATACCATGGTGATTCTAAGCTTCCAAGCAGTAGTAGTCTAGTTTCCAATGGTTAAGCATGCATTACACAATATTTTCACACAGTAGATTTGATTATTCAATATAAGAGATTAATTTTTACCCAAACAGAAAAGAAAAAAAAAATGTTTCAACAACCAACACTGGCTTCAAATAAAAGATAGCTCATTAAACTCTAGTAGCATCCATCATATGGACTCTGCAGTTATGCAAGACCTATCATATGTCTGCAATACATCACGAATTTGTCCATCCATACCTTATTACAACACCACGCCCCCTCGAAGGAGGGTTTGAATAATTAAGCTAAGCTAATTATTACAAATCAACTAATTAACTATCCTAGCTAATTAATTACAACACAATTGAATAACTAGCTATGCTAAGCTAATTAAAGCAATTAAACTAATTAACTATCTAAGCTAATTAAATAATTACAACACTTGAATTGAAAAGATTAGCTACGCTAACTAACAAAGCAATTAAGGGGCCTCGCAGGTGAGGGATGCATGCATGCTTGGTTGGCTTCCTTCCGAAAATCCATCGCCTTGCCTTTGGATGTCTTTGTTTGCACTTTACTTTGATCTCTGAACATTGCACCAATTTCTAGACTGCTTCTGCCCCAACACAGGAACATTTTGAACAATTTTTCCACTGATGGCTGGTCGGCTACCATAGGTGGCTGCTGGCCAACCTTTCCTTGGAATTCTCTTTTTTGCTGCAATAGAGAGCAAACAGAGGCAAAGCAGTGTATTCTCAAACAATATATGTACTATTACCCTCCTTATCATTTCCAAGCTCAAAGGAGTGTAATTCTTGGCTCTCAAGCCACCAACCAAGCATTTTCAATGCATGATGGCCAAAGAGTCAAGCTTGTACAAAGTCAATGAATGCACAAATAAGACTCTAAGTACCACCACCCTATCATGCATGATCAAGGGTGATGGCGACCAAGAAACGTGACACGTTTCATCACTTTGAGTATGAAATGTAAGCTAAAAATAGCTAGAATGAGAGGCCAACACATGGCACAAACTAGACAATTAAGCACCATTGCACTACAAGCATGCAAAGTAAGACTCAAGTGACAAAACCAGCTCAAAATAGAGCTTAAACAAGTCAAAATAATAGCAAAAACATACTGAGATCAAGTCACAAAATGGTAGAAAAACATACTCACATGTTAAGCTATCTACACATGCAAACAGGACACAAGGAGGGGAGGCCAACCGCTCATATTTTGGACCTCAAAACATGGTTTTGTCGCTGAAAAACCTTTGAGTTTCAGTGGTAAAAAGGCCCAAAATTTTTGATTTGAAGGTGATGAGAAATGGTGCAAAAAGCTTAACAAGCTAAAGAGCAAAAAGCGGGGACAACCCCCTAACTCACAAAGGCTCAAACCACCACTTTTAGGATTGAAAAAACAGAACTCTTTACATGCCAAAACCAGCCTTGAAATGGTGGAAAAAGATGGCAAAGCAAGTATGAAAAACAAGTTTAAAGGGAGATAGTTATACCTCTTGAAGCACAACACAATTTTAGGCAACAAAACCAAGCAAAACCACCTTAAGGAGTTCCAAGAGAGCCTCATGCAACCTCAGCCCAAAGATCAACAACTTTGATTAAGGGTTGATAGGTTAAAATTTGATGTATGCAAGCTTCTAAGCACAAAAGTTCTAGAGAGAGAGGATTGTAGATAGAGAGGCTCCCCAAAATATTTCACTCCTCAATTGTTCTAACCCTTCAAACCATAGAGAAGGCTCTCTATATATAGACAAACGCAAGCTCAGGTCGAAAATATCTGATTTAGAGACAGCTGGAGTATTTGGAAGACAGCTGGAGCAAAATATCTGCAAATTCTGAGCTTTGTGGACACTTGTGGCCAACTGGCCACCATTGGTGGCCGACCAGCCACTAATGGTGGCCAACAAGGATCACTTCTGGCCGAACTATGGCCGGTAAACTCCATTTGTGGCCGGCAAACTACCCCAGTGGCCGACAGTAAAAACTGGTTCTGGCCCCGACTTCAAACAGACATATCTCCTTCATTTGGACTCCTTTTCAGGTCATTCTTGAGCCTAAACAGAAGCCCCGGAAGTCTTCTTTCCAATGATGCCAGCTGCACATAAAATTTCCAAGTGTACTAAGAGATATCCCTCTTTTAATGAAGACTACTCAATTTCTGTCCAACTAGGTTGATGCCTAACTTCAACCAGCCATATCTTCCTTATTTGGACACAACTTTGAGAGATTCTTGAGTGAAAAATGAACCCCATGAAGCCCACTTTCCAACGGTAGTGGCCTCATAGCTGAAATCCAAGTGTACAAATGGATAGGCCCGAGTTAACGAGGGCTGCTCGACTCTCTCTCAACGGTTTATGCCTAACTTCTTCCCCCAACTAGGTTTCTTCCCTCTCCTCCCATTTTCTTCAACTCGAAACCCATAAACAAGATGTTTTAAAGATTTTTTTCAAAGAGTTCACCTCTCTTTCATTCATTTCTACTTTGTCCTTGCTTAGTTTACTGAAAAGCGTAACATTTAATGAAATGTGAGCCTCGAAACATCGTAGAAACTTTGTTTCAAAAATATTTTGAAAGAGAGGGTTTTAAGGTCTAAAATCTTTGGTCAAAATAGTTTTAGTCCAAAAATGGGGTGTAAGGTTAGGATTTGCAGCTCCTCTTGCTGAAGAAATAGAACATTTACACTACACAATTTTCATCACCAAGTAAGCAATTAGTAGCGCTCAAGTCTATAGGGCGGTCAAAAATGGGGTGTCTAGAGTTGCCCCTCTTTGACAGAGCTTGAAGTCATGAAATGACGTGAGTGAATGTCAAGGCGCGGAGACGACCCATTTTTGACAAGGCCGAAGACTTGGACAAACAAATAAAATAAAGATGTAGAAACAAATTGTTGCGCTCGCAGCCTGCGTACGTATTCCTTTGTAAGGAATTAAACTAGCGTAGTTCAGGGACAGTATGCAAAATGATACATAATATAACAAAACAATGTAAATGAAATACCTTGCAATGAAATAATCAAACCACAAGCAGTGCAAAACTACACAAATATCATAAAGGGATGGAGATGCAAAATCAAACTATGTTTAACACAGAAAAGGTGTCGGAGCCCTCAAACTACAATTCTCTTAGTGGAATAGGCACGTACACATTATCACAGAACCATGCTTCAATGAAGGAAATGTATGAGCACATGCCAAACTAAGCTTAACATGGAAAAGATGCTGGCGATACAATGGATATGATGTAATGGACGTAATAGATCGTGCAGTAGATACAAAGGGTGACATACTCCAACCACGCTGGAATCGTGAGAGGAGGAAGAACAAATCCCAAACACGCTGAAATCGTGTGAGGAAATAAACACTCAAACCACGCTGGAATCGTGAGAAGAGATCAGAAAACAAACCAATCAGGAGCACGTTCCACGCATCTTGAGATAAATTCCAAACACTCTGAAATCATGTGAGGAAAAGAACACTCTAACCACGCTGAAATCGTGAGAAGAGGTCTGAAAACAACTAATCAGGAATGCGTTCAACACATCCTGAGATAAATTCCAAACACGCTGAAATCGTGTGAGGTAAAGAACACTCTAACCACACTAAAATCGTGAGAAGAGGTATGAAAACAACCAATCAGGAATGCATTCCACGCATCCTGAGATAAATTCCAAACACGCTGAAATCGTGTGAGGAAAAGAAAACTCTAACCACGCTGAAATCGTGAGAAGAAGTCTGAAAACAACCAATTAGGAATGCGTTCCACGCATCCTGAGATAAATTCCAAACACGCTGAAATCGTGTGAGGAAAAAAAAACTCTAACCATGCTGAAATAGTGAGAAGAGGTCTGAAGACAACCAATCAGGAATGCGTTCCACGCATCCTAAGATAAATTTCAAACACGCTGAAATCGTGTGAGGAAAAGAAAACTCTAACCATGCTGAAATCGTGAGAAGAGGTCTAAAAACAACCAATCAGGAATGCATTCTACACATCCTGAGATAAATTCCAAACACGCTGAAATCGTCTAAGGAAAAGAAAACTCTAACCACGCTAAAATCGTGAGAAGAGGTCTAAAAAAAAGCAATCAGGAGTGCGTTCCACGCATCCTGAGATAAGCCCTGAGGGATAGCAATTCTAAATGTTGCTCAGCATAAAAGGATAAATGATACAAGATAGCACAAGATGCAAATAAATGCAATAAGTGCGATGATATGATACATGTTACAAGCAATTAGGGGTGAGCAGCGGATATACCGATCCACCAAAACCGACCGAACCAAACCGATCCGCCGCATTTTGGACGGATGCGTGATGGCGAGCGGACCGTCGCGGATTGATTTTCTCCAATCCGTCAATTTGACAGACGGATGGCGGATTTGAGATTCCTTTGGCCGCAACTGAACCGCCAAACCGCGAACACCCCTAGTAATTTATAAGACTGTGTTTTCAATTTGTTTAAATATTTTGTTTGTGTTTTCAATTGAAAAAGAGTTTAAATATTCCGTTGAAAAAAAGTTTTCAACTTGAATATATTTTTTGAATTGAAAAAAACAAACTTATTATTTATCTATATTTTTTGGTTTTTAAATCTAACTCTAAAAATAATAAATAGAAAATATGATATATGTTGGTTGGTTTTGTTTTCAAAAACATATATAGATGTAACAATACAGAGACATACAATCTCTACTACTACTCTGTTCATGGTTTTGGTGGTTTGAATCATTTTTATATTTTAAGAATCACAGATTGTAATACTTTTTGTGGATGAGGCATGCAGTGATTGTGATACTCTAAAGTTTCAAATTTTCTTTCTTTGGATGAGGCATACAGCTATTGTAATACTTTTTTTAGTTATTGACTGTAATACTTTTTTTTTTTGAGGAAGTGCACAAGTTAAATTATGTTGAAAATCTATAAAATTTTAAACCGCCAATTCGATTCGCATCCATCCACCAAACCGCCAATCCGCTCAATCCACATCCGTCGGATTGGCGGACGGATGCGGATTGATTTTCTCCAATCCGCCAATATGGCGGACGGATGGCAAATTGGAGGTTCCGTGGCCGCAACCGACCTGCGCCCACCCCTACAAGCAATGTATGATGTTTAGGGAATGCAATAAACAAACAAAGCGGCGCTTTAAAAAGCACCTCGTGGGGTGAGTGGCGATGAACCACTCTACTCTAATGGGGGATCTCCCCCTTCTGTTCTTTGAACTCTTACCTTAAACTTACAGTACAAAGGTCCTGAAATGCTGACAAGGGGTAACCTCTGCATATAGAAGCCACAGATGCTGCTGCTCATATTCGCAATTTTCCCTATTCTCCAACTGGGTGACAGACTAGGTTGGTTCAGTATCCAGAATTGAGGTGCACACATGCTATCTCAATCTATGGGGCTGCCATATAGATTTCAAGCTGAGGATACACCCCTGGGTATTCAAACCAGACTTTAGTCTCAAAAATTCCAAACCTTTGTGTTCTAGGCATCGCCATTCGAACTAGTTTCCACCGTCGCAGTTGGTCTCCTAGGAACTCATTGCAAACACAGCCAAGATGCCTCCGGTAGGGAATGGTACTCAGGGAGAGCACTTCTGATCGCCATTCTAGCTTGACGTAGGCTTGAGCTTGAGGTAGAGGCACACTCATACTTCGGAGCATTGACAAGGCCTGAGGAAGTGCAAATGGAATGCAATCTCGGAACTTTCTGAAGTTGAAACAAACTCAGATGCCCCACATTGCCCTTATTTTCTTTTGCTTTGCAGTCTGGAACCCATGTAGCTTCATATAGGTCCTTGTTCTATTGTAGTCACATGACCTGGGTTGAACCCTACAGTTTATGAAAGAAAAAATCTTGTTTTGTACAAACGTGGAGAATGACACAGCACTCTGAGCATAAAATGATTTATTTTTGAAATTGAAATTTGAGAAAGAGTTCTTGACCGGGTATTGAGCATACGACCGACCAAAGTCAAAATGACTCAATGAAAGGAAAACAAAGGTAAAACAACCTAAACACATCTATTGACACTCAAAATGACTCAAAACAAGAATCGAAAACAACAAACACATGGTGAGAGACCTCTTAGTTCACAAGGAGCCCACAGCTTCTCCAGGTATTGTTTCCCACCCTTTCTCATTTGTGATCCTCACATCATTTTCACACTCAATCTCTTTTTCTAAAAAAGCCATTTTCTCACTTTTTCCTCTCAACACACATCTCCCTATTCTTCAATCTCTCTTATTTTTTTATCCCTCCCCTGGGTGGTTGATGGATAAACAGGAAGTGGTGGGCTCTTGCCCTTAGTATTCTACTAGATCCTTCTTCTAGACATCGGTTGATGATGTGCTTAGCCAATTTGGATGTGATCAGACCTGTCCAAATGAGGAAGTGGAATATCTTGCTCCATTTCAGTTCGTGTTTCGCACATGGCTTGATACCTCGCTGCTTGGAGGATGTGAGAGCTTGGCCCCCCTGCTGTTAGCTTCAGCTGTGCCCTTTCTGGCGAATATGGTGCCCTTTCCGACAAGTATGTTGCCTTTTTTCGGCAAGTATGTTGACAACGGGGGAAAAGACAGAAAACCTGACTCAACTATGCCCCTAGTTCATTATTTTGACCATTTTTTGTTTTTGGCTTTCTACTAAAACAATTTTGACCAACATAAGAGTTAGATTAATACACTTGTTCGATTTTTTGATTTGAAATCATGCAAGTCAGGTTGTGAACACTGAAAATTTTTCTTTTTTGGGTCCAAAAAATGGTCCAGTTTTGGGAAAGTAGAATAATTTTTGAGAAAATCAGTCAACCTCAGTAAAAATTCTCAAAAATTATTTTTGCAAATGGCCATAGCTCGACCAACATAGAATCTACTCTCGAGATGCACAACCTCAGATTTGAACTTGAATTGTCTTGTAGCTAAATCTTTCTAATGGAATAGGACAACCGAGTCTGAACGAAGATAATCATGAAGATGAGCCACTTCACATAGACAGAAGACGAGTTGAACAAGGATAAGCCAATCAACATGGATGAGCCAAGCAGGCTGAAAGTGGTTGGGGCCGAACTTCAGGATGAAGTTGCCTACGTATCCCAAACATGGGAATCAGGCTTGACGTAGTTCTGGGTTGAGGTTCACTCGGGTGTTGACACTCACCTTTTGCGCTCTAACTTTTGCCAAGGCCGCCCTTTCTAGGTTTTCAACCTTGCGAGCTCTGTTTTTCTTTTCTCTTCATTTCTTTTTCTTCTCCTCTTTTTCTTTTCATTTTTTCATTTTTGTTCTTTTTGTTCTTTTTCTTTTTCATTTGCTCTAACTTTTGCCTAGGTCGCCCTTCTGGGTTTTCGGCCCAGTGAGCCTCTCAAGGATGGAAAAGTTTATGTTGATCGGTTTTGAGATCTCGAAGCCATCTGAATCTAGGAGAATAGCTGCTGTTCGTTAATGATGTAGGAGCCCATCCAATCGGGTCTAAATTTGCCCCTAGTCTTGCGGATAGAAACTTGATTGTCCTTCAGTAATAAACTTTCTTCTTTCAGCTGCTCGAATCAGGCTTTCTTGCTAGTCTTCATTAGTTTGCGGAATGACCCATCTTTTGAATCTTTGAGCACATCTGACATTTTTGCCCCTAGTTCAAGGGCTGCTTCTGATCTAGCTTTGCAAGCTTCCTTTGATAACATCTGTTCTTCTTGATCTGACTTTCTTGCCCCCAGTTTAAGGGCTGCTTCAAATCTGGCATGGCAGGCCTCCTTTGATGTCATACGACCTTATTGCCCCTAGTTCATGGGCTGCTTCAAATCTGGCCATACAAGCCTCACATTATGGTTGATCATTGAACATTTTGAGTCCAAGTTCAAGGTTTGAAAGCAAAAAGGGTTGAGTCTTGAGGCTGAGAGCGATCCTATGCTGCACAATCTCGAAATCAATTCCACGCATGTCTTCGCAGGACCATGTAAAACATTTTTTGAAATCTTTAAGAAAGCGATTAGTCGCTCGCGCTGAAGACAATGTAGAACCAATCTGGATCAAGCTAGGACGAAGAATGCCGTAATTACCTCCACAAATTAAGGAATATTTCTCTAGCTCAATAATAGTCACCAAATGAAAATCTCCATTGTTCTTGGAGTATATTCTTCGTATGGGTTTGAAAAATTACTTCTGGGTAATTGAGCTTAAACACGACAAATTTGTAATTCTTGAGGACATTAATTTGTACTTGACTTGTCGTGTCACATACTATAAATTCATATTTTAAGAATGTTCAATGTATAACTGCATGTGAAATATTTTTGTAAATTTCTGGAGTTTAATGAGTACATATGATAGAGATTGGTGACATGATTGATGTTGAGACTTTATATTCCTTATATATGTTAAGCATTAGAAGGGTTGAATTGGAGACAACATAATGTGATTGGAAGTTGATAAGTCTATATTGTGTTAATTATTCGATGCGTGACAGAAAAAAATATCATTTTCTAGCAGTACCAAGTGATCATCACATTGGTTTGTTTGATTTTTGGATTTTCAAGAGAGAAATTGTGGGTTTGTGGGTCGCTGTTTGATTACAAGTTTTCTAACTTGTAACGCCTTGATAATTTTAACCCAAATTACAATTATCAATCCTTTATTTAATATCCAATTTCCTATCCTAAGGTGAGCATTACAAAATCAAAATAACACAAATTAAAGTACAATATCTTTTTGGAAACTTTTGTTCAAATGGATATTAAACTTCTACATCGTAATATCTTAATTTAACAATACATAAAGCATTACGTGAAATAAAAGAAATACAAAAAATTGCTTAAAGCGCTCAGACACCTTTCAAGGTGAGAACCTTGATTACAAATAATTGAAACTTTATCCCAACACATAAGCCTGGTGGTTGTGATCACATAAAGCATTCAAAGTGAGTTTTCGTGCTCCATCAAGATCTCCACCAATCTTTAACTGAGTGGAGGTAGGAATGAGAAAAGTTGCTCAGTAAAAATGCATTTAATCGAGTATGCAAACATTTGAAATGGATATGATCATGCTATGCACATGCCATGACACAATTCCTTTTTTTCTTTTTTCTTTTTTTTTTCTTTTAAAAGAAACAATGCGCAATGCACAACTCATAACTCACAACTCACAATAAGGCAGGGTGATGAGCACCTAAAACATACATCATTTCCAAATTTGCAGGCTCATAATACGACCGGGCTAGTGGACACCCAAAATCACTTGTTTTCTACATTTTTTTGACTCAATACGGTAGAACCGGTGGACACCCAAAAATATTTCCCATGTTTGTCTTGTGATAAGAAAAACAGGGCAATTGGGCACCTCAACTCCCTCGCGCGGGTACCAATACAATACTCAACTAGTTTTCAAAATTTGGCTCAATTACCCGGATGCATACGTGTTGGTATTTTTCCATAAAATACAAGAAAAATATATAAAATGAATTAAATAGCATCATGGAAGATATTACAAGATGGATTCCCATGAACATATAAAATAATATACAAGAAATAGTTCAAATATAAAAGTTTGAAGAACAAAAGATAAGAGATTCAAATTGAAGCCTGCACTAGACAATTTCCTTAAAACAGATTCACCGCCTCCCGATGGATGCTGGAGGTACGCTAGGGTCTATCTCCCAGAATACGGCGGTCGAAACCAGCTAATGCAGAAGCACCTTCTGAATAGCTTTCACTAACATGACAATGGTTGCACTCTCTCTAACAAGAACCAAAGAAGGGGCTAGCAAAAGAAGATAAAAATTTTCTTTGGTGGAAAAATAACATTTCCAACTTTTTATCTCAAAACACCATCTCCATTTTCCATCAAAACCTCTTCAAAATTATACTACCAAGTTGGAGGGGAAAGGCCTCTATTTATACAAGTAAAGAATCCCTGGCCATGAAGGCTATATATCAATAGGGCCATCAAATGTCGTTAACCAAGGCTATCAACTGTAGCCATTAGGGCTAGAAGGTTAAAAACCTATGGCCACTAATATGGTCATCTGCTCCATCATCAAAAGATGAAAGTTACAAAAGTCTAAACCTCTTATGTACTTAATATATAAAAATAAATATGTATATAATGATGTTTAAATAAACCAACTAAATGGGTAACAAAATGGATATTAATGTTGGGTCACAACCCGATCCAAGCCCAATTCTCAAACACATGTACAAGTTAAGCCCAACACAACATAGCTTTGCCCAAGCTCAATATTAAGTCCAAGTCCAAGTCCAAGGCCAAACCCAGCACATGCACAAACACAAGCACAAGCCTAGGCCCAATCCAAATCGAGATAACTCCAAATCTAAGGCCAACTTTATTGATACCCACTTTATGAGACAATTATCATTCACAACTCAATGGTTTTGGCTCATTATTTTTTGTATTACAATCTTCTCACTTAAGAGAATACAAAACTACTTAGACCCATCTCAACCGACTGTTGAGTCCCACTTTAATTTCGAATTAAAATTGCCGAAAAACTATTATTTTCCAACAATCCCCCACATAAATAAAATTGGCCGAATAAAGAAAATTGGACAACGTTTAACAATAAAGACATGGAGAGAGAGGGTACACAGAATAACCCTACATCAAAAAATGTAGTTATTAGCCTTGAACCTTTTGTAGTAAAAGCCTATCAAATTTACTAGCTGACCAGTGAACGTGATGTCTTGAGCTGTTCTATCGTTTGTGTAAATTGAGACGATAGACCTTACACAGGAGTTACTCCAACCATTTCCCAGAATACAGCGGTCGAAACCAGCTAATGCAGAAGCACCTTCTGAATAGCTTTCACTAACATGACAATGGTTGCACTCCCTCTAACAAGAACCAAAGAAGGGGCTAGCAAAAGAAGATAAAAATTTTCTTTGGTGGAAAAAAAACATCTCCAACTTTTTATCTCAAAACACCATCTCCATTTTCCATCAAAACCTCTCCAAAATTATACTACCAAGTTGGAGAGGAAAGGCCTCTATTTACATAAGCAAAAAATCCCTGGCCATGAAGGCTATATATCAATAGGGCCATCAAATGTCGTTAACTAAGGCTATCAACTCTAGCCATTAGGGCTAGAAGGTTGAAAACCTATGGCCACTAATATGGTCATCTACTCCATCATCAAAAGATGACAGCCACAAATGTCTAAACCTCTTATGTACTTAATATATACAAATAAATATGTATATAATGATGTTTAAATAAACCAACTAAATGGGTAACAAAATGGATATTAATGTTGGGTCACAACCCGATCCAAGCCCAATTCTCAAACACATGCACAAGCTAAGCCCAACACAACATAGGTTAGCCCAAGCTCAATATTAAGTCCAAGTCCAAGTCCAAGACCGAACCCAACACATGCACAAACACAAGCACAAGCCTAGGCCCAATCCAAACCAAGATAACTCCAAATCTAAGCTCAACTTTATTGATGCCCACTTTATGAGACAATTATCATTGACAACTCAATAGTTTTGGCTCATTATTTTTTGTATTGCAATCTTTTTACTTAAGAGAATACAAAACCACAGACCCACCATAACTGGCGTTGAGTCCCACTTTAATTTCGAATTAAAATTGCTGAAAAACTATTATTTTCCAACAATCCCCCACATGAATAAAATTGGCCGAATAAAGAAAAATGGACAACGTTTAACAATAAAGACTTGGAGAGAAAGAGTACACAGAATAACCCTACATAAAAAAAGTAGCTATTAGCCTTGAACCTTTTGTAGTAAAAGCCTATCGAATTTACTAGCTGACCAGTGAACGTCTTGAGCTGTTCTACCGTTTGTGTAAATTGAGATAATAGACCTTACATAGGAGTTACTCCAACCATTATTCTTATTCACATTGGTTTGTCTGGTTTGGCCCTAGAACACTAGCCTAGTTCAGTGATTGTTTTTAAAGAGTTTAGCCTAGTCAATTCTTAAAGAAGCGACCTCACTTTGCACTCACATAGGTGACCTACATAAGGTATCTCGCTATACATGGTTGACTATTTACAACACTTAGGTCATTAAAAGCATCAGCTTAACCTCCCACCCCACAGAGTATCACTGTATAAAGGAATGGGCAAGAGGATTTACCTCCACAATGACTCATCCGTTACACACAATTAAGTTGTCCCTTTGAACCTAAATCTTGGGATCTCCAATCAATTAGGTTGGGTTTTCCATTCTAGTAACATTTGCTAAAGGTCTTAACCACAGTCCTCTTGACGACTCCTTACTAACTCTCAATTTAACCTTTAGGTTAACGGATCCATAATATTGTCCTTAAACTATATATAGCTTATAGTGACAACACACGAGAGTAGTCGCCGTATGGAATTATGTCTTCAATAAAAATGTCTAGACCTTGTGCCCTAACAATACTTGATTGGTTGTGTAGACACCTCATTTTTTACCGCCTTTAAGACTTGGGGGCCTTTGATTGTTTACTTGATGGTGAAAGTTGTGCAGTGCAAAGGTTCGATTTCTTCGGCAAGAGGAGCTTCAAATCTCAACCTTACATCCCATTTTGGACCAAAACCATTTTGACCAAAATGATTTTGAGACCTTAAAACCCTCTCTTTCAAAATACTTTTGGAAAAAGTTTCTACAATGTTCCGATGCTTGCATTTTGTTAAATGCTGCGCTTTTCGGTAAACCGAGCAAGGACAAAGTAGAAATGAATGAAAGAGAGGTGAACTCTTTGGAAAAAAAATCTTTAAAACATCTTTTCTAGAGGTTTGGAGTTGAAGAAAATTGGAGGGGAGAGAAGAAACCAAGTTGGGGAAGAAGTTGGGCATGAACCGTTAAGAGAAAGTTGAGTAGCCCTCGCTAAATCAGGCCTATCCATTTGTACGCTTGGATTTCAGCTATGAGGCCACCACCGTTGGAGAGTGGACTTTCAGGGCTTCATTTTTCACTCTAGAATCTCCTAAAGCCGTGTCTGGATGAGGGAGGTATGGTTGTTGGAAGTTAGGCATCAATCCGGTTGGACTGAAACTGAGCAGTCTTCATTAAAAGAGGCATATCTCTTAGCACACTTGAAATTTTTATGTGAGGCTTCACCATTGGAAATAATACTTCTAGGACTTTAGTTTAGGCTCAAGAATGACCTGAAAAGGAGTCCAGATGAAAAAGTTATGCCTGATTGAAGTCGGGGCCAGAACTAGTTTTTGCTATCGGCCTCTGGGGGAGTGTGCCGACCACAAACTGGCCATAGGTCAGCCAAAAGTGACCCTTGTCGGCCAGCATTAGTAGCTGGTCGGCCAACAATGTGGCCGGTCGGCCACAAATGCCCAGAAAGCTCAGAATTTGCAGATATTTCTCCTCCAGCTGTTCTATACTGCTCCAGATTTTTTTTATCTTGATATTTTCGATCCATGGCTCTCTTTTTTCTATATATGGAGGCCATATCTCTCATTTTGGAAGGTCAGAAAATTTTGGGAGCCTCTCTCTCTAAAAATCCTCTCTCTCTAGAGTTCTCTCTCTCTTGCCCTTTTGTACATACAAGAAAAGAATGTGCATGGAAGTAGAGATACACCTCTCCCTTGCCTAGACATCCTTAACCAAAGTTGCATATCTTTGGGCTGAGGCATCTTGGGACTAATTTTGGGTTGTTGAAGCGTCATTTAAGCCAAGAAAGTGGTTGTTTGTTGTTATGCTTCAAAGGTACAGGCTTAACCCCTCTTAAGCTTATTTTTGCACACTTGTTTGGCCACATTTGCATGCCGTTTTTGGCCTAGTTTTCAATTACAAAAATCTCTATTTTTAAGGTTTAAAAATGGTGGTTTAAGGCCTTTTTAAAGTTAGGAGTGGTCCACCCTCTTTTGTAGCTTGTTTGCTAAGTGTTGTGCTATCTTTCAAAGCCTTCTAAAGAAACTTTTTTTTGGCTTTTTTTTACCACTGGAACTCAGAGAATTTTCAGTGGTAAAAACCATGTTTTGAGGTCCAAAATAGGAGGGGGTGGCCTCCCCTCCTTGTGTCTTGTTTGCAAGTGTAGATGGCCTAACTTGTGAGCATGTATTTCTACCTTTTTGTAACTTAATTCAAGCATGTTTTAGGCTCTATTTTAACAGGTTTCAACTCTATTTTTTGGCTGGTTAAGTCACTTGTTGCTTGCTTTTTGCACTTGTAGTGTAATTGTGCTTATTAGCCTAGCATGCCTAATGAGTTAGCCTATCATTCTAGCTTGTGCTAGCTTGACTCCAGCACATTTTTGTTACTAATTTACCATACTTTAACTCTGTTTTGAATGGTCTCGGTCATATGAGCCTTGTTTTGCATAGTTATAGTGCAAGTGCCTTCACTAGCTTTGTGTTTTGAGGCCTCTAACATGCTTTGCTTGTGTTGATTGCATGATATGGCATCATTTAGCATGTAATTTCAGTGCATATAGTCTTGTCACACTCTTACATACTTCACTCTTTCATTGTTTTTGAGAGTTGTGTTTTGAGCCTAGCTTGCGAGCCAACATGTGCGCATGATTTTATAGCTTTTTTGTGCTTCAATTCCAGCATGATTTAGCCACTGTTTTGGCATGTTTAAGCTCTATCCAGAGCTGGTTTGGTCATCCAAGTTTGATATTGCATGTCTCTAGTGTAGTGTTACTAGCTTTCTTGATTTTGGCTTTTGAACTTGTCTTGCATGCATTGTCTTTAGCATGCCATTTCAGCACTGAATTTCTGCAACCTCCCTCATTTCTTCTTTTTTCCATTTGTTTTGAGGGTTGGTTAGTCTTGAGGTTGTGTTTAAGCTTGAGATTGAGACTTATGCTCAATGGCTTTAACCTTCTCTTGAGGGTTTCTACTAGTCAAAGGCATAATTTCTCTCATGTCTTAAATCATCCTTCGGTTGACCCCTCTTGCATTAGGGGACTTTCACATTGGACTTAATCGGTTAAAGAATTAATCGGTAATGTAAAATGTGTAAACAAGAATTGAGCAAAGTAAAACATGAACAAGATAAGCATTCGTGTTGCATTGCATGTGTTTGGATCGGACGTTAATCCAAACACAAGAAAAGTAGGACATTTCATACTTAAAGGGATGAAACGTGTCACATTTCTTAGTCGCCGTCACCCTTAATCAGACATGATAGGGGGGTGGCCATTTGGGTCTATTTGTGCATTCATTGACTTTGTATAAGCTTGGTCTTTGGCCATCACACATTGAGATGCTTGATTGGCGACTTGAGAGCCAAGCACCACACTCCTTTAAGCTTGAGAAATGATGAAGAGAGTGGCAGTACACACATTTCCTGTAAAATGCCTTGCTTTGCCTCTGTTGTTCTCTGTTGCAGCAAAAACAGCATTTTGGAAAAGTAGCCGATCGGCCAGTTAAGGTGGTCGGCGGCCACTTTTTGTGGCCAACCGGCCACCAGTTCATTTTTGTGCAAAATTATCTTGTTTTGGAGCAGAAACAGTCTAGAGGTTGGTTCAGTGCTCAGATATCAAGGCAAGTGCAAACAGAGGCAGCCGAAGGCAAGGCAATGTATTTTCAGGAGGACAGCAACCGAGCATGCATGCCTCCCTTGCCCGCGAGGCCACTTTATCGCTTTAATTAGTTAGTATAGCTAATTATTCAAGTGTTGTAATATTTTAATTAGTTAGTGTAACTAGTTATTCAAATTGAATGTGTTGTAATAACTAATTAGCTTAGACTAGTTAATTAGTTGGCTTGTAATACTTAATTAGCTTAGCTTAGTGTAGCTTAGTTTATTTATTTGGACCCTCCTTCGCGAGGGCGTATTGTTATAATAAGTGTGCGTGCGTGTGTGCATGTCTTCCAACCCCACTTCTTTCTCCCTTTTATTTAACCGCTTTCGATGGTTAGATTAGGGCACGTTTTGATTAGCATACCTTATGCTTTGCATGTTTGCATTATTCATTTGTATTGCATGCACCGGGCTCGGCGCATCATTCAAACTGCATAGTATTTCAATACTTATTTGAATACATGTATCAAATTGTTGCATTCATATGCCATCTTAGATAGCTGAGCCTATTTAATTCCATATTGCATGTGTTGCATTAGGCATCTTACATAGTTAGGATCATGCATATTTCTAACTAGCTTTTGTTTTGGCTCGGAGTACACTGTAAGTGTTATGCTTTAGCATACTTGCATGAGTGTGAGTGTTGCCATGATAGCATACTTGCCATGAGGCTATTTGCTTATATGCTAAACTGCATGAATACCTGTGGATGAAGGCGTTGTTGCTTGAATTGGAACAATTCGATAAATGCAAGTTTTAAGCCCACTTTGCGAAGTGGCAAAATCATGTTTTTAAGCCCACTTGTTTGGTGGCAAATCCACCCTTTAACCTACTTGTGAGTAGCACTTTCAAATTATTTTCGAAAACTAACATGAGTTGATTTGTTCCAAGTCTCGCGACTTAGTCTATACTTGTATGTGTGCGTCACATAGTAAAGTTAGCTAATAACCAGATAAGACCACATGAGGTTTATAAAATAACATATGCTTAGTAGAGGCCGATCCTTTGATCGGGTGAGCGGGGTGCTCATTTCACGACCTTCCCCTCTCGTACCCAAGTTCCCGAACCAAGGCAACTTTGGTGATGACGGGCACGTGGCCTTTAGCACGAGTCAGGGTTTCCTAAATTTTTCAAAAATAAAATATTTAGGTGCCGACTCTATAATCTGGCAAAGCAGTCTAGTTTTGGCATGATTTGATTTAAAATTTGATTTTCCAAAATGATTTGCCGGATTGGACTCTTTGGTGTTTATCAGTCTCATATTGCACTTTGTGAGATTAGATTCAGAACCGTGACAGGAGTCCGAACTGTAGTAAGACCAAATTCGCGCCTCTCCAAAAGGGGGGCGCGCGAAGAAAGTCGGGTCTACAGGTTGTCGCAAAGTATACAAAATTGCTAGCACAAGTTTCAATCAACATGGAATATCCTCAAGAAAATAGAAAAGTCATTCAGCTATTTCACTAGCTTTATCTAAATCACTGAATTCTGATTCCATCATTGATCTCATAATATACATCTGCTTGGAAGATTTCAAAGACACAGTTGCATCTCCAATAGTGAAAACAAATCCACTAATGGATTTATAGTCTTTATATCAGATATCTAGGTGACATCACTGTACCCTTTTAGTACAACCAGATATCTGGGATAATGCAACCCATAATCTTGACTTCATTGTAAGTACCTTAGTACCCGCACAAATGCCCCCTAAAGATAGGCGTTGGGATTACTCGTGTATCTACTTAGCCTACTTACTGAGTAGGCTATACATGGCCTTATACACCTTATCAGATACTTTAAACTTCCAATGACCTGAGAATATTCTAGTTGAAATACACTCTCACCATTATTTTCGGCCAAATGTAGACTCAAGTCTACCGGTGTCCTCAACGCACTTGTATCTGATTTACTAAATTTCTCAAGTATCTTATCAATGTAATGAGACTGAGAAAGTATAATACTATCAGATTTTCTGGTAATCACATCTATAGGGCCCATATCTTTCATGTCAAACTTAGAATTTAACAACTTCTTGGTAATTCTGAACATTTCCTCATAATTACCAATCATGCAGACACAAATTGACATATCTATTTGTCAATGTCTTTGACATACATATTTGTCAAGCCTCCTTTGATAACAAGATTGTTTCATCGCCTTTTATTCACTTACATCTCAAGATTTACTACCTATGCAAGATAAAGTTAAATTAATAACTTATTTATAGAGAAATCACAGTTTCAAAGAAGCTTTTAGCCACACTAGCTACCATATAGGTTTAAGAAGATTAAACAATAGAACTTTAAAGTCCTAGCCTTTTAACATCTTCTATGCTTATCTCTTAAATCTAAATATTAGATTTGTCCACAAGAAAGCCGATATGCACTACTTTATTATGCATAATCGTTGAACATAAAGTCAATGGATTTTTAGGCCTATTCTATCCTCATGGGTCTAGGTATTGCCACCTTTTGCAAAACATCCCTACATGTGTAGAATTTATACAAAAGCTTTAAGCCTTTTCAAAAATTCATACAAGGTCTTTAACCAATTCCTTGTGTCACATGATTATGAAAATCTCAAAATCATATCACATAAAACACATTCCCAGACCGTCATTAACCAAATTAGGTTTTTCTCAAATTCAGGGCACCAAAACAAGTTTGGTCCAACATGTCACTCTGAAGTCAATAGCCTTACTATTTGGAACCATAAACCTAGTGATCAATAGTCTACTATTATGAACTTCATAAGATGGCCAGTAGTCTTATCATTAGGAATCACTAATTTTTCATCATGTGGTTAGTAGACTTTTCACTACTAGGAACCATAATGTTTTAAATGTGATCAGTAGTTACTTTCATTACTAGGAATCATTATGTCTTCATATATGATCAATAGCCTCTCCACTATACTAGGAACCATCATGTCTTAATATGTAATCAGTACACTACAACAAAGAACACTTTTAGCGACCTATTTTTTAAATTTTGGTTGCTGAAAGTATCCGCGACATGAACAAAATTGGTCGCTGAAGCCCTGTCACTAAATGCTTCGGTGACCAAATCAATTTTGGTTGCCTTTATAAATAAATTGGCGACCAAATATTTCCGTCGCCAAAAGACTAAAATTTCATCGCCATAAATTAACATTTAGTCACTAAAATTAGCCTTCAGCTGGTGACATGTTAAGTTTCAGCGACATATAAATGCGTTGCTAAGAATATCTTTCAGTGACTAAAAGAATTGGTTGTTGAATGTTAAAACTTTTGGCGACCAATCAAATTTTGGGTCGCTAAAAAAATTATGGACACATACTTTTAGCAACATAAATAAAATGTCACCAAAAGTAAATTTACAACTAAAAAAACCTGTCACCAAAAATTCATTATTTATAATTTTTTTTAACAATTTCCCCGTTCAATACATAATTCATTAACCTATAAACATAAGCAAAATATAATTCAAATTAATACACTTGTGCAAAGCATTCAAAATATAAACTTAATTCAAAAGTAGTACCATATTAAATATAAACAACATATCAAATCCAAAACATTCAATTTAAGTACAAATCTCTTACAATCCCAAACTTGAAACATGTAATGCCCAAAAACCTTCTAAGCTTGCAAATTCATAACAAAAACCTATGACAAAATATATCCAAAAATTCAAAATGTAATCCTTTGATGCTCCCCGAACTATATTTCATCCATATGCCAATCTATCAAACATATGAAAAAAAACTTCAAACATGTAATTCCAAAAAAACTTCCAAGCTTGCAAATTCATAACAAAAACCTATGACAAAATATATCCAAAAATTCAAAATGTAATCCTTTGATGCTCCCCAAACTATATTCCATCCATTGCCAATTTGTCAAACATATGAAAAAAAAAAATTATAATGTTAAAATGTTAATAATAAAGGTCCTGGTCTAAAAACATTGGTTTCACATTATAGATGAACAAATTGAGAGCAAATTTTCCTACGCTGAATTACAAATTTTCAATATACCAAAATAAAAAAGTAACACATGATTCACTAGTTAAACTTGGCATATATGAACTAATTACAAGCAATATCTCTATAAATTTGTACATATTCCTAGTTCTTTTTTTCAACCTAAAGATCAATACTCGTGCTCTACCACAGTGCATGCAGCACACTTCAGCCTACATAAAGTTACTGAGGGAAACACACTAAGTATTGGCTGACGCATTTTGTATGATTAACTGTTGATGCATATTTCTTGAATCAAACTATTCGAAAAGTTAGTTTTAATCTATCACATGCATCTACAATCACTCCCCAAAAGGAGATTTCAGAATTGTGTTTGAATGCTTTGCACTCATTCAAAGTTTTAGCACCCAAATCCACCGAATGCAACATAAGTTAACTGACACTCCAACAACAACAACAAAAAAAAAAACTACTACTACAATGGAAATTCATGAAAATTCAGCCTCACCAGTTTGGACAAACGAACGAGGATGATTTTTGGATAATAAGTCACCCTTTCTTTGAAACTCTCATTCTTAAACTCTAGTTCCTTCCTAAACTCTACTTAGGAAAACTCCATAATAGATATAAAATTAATAAGATTGTAGAGAGACTAAGCGAATTTCAACTTCAAAGGATTTATATTTTAAAATGCTACTTGTTATGGGATTTGACAATAGGTAGGTAGCTGAGAAAGGAGGAAGTTGGTTAGAACTTAGAAGAAGAAAAATTAGAATTTAGTGTTAACCCACATACTAGTGTAGTGTGTCATAATAGGTGAATAATACTTGGATTCATCTAACTCACAATTTTCAATTTCTAAAAATATAATCAACTAGCAACAATCAAGAAGAGGGATCAACCAATATATTAAGTGAAGTGTTTTTAGTGATCTGAAAATTAAATTCTGAAAAGTATACTTACAGAGCAAGCTATCAATAAAATTCCTCTGATGAACAATCCTCTTCACCAACTTGCATGTTTGCCCGATCCTTGTACATCCTCATAAAATTTTCAATCTCTTCAAACCTTTTGTTTTGCATTTCAATCTTTCTAGCTTGCTCTTGTGTTACCAGGTTCTGGGCTGCAATTTGTTGTTGCTAGACCTCAGCCAAATTCTTCAATGACTCTATTTGTTTTTCCAGGCTCGAAACCACCTCAACATGTGCTTGTGTACTAACAGAAGATTTGGATGAGGATGGGTTTCGACCAACTCCAAAGCCCTTTATGTATCTCAATTTACTCGTTCCAAGAACTTCAATTGACAGTTGCTCCTGAGTTAAAGGTACTGCCCCAGGCTCCAAAGACTCTTCACGTCGCTTTTTCAAAGCTTCCTATCAATTTGTAAACAACTTTAACAAATAAAACCAATTACATAAATATGTAACTATATTAATTGGCATACTTACATGTAATTCACCACATATTGGGGCTATCCAATCCGCCTTTCTCTTGCTCCAATGGGAATCTTTGTAGAAATCTACAATGTCAACCTTTGCGGTACCCTAATTCCGTCAATTTAAAAGTAAGTATACATAATTAAATTTAACTCAATCACACTTTTAAATACATTAAATGCATCACCTCTCTATACATTGCAGCTTGAAATGACTTAGAGCCCATTGTATGATTATATGGTAACTTCGATCGACTATTCCTCCCTTTTTTAGCCAATTCCTACAAAAATAATTGATTAGTAAAATTAAATTGAAATTGAAACATGATTCTTTAACTTATGAAGTTTTACCTGATGATCACTATTAAGCCACACATGATTAATCATGTGTACCCAAGCCTCATGGTCGACTCCTTTGTAAGGCTTAGTGTAAGGGTCAACACCAGCTTCTACCAACTTCGAGTAATGTGTTTTCATTTTGTTACGCCAACTTTTGTAAAGGGTTTTACACTTCTTGTTGATAGCTTTCCGAACCTCTTCATCCTCATCATAATCAACAATCTCAAATTTATCCTGCAAATATATGAATACTTTTATTAATATTAAACTACAAGTAATGGTGATAATCTAACTATTTACAAATCAACAAATACAAGTACCCGAACTGCCTGAATGATTGGGGCTTTATGAATCTCGTTAATCTTATCCCACTTACTTACGCCAATGATAGGTGCAGCCATCCTTATTTGTAACCCAACTTCATTTGCAAATGGAGTGGCATAAGGCCCTACTGGCACCTTGGCATCTGTAGGGACCCAAACAGGAAGTTTTTTGCCACCGTTTTGTTGCTATGAGACGCGCTATGTTCTTCCCTCGAGTCTGACCCCTTACCTGTGTAGAACGGGTACGCAAACTAATTGTAGATAGTGCAGCTTGGGTAGTAGCTTCATTTGTAGATGGTGCAACCTGTGTAGTAGTTGCATTTGTAGATGGTACAGCCTGAGTAGTAGTTGCATTTGTAGATGGTGCAGCCTGGATACATAGAGCATTTGTAGATGGTACACTTTGAGCAGATGGAGTTAAGTTAGATGGTACATGTTGAGTAGGTGTAGCAACTCTAGCTGGAGCTTGCTGGGTAAGTAGAGCAACTTTAGATGATGCTGCACTTCTAACTTTACCAGGCCTTGCCATCTATACAACAACTCCATTATTACATGTGTGAAGCATATATAAAATAAGCAATTACATTAATATCAATGGACGTATGATAAAATCAATACGTAAGTGATAACTAAACAATAACATGACATAAGAAACAAAAAAAATGGAGAAAGAGAAAGAGAGAGGGCCACACACAAACACAGATGCATTGAAACATATTCTTGGATAATCATTACGCTCAAACTGAAACAAGAAAGGCACTTAAACAATAGTGTCACACAAAACATAAAAATTTAAAGTTCCATGTCAAAATCCATATTACAATCAAAATGACTATATAGCTCATCTTCTCAGATAGTGACAATGCTCTTAGTAATCATCTTCATTATCGCATGTCTCTTCATCATCAACATCATCGTCGTGTGCTTGACTGACTGTTTCTAAAACCACCTCACTTGGGATAATCTGAGGATCAATGTCATTTCTATGAAGTGAGATTGTGACGGGGTCTTCAACACTGATTGGGACAACAATAGTTGTTTCATTCTGTTGGAATACATCATCAGGTTCAACGTCATCCTGTTCTGGTACATCCCATATTCCTCGATGTTGTAGTCCTTGTACGACTTTCCAATGTCCACCTAACTTTGTATCATCAATGTAGAAAACTTGCTTCACATGACTTGGTAAGACAAATGGATCATCTTTATACCATCGACTTCTGACATTAATACTTGTGAAATGTGCATCAATGTGTAATGTTCTGTTACTACCGGTGTTGAACCATTCGCATTGGAATAAGACAACTCAATGTTCAAGTATATAATGCATCTCCCACACTCTATTCAAGTACCCATAAAAGTCAATTGTTTGTCCCTCATGCTCCCCTTCCACAACCAACCCACTATTTTGGCATTTATGACGATTGTCACAATTCTTACTATGAAATCGAACACCATTGGAAATGCAAGTTGAATACAAATTAACTATGCTACTAGGACCATTTGCTAATGACCACAATTCATCAGTTGCTTCTGGTAATCCTTGAGCTCGTAAGTGGTTCATCTACATAAGGACATAATCAATTTCAATCATTATATTAGTATTCATGTAAGTATAAGTCAATAAAGTTTACGCCTATATCTAACATGTTCTTTGAACCACTTGGGGAATTCCTCTTTTTGTCTCTTTGTGATGTCACGTGCACCTTGATTTTCTAAAAGATTTTTGTGTTACCTATTTACAAACATATAGTTGATAAGTAACATATTATATTGAAAACATAATTTCAAATAAAAAAAATAAAAAAAAAATAAAAAACAAGATAAAAACTTACTCTAGATAATGGTCCAACTCAAGGCTATCATTCAAGACAAACCAACGAGCCATTTCACGTTCTTTCTGAGACACATCAGAAGCCCTTGTCATTAGCCCAAAAGGACAAACATCTTGCGTAAAGACCTCTAACCCCGACTCATGCACACCAACATCGACATTTCATTCCTCTCGATTAAATACAGTTATGACCCCACCCAGATACATTGAGCAAAATGTGAGACACTCCTTGACAATATAAGCTTTTGCGATTGAACCTTCTGGACGAGCTCGATTTGCAACATACCCTTTTAGAATTCCAAGTAGCCTATGAAACAAACAATAGAATACTTTTATTACACATACTCACATTTATATATATATATATATATGTATATAGTTTGTGCTACAATTTAACTATTCTAGTGTATTAAGAAGTTAGTAAGTACCTTTCAATGGGATACATCCACCGATATTGCACAGGCCCACCAAGAATGGCTTTGCGAGGCAAATGAATAGCCAAATGGACCATCACATCAAAGAACGCTGGTGGGAAAATTTTCTCCAGCTTGCATAATATGAGTACTATGCGATCCTCTAAGTTTTCCAAATCCTTCACCTTCAATGTCTTTGAGCAAAGCTCTTGAAAGAAATTTCCCAACTCAAATAATATGACACATATATCATTGTGAAGATATCCACACATTCCAATGGGAAGAAGTCGCTGTAGAAGGATATGACAATCATGACTTTTTAGGCCTGTTAACTTATCACCTTTTGTGCTTACACACTTTGAGATGTTTGCCGCATAACCATCAGGATACTTAATTGACTTCAAAAACTCATAGAAACCATGTCTTTGATCTGAGGACAAAGTGTACAATGCTGGGGGCTTTTCAAATGATCCATCGGCACACCTCTTCAGGTGCAACTCCTTCCTTATTTTCATATCTTCCAAATCCATGCGTGCTTTTTCTGTGTCTTTGTTCTTTCCATCTATACTTAATAATGTTCCAAGCAAACTATCACATATATTCTTTTCTATGTGCATAACATCGAGGTTATGTCGGAGTTTAAGTGTTTTCCAATATGGCAACTCAAAGAAGATGTTTTTTTGGTCCAATTCAATACTGGATTTTCCCTTTTTCTTTTCTTATTGGCTAGATGCTTTCCAAATGGTCTGTATGTCCCTGAATCCAATTGTTCTAAGATTTGTTCCCCTGATAACTCCAAAGGTCCTGACACAAACTCAGCCTTACCGTTATAAAGTCGACTCTTATGCCAAGGGTGGTCATCATGCAAGTAACGGCGAGCGCCTGTGTACCGTATTTTACCTCTCAACCGTTGTGAGGATGCATTCTTGTTACATGTAGAACAAGCCAAATAACCTTTCGTGCTCTATCCAGAAAAGTTTCCATATGCAGGAAAGTCATTAATTGTCTACATAACAGCTACATTCATTCGAAAAGTTAATTCAGTTGAGACATCATATGTAAGCACACCATCTTCCCACAACTCTTTCAGCTCATCAACTAATGGTTGCATGTAAACATTGATATCTCTACCTGGTGCTTGTGGCCCACGGATAAGCAATGACAACATACTAAATGGTTGTTTCATACATTTCCAAGGAGGCAACTTGTAAGGCACAACAATCACAGGCCACATACTATATGAGTTGCTTATGTTTCCAAAAGAATTAAAACCATCAGTGGCCAACCCTAACCTCACATTTCGAGCCTCTTGGAAAAACACAGGATGTCTCCTATCAAAATCCTTCCATGCCTCACCGTCAGCTGGGTGTCTCAATATCCCATCATCTACTCACTTTTCTTTGTGCCATCTCATATCTATAGCTGTTTTTCTCGACATATATAATCTCTGCAACCTCGGTGTCAACGGGAAGTATCTTAAGATCTTATGAGAAATTTTCTTACCTTTTCCATCATTCAACTTGTATCTGGACTCCTGAGAAATTGGACAATTTTCCAAATTTGCATTCTCCTTCCAGAAAAGTGGACAATCATACTTACATGCATGAATCGTCACATATCCTAAGCCTAAGTCACGTAAGAATTTTTTGGCTTCATAAAGGGTCCATGGAATCATTTGATCACTTACCGGTAGAAGGTCCTTTAATATCCCCAACAACATGTTGAATGATTTATTGCTCCACTTGTTCAACACCTTCACATGAAGCATCTTAACAACAAATGATAAAACAGAAAACTTACGACACCCAGGGTACAACTCTCTTTGAGCATCATTCAACAATTTAGCAAAGTTGCGCACATCCTCTTCTTCAACATTATTAGCCACATCATCGTCATCGTCCTCTTCATTCCCGTCATTTTCATTATCATTCATGATAGTCCCCATGTAAACATCTTCTAACAAATTTAGGAATTCATCTTGATTTTCATCTGTGTCTTCTTCCATCCCCAACACTTCCGTAGTCATTGTGGTTGTCATCATTTAATACATGAGATTGATTAATGGGAACAAATTCCCCGTGATGCACCCAAGTCTTATAAGAAGGGGACATACCTTTCACGACCAAATGATACTCCACAATTTTACTGGTGTGTTGTTCACAATTCAAACAGTCCATACAAGGACAACGGATCTTATCATTTGGCCTTACATTTGACATTGCGAACTGAACAAAAGCCTTCACCCCATCTCGATACTGGGAACTCATCCTATTCTTAAGTAACATCCAACTCTTGTCCATATTTGGTCACCTACAAAGCCAATCTTATGTGAAATTCCTTTGTTATTATGTACACTAATATTCAATAGGTAAGTGGTCCTATCCCATTTATGAATGCACAATGAAAACATATACTAAAATGGGATTGGGGTGGGTATTGTCACAGTCCCCTACTGTGACAGCAAAAGGCCCATTGTTTAGGTAGTTACTTTGTTAAAAAAAAAAAAAAAAAAAGGAAGGTTGGATACAAGTGCTGCTATAACCTAACCAAATATCAATATTTTGTTGTGAAAGTGAAACTATTTCGTTTCACAATTAAAAAATATAAAAAGAAATCCTCCACTGTGAAAAAGTATTGATTAGTTGAATGGATTAGATGGGAAAAAATTGAATTGAAATCACATCTAGTTTTTTTTTTTAAAAAAAAAAAAAAAACAAAACTAATCAAATTCATTCAATTTCTTTAATAGATGTGATTTTAGCAATTTGACTTATTTATTTGAGTTAGACATGGACTTGAGATTTTTAAGTAAAACACAACCACCCCCTAATTAGCATATTTGGTCTTATCTTATTTATATATCAAATAGTTCCTTGGATCATCTAATTGTTTGTCATATCATGAATGCTGAAAACATTAGGATTCCATATTTTTATGTACGTATGTGTTATGATACGTTCACAGTAGTAAAAAGAAACTAATAATACAATAAGTGAATGCTCTAATAACTACAAATTTAATAAAAAAAAAAGTGTCAAAATTCTCCAAATAAATTAAAAAAGTGTTAACAAATAGTCAAATATTACCTAATGTAGTAATTGCCCCCAACGAACAAGTGCAGCTTTTTATCTCTATGCATTAACCGATAACCTATAAATCAAAGTTTAAATTAAAATCGCACTATACACGAAATTAATGGAGAGTTATGGGCATGAAATGAATGTCAAATAACATATAAGGATACTCATGTCCTGTCTTCAATTTTTTTTTTTTTTTAATTTTCTACCTTATTTGTCCTACTAAATTTCTTCAATTTAATATTCTGTAATTCATAGAATCAAAGAGTCAATGCAGGCACGGACCACATAAATTAGCAGCACAGATCCAAAATTTAGCATGATTGTCTCTCAGATGAGAACTAACAGAAGAGGATGTACCAGATACTACCTACCTAGTGTTCATTCATTTATTTATTTTTCATAGGAGAGGGATACAACGATGTGTTGTCCTTGAAAATGATGGCCATTTAAGAATTTCTCAAGCTCTATCGTGGGCCTAAAAGCTTGCAAACAGTTGGTAAATTGCCCTTGAGATGGTGATTTTGTCAAACATGTCTCAATAATTTAATATAAGAAGGCATGTGTGTCACACTGAAGCACATTAAACAGCACGACAAGCCAGCAACAGAAAAGGATCCACTTAAGGAAGAAATTTAACTATTTTATAAGTTACATTCCATAAGTTTAGTGAAGTAGTTTGCTGCTGATAGCAAAAGAATATCCCAAGAACGAAGAATCAGACCACCTTTTTCTTTATCTTCCCAATTGAGTATGTCTTTCAGAAAATTACAGATAGCAAGTTATCAATTAATCCAAAGTGTTACTTGGTTCCACCTACACTGTCATGGTTGGTTGGCTTGTCTACTGGGCTTCATCACATGGTAGATCAATTGTACAATTAAAAGCCTCAGACAGATTCATCCAGATAGAATTAACTTTGTGATCAATCCAAATCAATCTTTTACATCCTCTAAGTTCAGCAAGTAAATCAAATCATTATGGAATTCCAAAGAGCAAGGTGGATGAACATAAATAACAAAAAATAGTGGCTGTATAGTAAAAAGCAGTGTGGTGCAAATTTAAGGTTCTGAAAGGACAGGCTAATTACATCGGACAAGGTAAAGAAAACACTAGATGACGTACTTAAAAGCATATTAAAATTTGATTGGGTCGAAGACATACGATGGCAGTAAAAATTTTAGAACAAATTTTGTGCAAATACAAATCCCTGGTTACACAAATTTGTAATTTAAATAATACAATTTTTGGTATCTCTTCACTGTTTTCAATGACCATTAGTTCTCGTATTGCACCATATATACAAAGCGAAACACTGGAAATTATTTTTAACTTACTGCAGCTTCTCCACCCATTACACTTCATATGACAACTCTTCTTTTTAGTAACCCCTCATATTATTCCTACTGGACCAAAGAAAAAGCAGAAGGGGTAAAGAAAAATTAAAACCAATTTAAATAAATTTTATTTCTCTTGAATTTATCTATGCAATTGTTATATATGGGAGAACATAAATATTTTTCGTCATATGGCAAAAAACAAAAAAAATAATAATATAATGTATATTTTCTGACAAACTACAATCAATAAAAGCAGTTCTCGAATACATATATATATATATATATATATATTGAATGAAAATCAATGTATTAACAAAAATCACAAGAAGAGTGGCAGCAGCATCCATGAATCATTCAGTTTCACTAACAATATTCGCAATAGGAATTGTTGGTAGCAGTAGTAACAGTAGTAATAACCAGTCAAAAAACTAGTAATTGTAGTAAAAAACATGGCCATGAGAATCTTATGATTATCGATTTGATTTATACGATTCGACACGAGTTTCAACCAAAATGATTCGATTCGTGTTGTTGAATCTTAAATTGAGTTAATTGTATATTTCAATTGCAATTCACTGTGATTTAATTTAATACAATTCACTGCAATTTAGTTCTATTTGCATAATGCATGAAGTGACGTCATTTTCACAAAATTAAAAAAAGAGATTAATCAATTATAATTCTATTTCTATGCTAAATTTCTTATGTGTTCTATAACCAAAACAGAGTGCTTCTTGGCAACCCTTGTTTAAGACCTGAATCAATCACTTTCTCTCTATTCATTTTAATTTTTCCCCATTTAACACAACACCTAGAGATTTCTTTGTCTGATTTATTTATTTATTATTATATGACATTCACTGTTTTTTTCCCACTCCTTGATATTAAAAAGCTAAAAGATAAATCTTTTTGTGTTTGAATTGTGAAATTATTTTGATCTTAAATATAAGATATATTTTTCATTTTTTTTCCTCATGGTGCATTAACTATCTCTCGCATATTTGGATTTCTTAAGAGGGAGGAGGTAATCTACATTAACAAATCAACTATTTACAACATGAAACAGAATGAAGGTAATCTTGAATCATGCCCTGTTTGAAAACAATGGCGTATTACTTATTAGTCATAATATCAAATGGGCAATCTGTGGTAGTTGAACAAAAAAGAAAAAAAAAACTTGCAAATATCAAATAAATAAATGCAAATTAATTTCAAAGGACAATTTATTGTACAGCAGTGGGTTTGATTTCAGTCCAATCCCTGAAGACACGCTAGATATATAGTTCATCTAGGTCACACAACAGATATCATACATATCAAAAATAAAATAAAAATTAGTTTATTTCACCTCTGTAACTTAAAAAATTGGTTTAAGAAAATACATTCAGAATATCATTTGGCCCAGAGAAGAGAAGAGGGCATTGACCCAAAGAAGGGGACATCAATCTGCCGCCCAGTGCTGCTGCTGCTGCCCAGCGCTGCTATGCCATTGGCATCCGACAGCTCGAGAAAGCAAGAGGGAGAGGGACTACATTCAACATATCAGAGATAGAGAAGAGAAGAGGGGATCGACCCAAAAAGAGGGTGCGATCTGCTGTCATGCAGCGCTGCTGTCAACAGCGCTTCGGTACCTTTCAGATTCGGCGATGCAGCAGAGCAAGAGGGAGAGGGAGAGAGAGAGAGAAGAAGAAGAAGAAGAAGAAGAAGAAGACATTACCTGGATCAACCTGTGTGTGCCGTTTCAGATGGAGTGAAAAAGTGAGAACAAAAGTGATGGTCACTCAGTCAATTACTTTTGGCAATAAAAAATTAGGGTAACGGCAAATAAATTATTCGCAACCAAATATATTTGGTTTCCATAAATATTATTCAAATTTTCGGTGACCCAGTCATGCTTGCCACCAAAGACATATAATTGGCGACAAAAATTTCCATCGCTAAAAATTAATTTGGTCGCCAAATTGTTTTTAGCTCTCCCGCACAAAAAAATCGCTTGGCGCTAAACTCAATAGTGACCAAAATTTTAAATTCGTCGCCAAAAGTTTAGTTTTTAGTGACCACAACCATTCGGTTGCCAATGATGTATCTTTGGCAACTAAATTTTTGTTTGGTTGCTAAAAAGCATTGCCAAAAATGTTTTTTGTTGTAGTGGTAATCTATTTATAACTGTGTAGCCAGTGGTCTAATACCTCCTAAGAACCACCAATTTTCTATCTTTGTGATCAATGATCTTATATTCACTAAGAGCCATCAATATAATATTATATTTGGAATTTAAAAATTCAAAAATATATTCACCCACCCTAACGGGTTGTCCTATCTTTGCTTTTTGAGCAAAGTGACATAGCAATCATATATGCTATAATTGTCAAAAGGATAACATACTAATTGCCTCTGATTAATTCAGAGATATTATCATACAATCTTATGATTTTCTTTAATCACACTTGATCTTTTTAGATCTTTCTTTAAGAACCTCGTAAGGCTTAAGGTTGTCAGGTGAAACAACAGTTTTTGTTGTCACCTCTTGAAGCCATTTCTGAAAAACCACAACAAAATTTCACTATTTTGTCTTTTCAGAAAAAAAAACTTAACACTAGAAAATCCCAAAGTCTGAAATTTAATTCAAAATTAATCTCACCACTTACCCTAGAATCGAACATGGTTAGGAAAGTTTTCAGAAAGACTATAGGGTCACACCGCTCCCACTTAAGACCCAGTTAACCTTAGACAAAACTTTCAAAAGCATGTTGACTCCTAGTCCATGAGAAACAAATTTAAAATTAAGTTTTTTAGAGGATAAACTAGGTTAAAACAAGCCAAGTTTACAAAACTTATAAGCAATTAAAATTTTTTATCAAAATTGCACCACTCATAAAAGTTAATTGGTACTTTCGAAACTGAGCCCATTATTTCTGAATAAAAATCAAAAATATTTTAGCTAATGCTAAAATTTGGTTTCTTTTCCCAAAACAAAATATTTTGGAAATAATCAGTTTATAACAAATGACTTTTTCAAAACTTGATTTCCTGCCACTTTGAGAATAAAAAAGATTAAACCCAAAGACTTTCTCTAACCACAAAAGTTTGAAATCAAATTCATCTTAGTTGCCATTTCTAAACAAATCAGAAATACTCTTTAGTCAAAGCTAAATTTTGGTTTCTATCACAGAACACCAAAACACTTTGGGAATAATAACATTATTCCTAAAGACTTTCTCTAAACTCGAAGGTTTATAATTTCTTTTTTTCCCTCTTTCCTTTTACTATGGTGAAATTATTATAAATTAGAAATTAAAGCCACTACAAATGAAAATGGAAATGCAACTGTTACAAGTACAAATTGTTTAAATCTGTAATACGGAATTCATGGTTGCATTCAGAATCGTCTGTTTAGCCAAGAATACACTTCTCCACTTATAATACTTATCTTTGTATAAAACACATTACGAAACTTTGTCTTCGTTGCCGCTAAATCTCCATGCTTACTGTTCATATACACACTTGGATATAAGATGAGTTAATGAACCAATAAAGTGAATATTACACTAGTAATTTCAATTATAACTCACAATGTATAATTCGAAGGCTATAGATGCATCACAGTTATAAGAATGTCATGAGTTGCATGGCTATAAATCAATTAGATATATAGGGATGTTATGGTCATAATGTTGGTAATCCAACCATGAAACTATAAGCAAATATATATAAGAATAAAGTTAACTTTTCACTTATCATTCCCTGAATATATAAAATATTTTGGAATAATTTTCTTGATTACACATCAAGACATGAAAGAACTCACAAGTGATATAACCAATAACAAATAGAATGAATAAAAGTTAATATCATTACAATGCCAAGCTATACCACCATGCGTTAATGCAAAATAATCATAAGCAATCACATAAATAAGACCACTATTTTACTAAATTTTCTCCTAAAACAAACTTGTTTGCGGATATTTTATACCGTCAAAAATCTCTCGACTAAACGAATCTCTTAAAATTCTCAAAACATGAATTCCAATATTTTGATTTTCCCAGAATTTAATTAATCGAATTAAATTCAAATGGCTACCAAACTTTTAAAACAATATACAAAATAAATCTGAAATAAAACTCAACATTAAAACAAATATTTCAATTCACAAATATGTCGAATAAAGCTAAAAGTCCAATCTTATTCCTCATTCCACACAAAGGTAATCCTGTTCACATCACAAATTAGTAGTCCAATATATTTGTTCCAATTTGTTTTATTCATTTGTATCCTCCTTTCGCGCTTCGGTAAACCTATACAGAAAGTTAGCTACAAAACAAAATAAAAAACAAACAAATCAAATAAATTAGTAAGAACTTTAAGAAATAAAATTCTTATTTTATTTTATCAACTCTTAGCATGTCATGCACTAACAAACAAATTACCTATGCAATAACAACTAATTAACATAATATAATTTGCATGAATATATTACTAGAAATAAACAACTCAAAACAATCTAATAACTTTAGGCAATTAAATTAAATTTAATTTCAAGAGTCACTAGAATAAAACTATATTGTTTTATCAAAATTATTTATAATGAATCTGTTTTAAGATTGTTGATATTTTTTCATAAAATAAAAGAAAAATATATAAAATGAATCAAATAGTATCATGGAACATATTACAAGATGGTCTCCTATGAACATATAAAATAATATATAATAAATAGTTCAAATCTAAAAGTTTGAAGAACAAAAGATAAGAGATGCAATGTAGTATACAGTTTTCTTAAAACAGATTCATCGCCTCCCGATAGATGCTAGAGGTATGCCGGTGTCTGTCTTCCAGGATACAATAGTCGAAACCAACTAATGTAGAAACACCTTATGAATAGTTTCAGTGAACTTGACAATGGTTGTGCTCTCTCTAATAAGAACCAAAGAAGGGGCTAGCAAAAAAATATAAAAATTTTCTCTGGTGGAAAAAAAAAAAAACATCTCGAATTTTTTTATCTCAGAATACCATCTCCATTTTTCATCAAAACCTCTCCAAAATTATCCTACCAAGTTGGAGGGGAAAAGCCTCTACTTATACAAGTAGGGGAATCTCGAGCCATGAAGGCTATACATCAATAGGGCCATCAAATGCCATTAACCAAGGGCATCAACTCTAGCCATTAGGGCTAGAGTTACAAAGGTTGGAAACCTATGGCCACTAATATGGTCATCAACTCCATCATCAATAGATGACAGTTACAAAGGTTTAAACATCCCACGTGCTTAATAGATACAAATAAATATGCATATAATAATGTCTGAATAAACCAACTGGATGGGTTACAAAATGGATATTAATGTTGGATCATAACTCGATGCAAGCCCAATTCTCAAACACATGCATAAACTAAACTCAACACAATATAGCTTAGCCCAAACTCAATATTAAGTCTAAGTCCAAGTCCAAGTTGAAAACCAAACTCAGCACATGCACAATCACAAGCACAAGCTTAGGCCCAATCCAAACCAAGATAAGTTTAAATCTATGTCCAACTTTATTGATGCCCACTTTATGAAACAATTTTCACTCACAACTCAATAGTTTTAGCTCATTATTTTTGTATTGCAATCTTCTCTCTTATAAGAATATAAATCCACCCACCTCAATCGGCAATTGGGTCCCACTTTAGTTTTGAATTAAAGTTACTGAAAAGCCATTCAATTTGTTTGGTTTCGTTTTTCTGAAAATAGTTTTCAGAAAATTCTATTTTCTTGTTTTTCGTATTTTTTTATTTTTACTGAATTGTTTTTTAATATTTTGACACACTTAACATAAATACACATAAAAGAATAATTTTTGTGAAAAAATGTTTTAAAAATTCAATAAATACCAAAAATACAAAAAAAACAAAAAAACAAAAATTTAGTATATTTTTCATATTTTTATTTATTTGTTAATTTTTTAAAATATTTTTTTACAAATTTTTTACTTTTTAGATACATCTAAGTAAGGTGCATTTAAAAAAGTAAAAAAAGTGCTTAAAACTTTTAAAACATTCACTAAAAACAAAAAAATACGAAAAACAAAAAACCTAGTTTTTAAAAATTTAATCCAAAAAACTTAAACTAAACATACTGATTATTTTTTAGAAATACACTATTTACACCTTTTCACATTTCCAAACATCCAATAAAGTGTATCGAAATGAGATAAAATCAAGAATGCCATGAGATGCATGGATTTGTAATTATTTCAAGTTGCCTAAGGTTCAATTAGTTTATACGGGAGATAAACAATATGTCTCATATTCCAAAAGAATCTTAATTCCATAAGTTCAACAAGATCCATCACTTCAATTAAGTAAATAAATCTCAACAAGTTCACCAATTCGATCATCATCCTTGTTTTGATAGATTAACAACTCAATTTCATATTACATTGCCCAAATGAATTAAAATCCTTTTTTAGAGTAAAAATCAAAATTAGGGTTCAGTAAAAATTTAGGGCTTCTCCCTCACTTGTATTTTAAAATCAAATAATCTTCATCAAACATCTCTATTTTTATTAACCATTCAAAACTTCTTAAAGATTCGGGAAAAATCCCTATTTGAGCATCAATAACCCACAAAAATCAAAGTTACTCATCTCATACATCAATATCCCTATTTAAGTAAATGTTTTCATTTAACCTTTTATACTTATATTTCATTTATTTAAATTTACAATGCAAATAAGAAAATACTCATGATTTGGGTTAAAAGAAATACAAAAAAAAATTATAAAAAAAAAATCAAAATCCAATTAAATCAAAAAGTGGTTCCCCCCAGTTTTAGTACACATAATTTTTTTACTGCAATTACTAAGTTTGATGTTGAAGTAAAGTGGCTAATACCTCGTAAAAAAATTTCATAAAATTAAATTAGACGATTTAACATATGAGTAACAATTACCTCCAAAAATTATTTTAAAATTTGTAAATTTAGAAAAAATTAAAATTTCACACTTAGAAAATTTTCAGACTTTGTCCAATTATGATAGAAAATATTTTTAATGCAATTATCTCTATATGAAAAAGAAATGAGGGTCAGGTCTCGACCTGAGCCGTTACAAAACCCTTTGGTATTTCTATTGATTGGGTTATAACACCTAATTTTCTACCAATGTGATTTAAATGAATCAAAACAAATCAAATTTTGAATAAACATGTGACCATTGGCATCGAAAATTTGACACAAATAACGATTACCATGGCCAATTTGAATAAGCAAAAAAATGGACAGATAAGTAAAAAATACTAGGATAGATAAGCCAAAATATTAGAATAAATACATTCGATTAGGAGAGATAAGCAAAAATACTAGGACAGGAAAATTAAAAACATTTGAATGTATAGGTTAAAATAATTTAGATAATTTGGACAAATAGGTTAAAAGTTTTGGGACTGATAGATTAAAATAATTTAGAAAAATATGCTAATAATCTAGTTAAAAATAATTTGGATAGATTGTTTAAAATAATTTGCACAGATAGGTTAAAATTATTTGGATAATTTGGACATATATGTTCAAATAATTTGGACGGATAGGTATACACAGGACATTTACTTGGGACAGATAATTCAAAATAATTTGAACATATAGATTAAAAATCTTAGGACATAATTTGAACAGATAGGTATATATAGGGAATTTACTTGGGATATATAATTTAAAATAATTTGAACAGATACATTATAATGTTGGGACATAATTTGAATGGGTAGATATATACAGGAAGTAAATTAGCTATCTATTCAAATCATTTATGGTGTTAAAACTTCAATAAGTTATATATTTGAGCTCGATAGTCCGTTTTGGACTTTTTATTTTATTTTATTCCATATATTTTTTCAAGTTTTGTTCACACAAAATTGGCTAAGTGGTTTCGAACACTCAAAAAATATTGTTTCACTATTTTGATTAAATGAAAAATTAATCTATTTTTTAAAAAAAAATTTTATATTAAATAATGATCTTGTTTGTTTGAAAGATTTCTAAAAGAAAAATCCACATATATTAATTTTATTAAAAATAAATTTGTAGAACTCAAATCATAAGATTTTAAAATTTTTTAATGCAAAATGCATTTTGAACTTACCAACTAGATTTATCTTTCAACCCCGGTACAGAGCCCGAATATAGGGGTTCAAAATTAAGGGAAAGAAGAAGAAGAAGGAAGAGGAGAAGAATGAGAAGAAGAACTGGACTGGAGGGGCCAACAAAATAGGGCGGAGGTGGAGGCGGCGGCGGCAGATGGAGGCAGAGGCGGAGGCGGGACTGCGATGCCGACGAGCGACGAGCGATGAGCTGCGACGATCGGCCGACGAGCTGCGACGACGACGACTCCTCTGTTTCTCTCTCTCGTCTCTGCTCTTCGCCTATGTTCAACGAAGAAGAAAAAAATAAAGAAAGAAAAGGAAGGAAAAAAAAAAATTGAAACCCAAAACGACGTCGTTTTGAGTTTCGAGTCAAATTTGAGCCCCTAATTTCGGGCCCTCAAACGTTATTCTTTATCTTTATAACCAATAAAGACCAAACTATGACCAAAACACTATAGGTTGAATTTTTCACCAGATTTTCCGATATTTTATTGAAATTAATTTATTAAATTTAAGCTTAACTCTTTAATTGTGTATAATTTGAGTAATATTTTAACTCTTTAATTTTGCCAGTTTTTTTTTGGGGGATTTTTTTTAAGGTCCCTGATATTAAGAATTTATAGTATAAAGGACACTCAATATTTTCATAATGTCTAAGGTCCTTCAACATCAATCCAGAGAAAATTCGATCCAGAGAAAATTCGGTCCAGAAAATTCGGTCCAGAGAATTTCTCTGGACTTTCCAGAGAAATTCTCTCCAGACATCCAGAGAAATTCTCTTTATCCAGAGAAAATTCAGATAGTTCAGAGAAAATTCACACAATCCAGGAAACTCTGCATCATCGTGCATTTTATATGTTCTCTTACAAATATCTTTTCATGAAGGGTTACTATCAAAATTCTGTTTGCTAATCCTAGTGCTCTTTGTAGATCAAGTTCAACAAGATGAGGTGGTTGACAGTAAGATTTTGCCATACCTTAGCATAGATAAGAAAGAAAAGAAGTCATTCCCTAGACTTCCAGAGAAAATTCAACTTCAAAGAGAAAATTGGTCCAGAGAAATTCTGGGAAGAATTTCTCTGGACTTTCCAATTTCTCTAACATTCCCTAGAATTCCCACTGTAAATTTCTCTGGCCTTCCATTCTCTCCAGAGAAATTTCCCTTCTCTCTAGAGAAATTGTAATGTGCTTCATCTTGTTTGAATATGCTATATTGTTGATATTGATTCAGAATTTCTACAATTTGTTTGGGAAATTCCTATCATTTTCTTTGAATGAATTCAATAAATTTTTGTTGTACTTATCTACAAATTTTTCAGGGTATATCTATCCTTACCTAATTCTAATGGAGAGTGGGAAATATACAGAAGGCCAGAGAAAAAAATTTCTCTGGAGAGAAGGGAAGACCAGAGAAATTTGCAATGGAAAGTCTAGGGAAGGTAAGTCCCTGCACCAATTTTCTCTGTGAAGTCGAATTTAGCAAAATCAACAATTATTACCAACTCTACAACCTGAATTCTGTAGAATCAAATATCAAATTTCACAGAGAATTCTCTGTGAACTTCATAGAGAATTCTGGTTCACAGAGAATTTCTCTGGTGACTTCACAGAGAAATTTTCAAATTTCTCTGACTAAATCACATACTCATCTCTGTGATTTTCTCTGGCCATCTAGAGAAAATTTCTCTGGCCTTCCCTTCTCTCCAGAGAAATTTCTCTTCTCCAAACCCAAAGAAATTCACTTAAACCAAATAAATTTCCCAAACCCAGAGAAATTCGCAAAGAGATGGAAAAGTCAGTGTATACGCAAAGTGCTTTCAATTTTCAGAGCTTTCAGGGTTTTTAAAGTAAGAACTCCTCAGATTCACACTCTCAATTTGTCCCTTTCTTGTTTATAGGAAATGAGTTTGCTAAAAATGAGGCCAAGGGTCTAAAATTGGCATGGGTTTGTATATAGAGACTCTGTCTTGTTCTCGGTTTGTCTCTAAAATGTTTTTCAATCTCGTTTATAGTGGTGGAGGAGTGAGAGATTCGTAGATTCGAAGAATGAGGTTCGGTGGATGATGGACTTATGGGACGCCATACTGGAGTTGGACAGAGTCGATACATGTGGGGGAGAATATGTCTGATAACAATAGAAGATTTCTTCGATGATCTGATCCGAGAGGCTGCCAAGAAGACAGAAGGCTTCTCAGGTCGAGAGATAGCGAAACTAATGGCCAGTGTTCAAGCAATCGTGTATGGACGCCTGGCAGCGGCAGTAGGTTCATTGATGATACGCATCACATTGAGTCCAGCAATAACACCATCATCCTTTGTTGCCTGACGTTGAGAATCATTGAAGTAGGCAGCCTCCATGTCTGTTCAACAGATCTGCAATGCAACTATGGCGCTCTCTCTCTCTAGATTCTCTCTCTAAAATGAGGTTCGGTGGATGATGGACTTCCGGGACGCCATACTGGAGTTGGGCAAAGTCAATACATGTGGGGGTGAATATGTCTGATAACAATCGAAGATTTCTTCGATAATCTGATCCGAGAGGCTGCCAAGAAGACAGAAGGCTTCTCAGGTCGAGAGATAGCGAAACTAATGGCCAGTGTTCAAGCAATCGTGTATGGACGCCTGGCAGCGGCAGTAGGTTCATTGATGATACGCATCACATTGAGTCCAGCAATAACACCATCATCCTTTGTTGCCTGACGTTGAGAATCATTGAAGTAGGCAGCCTCCATGTCTGTTCAACAGATCTGCAATGCAACTATGGCGCTCTCTCTCTCTAGATTCTCTCTCTAAAATGAGGTTCGGTGGATGATGGACTTCCGGGACGCCATACTGGAGTTGGGCAAAGTCAATACATGTGGGGGTGAATATGTCTGATAACAATCGAAGATTTCTTCGATAATCTGATCCGAGAGGCTGCCAAGAAGACAGAAGGCTTCTCAGGTCGAGAGATAGCGAAACTAATGGCCAGTGTTCAAGCAATCGTGTATGGACGCCTGGCAGCGGCAGTAGGTTCATTGATGATACGCATCACATTGAGTCCAGCAATAACACCATCATCCTTTGTTGCCTGACGTTGAGAATCATTGAAGTAGGCAGCCTCCATGTCTGTTCAACAGATCTGCAATGCAACTATGGCGCTCTCTCTCTCTAGATTCTCTCTCTAAAATGAGGTTCGGTGGATGATGGACTTCCGGGACGCCATACTGGAGTTGGGCAAAGTCAATACATGTGGGGGTGAATATGTCTGATAACAATCGAAGATTTCTTCGATAATCTGATCCGAGAGGCTGCCAAGAAGGAGCGGCAGTGGGTTCATTGATGATACGCATTACATTGAGTCCAGCAATTACACCATCATCGTTTGCTGCCTCACGTTGAGAATCATTGAAGTAGGCAGCCTCCATGTCTGTTCAACAGATCTGCAATGCAACTATGGCGCTCTCTCTCTCTAGATTCTCTCTCTAAAATGAGGTTCGGTGGATGATGGACTTATGGGACGCCATACTGGAGTTGGACAGAGTCGATACATGTGGGGGAGAATATGTCTGATAACAATAGAAGATTTCTTCGATGATCTGATCCGAGAGGCTGCCAAGAAGACAGAAGGCTTCTCAGGTCGAGAGATAGCGAAACTAATGGCCAGTGTTCAAGCAATCGTGTATGGACGCCTGGCAGCGGCAGTAGGTTCATTGATGATACGCATCACATTGAGTCCAGCAATAACACCATCATCCTTTGTTGCCTGACGTTGAGAATCATTGAAGTAGGCAGCCTCCATGTCTGTTCAACAGCTCTGCAATGCAACTATGGCGCTCTCTCTCTCTAGATTCTCTCTCTAAAATGAGGTTCGGTGGATGATGGACTTATGGGACGCCATACTGGAGTTGGACAGAGTCGATACATGTGGGGGAGAATATGTCTGATAACAATAGAAGATTTCTTCGATGATCTGATCCGAGAGGCTGCCAAGAAGACAGAAGGCTTCTCAGGTCGAGAGATAGCGAAACTAATGGCCAGTGTTCAAGCAATCGTGTATGGACGCCTGGCAGCGGCAGTAGGTTCATTGATGATACGCATCACATTGAGTCCAGCAATAACACCATCATCCTTTGTTGCCTGACGTTGAGAATCATTGAAGTAGGCAGCCTCCATGTCTGTTCAACAGCTCTGCAATGCAACTATGGCGCTCTCTCTCTCTAGATTCTCTCTCTAAAATGAGGTTCGGTGGATGATGGACTTATGGGACGCCATACTGGAGTTGGACAGAGTCGATACATGTGGGGGAGAATATGTCTGATAACAATAGAAGATTTCTTCGATGATCTGATCCGAGAGGCTGCCAAGAAGACAGAAGGCTTCTCAGGTCGAGAGATAGCGAAACTAATGGCCAGTGTTCAAGCAATCGTGTATGGACGCCTGGCAGCGGCAGTAGGTTCATTGATGATACGCATCACATTGAGTCCAGCAATAACACCATCATCCTTTGTTGCCTGACGTTGAGAATCATTGAAGTAGGCAGCCTCCATGTCTGTTCAACAGCTCTGCAATGCAACTATGGCGCTCTCTCTCTCTAGATTCTCTCTCTAAAATGAGGTTCGGTGGATGATGGACTTATGGGACGCCATACTGGAGTTGGACAGAGTCGATACATGTGGGGGAGAATATGTCTGATAACAATAGAAGATTTCTTCGATGATCTGATCCGAGAGGCTGCCAAGAAGACAGAAGGCTTCTCAGGTCGAGAGATAGCGAAACTAATGGCCAGTGTTCAAGCAATCGTGTATGGACGCCTGGCAGCGGCAGTAGGTTCATTGATGATACGCATCACATTGAGTCCAGCAATAACACCATCATCCTTTGTTGCCTGACGTTGAGAATCATTGAAGTAGGCAGCCTCCATGTCTGTTCAACAGCTCTGCAATGCAACTATGGCGCTCTCTCTCTCTAGATTCTCTCTCTAAAATGAGGTTCGGTGGATGATGGACTTATGGGACGCCATACTGGAGTTGGACAGAGTCGATACATGTGGGGGAGAATATGTCTGATAACAATAGAAGATTTCTTCGATGATCTGATCCGAGAGGCTGCCAAGAAGACAGAAGGCTTCTCAGGTCGAGAGATAGCGAAACTAATGGCCAGTGTTCAAGCAATCGTGTATGGACGCCTGGCAGCGGCAGTAGGTTCATTGATGATACGCATCACATTGAGTCCAGCAATAACACCATCATCCTTTGTTGCCTGACGTTGAGAATCATTGAAGTAGGCAGCCTCCATGTCTGTTCAACAGCTCTGCAATGCAACTATGGCGCTCTCTCTCTCTAGATTCTCTCTCTAAAATGAGGTTCGGTGGATGATGGACTTATGGGACGCCATACTGGAGTTGGACAGAGTCGATACATGTGGGGGAGAATATGTCTGATAACAATAGAAGATTTCTTCGATGATCTGATCCGAGAGGCTGCCAAGAAGACAGAAGGCTTCTCAGGTCGAGAGATAGCGAAACTAATGGCCAGTGTTCAAGCAATCGTGTATGGACGCCTGGCAGCGGCAGTAGGTTCATTGATGATACGCATCACATTGAGTCCAGCAATAACACCATCATCCTTTGTTGCCTGACGTTGAGAATCATTGAAGTAGGCAGCCTCCATGTCTGTTCAACAGCTCTGCAATGCAACTATGGCGCTCTCTCTCTCTAGATTCTCTCTCTAAAATGAGGTTCGGTGGATGATGGACTTATGGGACGCCATACTGGAGTTGGACAGAGTCGATACATGTGGGGGAGAATATGTCTGATAACAATAGAAGATTTCTTCGATGATCTGATCCGAGAGGCTGCCAAGAAGACAGAAGGCTTCTCAGGTCGAGAGATAGCGAAACTAATGGCCAGTGTTCAAGCAATCGTGTATGGACGCCTGGCAGCGGCAGTAGGTTCATTGATGATACGCATCACATTGAGTCCAGCAATAACACCATCATCCTTTGTTGCCTGACGTTGAGAATCATTGAAGTAGGCAGCCTCCATGTCTGTTCAACAGCTCTGCAATGCAACTATGGCGCTCTCTCTCTCTAGATTCTCTCTCTAAAATGAGGTTCGGTGGATGATGGACTTATGGGACGCCATACTGGAGTTGGACAGAGTCGATACATGTGGGGGAGAATATGTCTGATAACAATAGAAGATTTCTTCGATGATCTGATCCGAGAGGCTGCCAAGAAGACAGAAGGCTTCTCAGGTCGAGAGATAGCGAAACTAATGGCCAGTGTTCAAGCAATCGTGTATGGACGCCTGGCAGCGGCAGTAGGTTCATTGATGATACGCATCACATTGAGTCCAGCAATAACACCATCATCCTTTGTTGCCTGACGTTGAGAATCATTGAAGTAGGCAGCCTCCATGTCTGTTCAACAGCTCTGCAATGCAACTATGGCGCTCTCTCTCTCTAGATTCTCTCTCTAAAATGAGGTTCGGTGGATGATGGACTTATGGGACGCCATACTGGAGTTGGACAGAGTCGATACATGTGGGGGAGAATATGTCTGATAACAATAGAAGATTTCTTCGATGATCTGATCCGAGAGGCTGCCAAGAAGACAGAAGGCTTCTCAGGTCGAGAGATAGCGAAACTAATGGCCAGTGTTCAAGCAATCGTGTATGGACGCCTGGCAGCGGCAGTAGGTTCATTGATGATACGCATCACATTGAGTCCAGCAATAACACCATCATCCTTTGTTGCCTGACGTTGAGAATCATTGAAGTAGGCAGCCTCCATGTCTGTTCAACAGCTCTGCAATGCAACTATGGCGCTCTCTCTCTCTAGATTCTCTCTCTAAAATGAGGTTCGGTGGATGATGGACTTATGGGACGCCATACTGGAGTTGGACAGAGTCGATACATGTGGGGGAGAATATGTCTGATAACAATAGAAGATTTCTTCGATGATCTGATCCGAGAGGCTGCCAAGAAGACAGAAGGCTTCTCAGGTCGAGAGATAGCGAAACTAATGGCCAGTGTTCAAGCAATCGTGTATGGACGCCTGGCAGCGGCAGTAGGTTCATTGATGATACGCATCACATTGAGTCCAGCAATAACACCATCATCCTTTGTTGCCTGACGTTGAGAATCATTGAAGTAGGCAGCCTCCATGTCTGTTCAACAGCTCTGCAATGCAACTATGGCGCTCTCTCTCTCTAGATTCTCTCTCTAAAATGAGGTTCGGTGGATGATGGACTTATGGGACGCCATACTGGAGTTGGACAGAGTCGATACATGTGGGGGAGAATATGTCTGATAACAATAGAAGATTTCTTCGATGATCTGATCCGAGAGGCTGCCAAGAAGACAGAAGGCTTCTCAGGTCGAGAGATAGCGAAACTAATGGCCAGTGTTCAAGCAATCGTGTATGGACGCCTGGCAGCGGCAGTAGGTTCATTGATGATACGCATCACATTGAGTCCAGCAATAACACCATCATCCTTTGTTGCCTGACGTTGAGAATCATTGAAGTAGGCAGCCTCCATGTCTGTTCAACAGCTCTGCAATGCAACTATGGCGCTCTCTCTCTCTAGATTCTCTCTCTAAAATGAGGTTCGGTGGATGATGGACTTATGGGACGCCATACTGGAGTTGGACAGAGTCGATACATGTGGGGGAGAATATGTCTGATAACAATAGAAGATTTCTTCGATGATCTGATCCGAGAGGCTGCCAAGAAGACAGAAGGCTTCTCAGGTCGAGAGATAGCGAAACTAATGGCCAGTGTTCAAGCAATCGTGTATGGACGCCTGGCAGCGGCAGTAGGTTCATTGATGATACGCATCACATTGAGTCCAGCAATAACACCATCATCCTTTGTTGCCTGACGTTGAGAATCATTGAAGTAGGCAGCCTCCATGTCTGTTCAACAGCTCTGCAATGCAACTATGGCGCTCTCTCTCTCTAGATTCTCTCTCTAAAATGAGGTTCGGTGGATGATGGACTTATGGGACGCCATACTGGAGTTGGACAGAGTCGATACATGTGGGGGAGAATATGTCTGATAACAATAGAAGATTTCTTCGATGATCTGATCCGAGAGGCTGCCAAGAAGACAGAAGGCTTCTCAGGTCGAGAGATAGCGAAACTAATGGCCAGTGTTCAAGCAATCGTGTATGGACGCCTGGCAGCGGCAGTAGGTTCATTGATGATACGCATCACATTGAGTCCAGCAATAACACCATCATCCTTTGTTGCCTGACGTTGAGAATCATTGAAGTAGGCAGCCTCCATGTCTGTTCAACAGCTCTGCAATGCAACTATGGCGCTCTCTCTCTCTAGATTCTCTCTCTAAAATGAGGTTCGGTGGATGATGGACTTATGGGACGCCATACTGGAGTTGGACAGAGTCGATACATGTGGGGGAGAATATGTCTGATAACAATAGAAGATTTCTTCGATGATCTGATCCGAGAGGCTGCCAAGAAGACAGAAGGCTTCTCAGGTCGAGAGATAGCGAAACTAATGGCCAGTGTTCAAGCAATCGTGTATGGACGCCTGGCAGCGGCAGTAGGTTCATTGATGATACGCATCACATTGAGTCCAGCAATAACACCATCATCCTTTGTTGCCTGACGTTGAGAATTGTTTATTTGTGATTATTTGGAATTCACCTAAGGGTGGTTTGTGAGACCATTAGTGTCTCGTTTGTAATCGTTTGGAAACTCTTTGGTTGATAGTGGAATCGGATTTCGATCCCATGGACGTACCTCACATTGAGGGAACCACGTAAAAATTTTTGTGTTGCTTTTGATTTAATTTTTTCGCATTAGTTTTTATTCTTATTGATTGATTTATTTGTGGGGAATTATATATTTTCCCTAACAGTTTTGTCCAACGGAATTGTCAATTACAAAAACTTAACAAAATCAAAAGATTAGAATTTAAATTGAAAAAATCAAAAACTCAATATTTATTTTTTTATTAGGTTCAAACCCTAAGATATTTTTTTTTTCCAATTTCTTGGATTATTAATTAAATTTTCATAATTTAACTTATCTATTATGTCTCGTCAATTAAAAACATTGTTAGTTCAATTATTTTTTTCCTGTGAGATGGTTGATCAAAGACAAATTTAGGCCAAGTTTGGCAATTCAAAAATAATTCATCTTTTTATCTTTTTATCTTTTTTTCATCACATTATCTCTCTACTTTTCTGCACATCTTTTCATAAAAAGACAAAAAATATACTTATTTAGGTCATCCCAAACAACCCCTTAATCAATTTAAATTTTGTATAACTTTTGTCCATTGAACCAACTGTCAACAGAATTCCTAAGCCTTTTGCGTTGAATTGAACCTTCTATATATATATTTATTTGAGACAATAGATAAACAAATTTTTTTGTTCGACCAATTACAAGTATAAATATTTTTTAATACTCTAAGGCCATGTTTAATTCACAAGACTAATAGTAAAAGTATTAATAATTCCATCAAATTAATGTGGTATTCACTCTCCAATTGGATTTGTATGATAAATTATTTCCTTGTCTATTGTTTGATTTGTATTGAATAAGAAAACATATTAAGGCAAAAGAGTCTTTTTATTTTATTTCTCAACTCAGGATATATAATCCCATCCTACCCCATTACTAATAATCCTACAATTTTATTGAATTAGTTATACACTGGATTAATAATTATAAAATAAAATTTTAAAACAAATACAAGATTGTTGGATCCATAAATTAATAATTCTAATCTCATGTTCTAACCCTGTCAATCAAACATCTTGTACAATTCAACAAAAATATTGAGAGGCCTAGAGGGTGATGTTGCCTACCTATGTCTAGGATGGCACTAGTGGACCTCACTCTTGCAAAGCTAGGAGAATGAGACCCTTTTAGAATAGTCACACTCTACTTAAGACCAAGACTAAAATTTTGGTGTTGGCTTTTGAATCCTACTTTAGAAAACCTCGCTTAATTTTTATATTAAATGTAGCTGTTGTTAGAAAAATGGTTTTAACAAAATGATTTTTGGTCAACTTTGATCCAATATTAAGGTGGACTCTACACATTCTATGTGTAGATCGATATCGAATTTTAGTTTGTTTAAAACCGTTAAGGATTGAATGAGAAATTGACTCCAAAGATTGCCACTTGAATATTTGTTGAAGAATGATTACTAATCTTAAAATCTCGTATTGATTTTTTAAGGAAATTTTTGGTAAGCTTATAATCCAACTTTAAGGAAACAATATTTTAAAAACATTCATCTTTCAGTTTCAAATAATTAAGAAAACAATTTAAGTTATTTATGTACTATAAAGTATAAGCTTACGCTGTACAAATTCCCAAAATAATAAACTATACAAAATAGGACCATAAGGCTAGAGGAGGGTACCATGGATAATGCTCTTGGAGTGTATTTTTTGTAGCTAAAGCTTGGGTATGCTATTCTTGAGCGCTTCGAAAAGTTATTTAGTGTTCTTAAAACTAGTATGTCAATTTGATAGATCATTGATCTAAATAATACAACTCATCATTTTACTTTATTATTTTGATAGATAATATGATATACGTGTTTAAGTATAAATTAGTATGGAGTATTGCTCCGCGGACATCTAATAATTAGGGGCCATCACTTTTACAATTACGGCTGCACAACTCTCAATTCTAATTTTCTCTTACAAACTAATTTTTACAATTTTTTGTTACACATTTTTCCATAAAAAGTTAAAAAGTTAACCTAAACATCTATATTTTCATCATCAATTTTTTAGTTTAAAAAAACAAAAAGTACACTTATTTAGGACATCCCAAACAACCACTTAGTTCTTAAAACTAGTATGTCAATTTGATAGATCATTGATCTAAATAATACAACTCATCATTTTAGTTTATTATTTTGATAGATAATATGATACGTGTTTAAGTACAAATTAGTATGGAGTATTGCTCCGCGGACATCTAATAATTAGGGGCCATCACTTTTACATTGTTATTTTGAGAGAAAATATAGAATGTGCTTATTAGTAACTGATGTGAAGTATTACTTGAAGACATTTTTTGAATACTTACGTTATCAAAATTAGGTTTGCGTAACAATCAAAAGAGAACTTTGACTGTTACTGGTCTAATTGTTAGATATTTTATTATTTCAACATGAATCTCCATATTTATCGAAAAAATCAAATCAATGAAGAAAAAATTATTAATTAAATCAAGTGGTATTTTAATTTGGATTAGCATTTTGAAGAAATAATTAATTGAGCCATCGGCAGGATGCTAAAGTTGACTTGAAATTTTCCACACTAATCATCAATAGAATGGTTGTTCGAATACTATTTTCGCATAAAAATAAAAATGATAAGGGTTTGCAAATTTTTTACTGTTTTTGTTTCAAAAAACATCAAAAAAGCAAACATAAAAAATGAAAATAAAACATGACAGGTAAGATGTCAATTAATTTCTAGTAGTATTTATTTATTTATTTTTTAAATTTTCTTTGTTAAAGTATCGTGCTTCTTACTCCATGTCAATGCAATTCCATTTGTCTCTCTTATTTTCCTTAAAATTTGATATATGAATTCAGTAAACATTTCGTACTGGTTTGAACATACTAGACACCAATTACATTTGAAGATTAATATAAAGTCTATAAGTTAAGTTTAATTTAAGATCTTTCTTGCAGAATATACTAAAAAAACCAAGCTAAGATTTGGACAAAACTTGGTTTCAAAACTTGAGCTTTATTTGAGTGTTAGAGGCGTGACAAAGACCTAAATATTATACATCTAAATAAAATGGCATGGAGTTTGAAAAGTAGTTTGAGGACTGGCCAAAAATAATGGTTTAGATTTATTTTGGATGATACATTATATTAAATTTAAATTTGGTGTACAAGTTTTAGTTTATGATATTTTAGACTACTTTTTCTTATATTGCACTTGATAGGTAGTTTTGCATTCTGAAATAACTTTTGGGGCATCATTTTATTAACACAAAATTTAAAAAAATAAAATAAAATGAGAAAGGTTAGTTCAACAATAGAAATGTGTACATTCACACTCCGTTTGGTGCAGTTTTTGAGAATCTAAAAACTAATAATTCAACATCAAAAGTTAAAAGTATCATCTTTCTAATTCGCAAAGTTTAAAATACTTTTGAAATTGTAAGTAATAAGTAAAAGTTACACTAAATATTTTGACAAATATGAGTGTACACTCACAAAAATTTAATCAAAAATTATAAACATTCTTTAGAGCATCTTTAAGGGGATAGTTAAAAAAGATTTGTTAGGCATTTTAGTCAATGTAAGTCTAATTTTGAGCTCCAATAAGCTAGCTATTGGGCTAGCTATTTTACCATCTTATTTTTTTAGTGGCTACAATTGAAGAGCCCCGGAGGCTCTCCAAACAATTATGTATGTATATATTTTAGATTTTTGTATATTTATGTCTTGGATTTGAGATTTTATATATTTTATAAATATATGTCTGTGCATGTAGCAATTTTATATGTTATTTCAATTCTGTTTGATGAATTACGGAATAACTTATTTTGTATTTTGTATTTTGTATTTTTTTCTCCTCATTCTACAGATTTTGTATGTTTGTATGGACAAATTTATTATTATTGCAAATTTATATTAGTAAAATATCAACAATTAGTATTTTTTTTTTAATTTTAAAAATTAATTAAGTTAGTTTAAATTATTAGTTAAAATAAAGAGCGTGGTTAGAGAACACAATGGCTAAAGTAATTAGGTTAAATAAAGAGTATACTTTTTTTGTACTTTAACTAGTAAAAAATAGAGTGTGGTTGGAGTTGCTCTAAGCTATAGCAAATATAGAGACACGATACTCATTTACTATTTTTAGTCTTCTAGAAGGATAAAATAAAATAAAATAAAATAATAAAAACCTCTCTGATGCAAGAGTGTTTTTATACTACTCTTGTTTGTTTGTTCTTTGAAAGAGTGACCACTCAAGTTTAGATGCAAATTTTGTTTGTTTTTCAATCACATTAAATGGTACGACTCATTATATTCAACAAATTTAAGTGTGTTACATCAATAGGTAAAAAAAATATAATAAATGTGGTCAATATAAATTTTTTGTTCATAGCATAGGGCAATGTGACATGTGCAACATTATTACAACACGATATATCGTGCTGACAACATCTATTTTGTAACTTCTATTCTTATATTGATTAAAAAAATATATTATATTAACTAGTTTAATTATATTATAAAATTATTGAATAATTAGTTGATAGCTAGTAGCAATCTTTTTTCCCATGAAAATACCCAGTGGAATTTGAGTTTGGTGAGAAAAACTCAGTCCAGGTATGGCAAAAACATTGGTGATATCAATGTGGTGGTGATGGTGGGGACTTGGCTGTAACACTAGGGCTAGCTACTGTTTTGGTGAAAATTGGGCCGAGCTATGAGATGGACTTTATGGCCCAAAGTATGAAGGACTGGGTAAAAAGGCCGAAAAGTTACTCCGGCCCAAAAGAGATAAAGTTACTCCGGCCCACGAGAGAGATAAAGTTACTCCGGCCCAAGAAAGATAAAGTTACTCCGGCACAAGAATTGTAAAGTTACTCCGGTCCAGAAGCAACTTGGAGTTAGGCCGGTCTCAGCGTTAGTCCGGTCATGATGTATTGTGGTTAGAACGGTCAAAACCTTGCTACTCGGTAGCTCGGTCTAAACACACCATGGGTTGAACAGGAGAGAACCGAGATAAGGAGGAGTAAAAGGAAACACCGAACTAGGTATAGCTCGGCATACTCTGTGGCTCAACGTAGCCAGTTTTATTTCGGTTATATGGTAGTTCGGCCATGGTAAAAACCATCTCACTTGGTTTAAGCAGTGAGGGGGGTGTGGAAGGATAAGCATTGTCTTTCAGGAGTATGAATCCTAGGAGGACTCTACATGGAGGAGTAGTAGTCCTAGTAGGATTGTGTCACTCGAAACCTATAAAAGCTCACAAACATCACCTTGGAGGAGGTAACACACAACTTTGCTTTCTGAATATACAGAGCTTTGTCTATTTGTCAAGTTTGCTGACTTAGGCATCGGAGAGGTTTCCGGCACACACCCGCCGGCTAGCTCACGTTTGTGTTTTCAGGTGATAAAGCGACGTCGTACGGAGGAGCACAGACTTAGTCAACAGGATTATACGAGAAGGTATATTTCTTTCCCGTACAATTGGCGCCGTCTGTGGGAATAACAGACAGAACAAAACCTCCTGATTAAAGCTTCTCCCCTTTACGATCAATGGCACACATTGAAGAATTGCCGCAGTCCGCCGTCGACGGGCTAACTCCAGATGGGGGTGCAAGGCGTGAAGGATTACCCTCTGTCCCTCCCATGGCGGAGTTGGAGCCCCAACGACATAACACTAGGAGGGATACTAGGGGGAGGTGAACTAACAGCCCCCGTCATTCTCGTTCGCAAAGTCCAGATAGGCAAAGACGGAGGATTGATCCTCAAGCTCTGGAAGATCGCGTGAAAGAGCAAGATGAATTAATAAGAAAGATGGCGGCGGACATGGAGGCCTTGAAACGCCAGATGAAGAAAAAAGAAGTGGCGACAGGAGAGGGGCGCAAGAACAAGATGCCCCCTCGCCACTCAGAAAATCGTAGCCGAAATACCACACCCTCGCAAGGAGAAAGTAGAAGCCTTAGGACAGGCGATACTCAATCCTGGTCTTCCAGAACTCGTCACTCCAGGTCTGAGAGGACGAGATCTGAAAGGTCATACACGGAAGGAAGCACACATTGGCCCTCAGATTCGCACCAAACCAGATCTAGACAGACGGAGTTACCCAGATCATCCGACTTACGAACCGTGCTTGAAGAAAAAGCACGTTGCAAGGAGGATGCCAGGGCACGGGATCCACACAGAGTCTCGGCCTTACAGCGGTTGGCTCCTCGGACGCATGGGAGCGTCGAGGTTGGAATGCCAATACCGCGCCCTGCCTACGAACCAACGGACAAGGCATTAGCAAGGCTACAGACTTCACCATTTGTTCCGGCGATTGAAAACGCGCCCCCACCATCAGGCTTCCTTCAGTCAAAATTCACTACATATGAAGGGAAGATGGATCCCTACTCACACTTGAGCCACTTGAGCCAAGTCATGGTTGTATACAGGTGAAACGAGGCCTTAATGTGCATACTCTTCCCATCAAGTCTTGGCGACCTAGGCTTGACGTGGTTCGAGAAACTACCAGAAGGCAGCATAGCCTCTTGGGCACAATTGGCAGAAGCCTTCGTGACAAGGTTCCGAACAAACACTAAAACCCCGGTGGAGATCGACCAGCTACTCTCCATCGACATGGGCGATAAAGAGACCCTAAGATCCTACAACAGTCGCTACTGGGAGACATTCAATCAGATTGGGGACTGCCCCACCAATCTCGCCATAGCACAGTACAAAAGAGGCCTTCCAGTTGGAAACAGTCTATGATTAGTGTGTGGTGTTTTATTCTAAGTGCAATTCAAGGGCTAAGTGCAATTCAACGGTACACGGTAGATCGAAGTAACAGAAACGGACGTGGCAGATGAGATAACGGAGAGGACCCGGATAAAAGATGGTTGAGAATCCGCACTGCCATAACCACGATGTTCAAGAAACCGATATATCGGATTCTTAGCGAAATAAGAGATGAGCCTTTCGTCAAGTGGCCAGCCAAGCTAGGAGAAGCTCAGAAGGACTATGACGAAAGGTCACGGTGCACCTTCCACAAAGAAAAAGGGCACCATACTGAAAATTGCATGCCATTGAGACAGCACCTGGAGGAGTTGGTGGCGACAGGTCACTTGGACAAATACATTGAAGGAGGGACGCAGCCAGTCCCCCAGGATCACAATAACCCCAACGGGATGCCAGTCGACGCCCCACCTCAAGGCGTTATCAATGCGATACATGGAGTCTTTGAACCTGAGCATGTATGCGAGCTCAGGGGATCAATCAAAAAGGCTGAACACTTTAGAGAGGTGCTAAGTGCCCAACCTGCCACCAAGAAGGGGAAAACAGAGGCGACAAACGTCATGTCTTTTTCGGATAAAGACTTGGATCGAATATACTGTCCTCACAATGATGCCCTAGTCGTCACTCTCCGAGTCAAGGATTTTGACGTCAAGCGGATTCTGATTGACCAGGGTAGTTCATGTGAAATCATGTACTACGAGACATTTAAACAATTAAAGCTGCAAGACAAAGACTTGGCGCCTGTCGTATCTCCCCTAATTGGATTCAACTCCATGCCAGAATGGCCCGTCGGTAAGATAATTCTTCTAGTTACAGCAGGAAGCGTGACAAAACAAGTGGAGTTCTGGGTATTGAAGGTCCCCTCCACTTACAACATTATCTTGGACAGAACATGGCTGCATGCCATGCGATCGGTGGCGTCATCCTACCACCAAGTAATGGGATTCCCCAACGACACCGGTATAATTGAAGAAGTTTATGGAGATCAGATCATGTCAAAGCAATGTTTCGCCTCGGTGAATGGCAGCCACGCTGCCAAAGGATACGTTCATTCTGTAGAAGAACCTGAAAGCAATGAGCTATTCGCAGATGTCGGCAAAGCAGCGGATCAGAAAGCAGTGGATGACTTGGTAGAGGTAAAAATAGATGAAAAGAACCCGGATAAGTTCTTTTTGCTCGGTTCATCGTTATCCAGTACTGAGAGATTAGAGGTCCTGGAATTCTTAACCTCTAACATCGAAGTGTTCGCCTGGACACCCTACGACATGCCAGGCATTGATCCAAACTTCATTTGTCACCAACTCAATGTCCACCCATCCGCCAGGCCAGTCATTCAGCGCACTCGCAGATCGGCACTTCACCATACTGAAATAGTGGCAGAAGAAGTAGGTAACCTGCTGGAGGCAAGAGCAATTAGAGAAGTGCACTACCCAAGATGGATCTCCAACACAGTCGTAGTGCCAAAGAAGAATGGCAAGTGGCGCGTCTGCGTTGACTACAAAACAGTCAACAAGGGGTGCCCTAAAGACAGCTTTCCTCTACCACGGATAGGTCAACTGGTGGACCTAACGGCGGGGCACAACCGACTTAGCTTTCTGGATGCATACAGAGGCTATCACCAAATCGCCATGCATGAACCAGACCAGGAGGTCACATCTTTTACAACTCCAAGATGACTATACTGCTACAAGGTCATGCCCTTTGGCCTGAAGAACGCAGGGGCAACATTCCAACGAATGGTCACCAAGATGTTTGAACCATTGTTAGGAAGAACGATGGAGGCTTACATCGACGACATGGTGGTCAAGAGCAAGGATGAGAATGACCATCTTAAGGACCTAGGCAAAATGTTTGAGATCCTGAAGAAGCACAAGTTGCGCCTTAATGCGTCCAAGTGTGCATTCGGAGTAGGATCTGGCAAATTCCTGGGCTTCCTAGTGACCAACCGAGGTATAGAGGCAGACCCCTCTCAAATCAAGGCAATCCAAGATCTGGAGAGACCAAACTCAGTAAAAGAAGTACAGCATCTCGCCGGCATGGCAGCTGCACTCAATCGATTCATAAGTAGGTCGTCAGATAGACTACGACCATTTTTTCATGCCTTAAAGGCCAAGTTTGAGTGGGATGAAGAATACGACCAAGCTCTGGAAAGCTTGAAGGAGTATATGTCTTCCCCACCACTGCTTGTTACCCCAGTACCTGGTGAAGAACTCTTCTTGTACCTGGCAGTCTCTCAGCACGCAGTTAGCGCAGTGTTGGTTCGTGCAGAAGGAATCCAATACTTGCCCATCTATTATGTCAGTAAGACATTGCTGGGAGCTGAAACAAGGTATTTGCCACTGGAAAAACTGGCATTAGCCTTGATGATGGCCTCCAGGAAATTGGCATACTACTTTCACGCCCACACCATAGTCGTCCTCACAGCTTTCCCACTAAAAGCTTTGTTTGAGAGGGCGAACTTTTCCGGGCGAATTTTGAAGTGGGCAGTAGAGTTGGGACAATTCGACATCAAGTTCCAACCCAGAACCGCAATAAAAGCCCAATCTTTGGCAGACTTCATCATAGAGTTTACTCCTGGAAGTTATCATATCTGCCCAGTCGACCTAACTGACACAACCGAACTAGGGATGGAAGTTGACGCCGGAATAGCACAACCCCTAGCAGAAGGTACTCAGTCAGACTCCACGGCAGACTAGACTAAAGACAGCAAGGCAGAAGCTACACCAAACCAAGGCTCTCCAACAAAAAAAGACTTGGTACAATCAGATAGCAAGGGGCAGACAGCAAGCATGGACCTTGAAGAAAACACCATTCTTGACCCCACAACATCATCTGACCCCTCCACTTGTTGGAAATTGTTCGTTGGAGAGATGCGGAAGCTCTTTGTAGATGGAGCATCCAACCAGCATGGTGCAGGACTCGGCATAGTCCTCATCTCACCAGACGGACTGGTTGTAGAGCAAGCAATCAACCTTGGCTTCCCAGCATCAAACAATGAAGCGGAGTACGAAGCACTTCTCGCAGGACTCAAATCAGCATGGTACCTGAAGGCCACCGAACTAATGGTATACAGCGACTCACAGCTGGTGGTAAACCAAATTTCTGGCGACTATGAAGCAAAGGATGATAGGATGGCCAAGTACTAAGAATTGGTCAGAACAGAGATCAAGAAGTTTGATGTAGTAAGGATAGAACAAATCGGCAGGGAGGAAAACAGCAGAGCAGACGAACTAGCAGGCCTCGCTTCAATGGCAAATACCTCCATACCTCATCCACTACTGATCGACTACCTACCTAGACCAAGTCTAGAAGACCCCGAAGCAGAAGAGGTATGTTGCGCAGAACTAGGCCCCTCATGGATGGATCCCATTATCTTGTTCTTAAAAGACGGTATCCTACCAGAAGAGAAAAAAGAAGCCAATAGAATAAGAGCAAAGTCGCAGCGATTTTGGCTCTCCCCATCCTTGGCATTATACAAGAAATCATTCTCAGGACCTTACCTAAAGTGTGTTCACCCCAGCAAAGTGGAAGCATTCTTGTACGAGATACACGAAGGGGTGTGCGGAAGCCATCAAGGAGGAAGATCGCTAGCTTACAGGGCCATTTCACAAGGATACTGGTGGCCATACATGCAAGCAGACTCAGAAAAATATGTGAAGAAGTGTGAGAAATGCCAAAAATTCGCACACCAATCATCACAAGAGGCTATATATATAATTAACACACCATGGCTTTCGCAATGTGGGGTTTTGGCACATAGTAGGAGCACTTCTCAACAGCAACCCGCAACAAGATATTCATTCTCACAGCAACAGACTACTTCAAAAGTGGGTGGAAGCAGAAGCATTGGGCATCAATCAAGAAAGATTGTAAAGAAGATTCGTTTGTCCAGAATAATCACACTCGGTTTGGCAATACCAAAAGCTAATCTCAGATAAGGCACTCAAGATATAGGACGACAGAATCTTCAGAGGCTTTGTGAAAGCAGATAGATAGAGTTCTTACAATATATACCGGCAATATATAAATGGATACAAAGCATCAAAATAAAGTGTTTGGATGGATTGGAAGAAAGGTTAGAGAAGCAAAGGCATGGGACGAGCTTCCTCATGTTTTATGGGCTTACCGCACCACACCTCGACGATCAACAGGAGAGACACCATTCTCCTTAGCCTACGGAATGGAAGCAGTAATCCCACTGGAAGTTGGCCTCCCCACGATTCGAAGCGAAAATTTTGATCCAGACTTAAATGGAGAAGCCATAACATTGGAACTCGACCTTGCAGAAGAAAGAAGAGAAAGAGCGCTAGTTCACATTGCTTCATACCAACGAGAGTTAATCAGAAAATATAACAAAAAGGTACATCCAAGACAATTCAAGATCGGCGATTGGGTACTGCGCAAGGTAATGGGAAACACCTTGGTACCAGGAGATGGCAAGTTAGGGCCAAACTGGGAAGGTCCTTACAAAGTGGTTGGGTTAGCAGGCAAAGGGGCATACCACTTAGAAGACAAGGACGGCAAAGCAATCCCTAGGCCATGGAACACGGCCAATCTCAAGTTATTTTATTTTTAGCTTTTTTCCTTTCAAACATGTGTAATTTCTTTTTCTTCAATAAAACAATCGATTCTTTTCAGCATGAGTTGTTCTGTAAAAGTTAGCTTTAGTGAAGTTAGGAATGTTGCAAACATTTTTATTCTAAGATGGAAAACCTAACTTAGAGGTTGGCTGGAATAAGCTAACACCCTTCCTAAGCCCAGGATAAGGATCCACGCTGCAGGACGTTTGGTCGGAATAACCAAACATTATTCTAAGTTAGTTGGAAAAACTAACTTAAAGGTTGGCTGGATTAAACCAACACCCTTCCTAAGCCCAGGATAAGGATCCAGGCTACAGAAACTCACAGATTAAAGGTTGGACTGGAAATCGTAGTCCGGTTTCAATAATTGACAAAAGGGTGAAGGGGACAAAGCCTTCATTACCCCATGGAATGACATCTTTTTCGGCTAAGATCAAGTGGACGTCATCAGGTATATTATAATCTTTTCTGAATTCGGCTAGGCCGCCCGAAGTATTTACTAGATACCTATACTTACCCATTTGTTGTATAATTTACGAATAAGTTATATCGGTGCAAAAATTATGCTCAGAAGCTCGGTTGAGCGCACGAAGGAGTGCCTGGGCAACCTAAGTCTGCAAAGTAGAAAACAAAGGGGTTAAGCACAGATCATTGAATTAAAAGCGAGGTTAAAAAGTCCTACTTCGGCTTTATGGACGGGTTCTATCTCGGTTCAGCGAAATGCTTGGTAGCTCGGGTTGAGCAGGGTTTTTATTAGCCAAATCTTGGCGGCATCTCGGCATACTGGCTTTGGAAACAATTTTGTTAGACCGGTTCATCGTCTAGGGGCAGCTTTCTGAGTTCGGTCTAAAAAACTAAGAAAGCTGGTTTAGCCCCAAAGGCCTAAATCGATTGAACTATGAGTTTTGTTACTTCGGTTGAGCCTCCAGGGGCAGCTTTCTGAGTTTGGTTTAGAAACTAAGAAAGCTAGCTTAGCCCCAAGGCCTAGCTCGGTTGAATACCAAGGTTCCTAATTTACTGAGTACAGAACTTCGTTCGGTAAGCGTATCTCGGCTAAAGTGTATCTAGTTCGGTTATTGTCTGAATTGATCTACCTATATAGCACAAACAGTTTCCTAGTTCGGTTGGGACATGATTCTGGATCAAAAGCGAGTTTTCTATAGGATATATAACATATACTCATAGGTTCTACTGATTTTTCCATGAAAGTACAGAAGCAAAAACAAAAATGTACAAGCATGTTTCGCAAAAACATAGAAAGCAGAAATAAGAAAAACAAAGCAGATTTTGTGGAGCTTACCAGAAGAAGATGAAGCTGGTGATGGGAGCAACAGCACCAATGAAGAACACGAACTCAGGTTGGAGAAGTAGAGGCACGAAGAGAGAAGAAGGTAAAAAGTGTGGGTGAATGATTCAAAGACAGAAAGCTTGTTTTGTGGAAAGAGAGAGAAAGGGCGGGAACTGTTCAAAATTGCGAAATACGAAGACGGCGTTGACAGTTGCCTTCTACGAATGGGAACGTGCCACGTGTCATTGGAAAGAGAAGCGTTACAGTCGCTGTGATTGTTGTGATTGAAGAGACGTTCTGACCGAACAAGTAGAGCCCGGAGTGAAATAAGCTCGGCTAGAAGGCTAAGGAGTTTTTTAGCTCGGCTGGAAAGGCTTAAAAACTTCAGCTCGGCTGGTGGACGGGTAATCCCAATCATGTTGTGCAGATGGAATTAAGGGGCAATTGAGAGGGTAATTTTTTGTGAAAATTGGGCCGAGCTATGAGATGGACTTTATGGCCCAAAGTATGAAGGATTGGGTAAAAAGGCCGAAAAGTTACTCCGACCCAAGAGAGATAAAGTTACTCCGGCCCACGAGAGAGATAAAGTTACTCCGGCCTAAGAAAGATAAAGTTACTCCGGCACAAGAATTATAAAGTTACTCCGGTCCAGAAGCAACTTGGAGTTAGGCCGGTCTCAGCGTTAGTCCGGTCATGATGTATTGTGGTTAGAACGGTCAAAACCTTGCTACTCGGTAGCTCGGTCTAAACACACCATGGGTTGAACAGGAGAGAACCGAGATAAGGAGGAGTAAAAGGAAACACCGAACTAGGTATAGTTCGGCATACTCTGTGGCTCAGCGTAGCCAGTTTTATTTCGGTCATATGGTAGTTTGGCCATGGTAAAAACCATCTCACTTGGTTTAAGCAGTGAGGGGAGTGTGGAAGGATAAGCATTATCTTTTAGGAGTATGAATCCTAGGAGGACTCTACATGGAGGAGTAGTAGTCCTAGTAGGATTGTGTCACTCGAAACCTATAAAAGCTCACAAACATCACCTTGGAGGAGGTAACACACAACTTTGCTTTCTGAATATACAGAGCTTTGTCTATTTGTCAAGTTTGCTGACTTAGGCATCGGAGAGGTTTCCGGCACACACCCGCCGGCTAGCTCACGTTTGTGTTTTCAGGTGATAAAGCGACATCGTACAGAGGAGCACAGACTTAGTTAACAGGATTATACGAGAAGGTATATTTCTTTCCCGTACAGCAGGAGTTACAAACCCCATTAATGCACTATTAAACTCTGCAATAAAGGCAGAAGTTACAAACCCCATTAACTCTTTTATGAAGCTAACTTCATGGGACAATTTCTCATTCAAATTTCAATGGTTTTGGCTATACTATTTGTGGTGTAAAGATCTTATTGCAAAGTATCTAGACCCACTTGGACCCAACTCCAAAGATGGTTGGGACCCACTTTAATATTTAATTAAAGTCACGAAAAAACCATTTTTTCCAACAATCCCCCACATGAATAAAAATTGACCGAAAGACTCAACAAACGGACATCGTTCAACAATAATGACTCGAAGAGAGAGTGCAACGAACTAACTCTGACATCAGAGAAGGTAGCTTTTGGCTTTGAACCTCTGCCAGTGAAAACCTATCGAGTTTACTGGCTGATCAGTGAATAAGACATCTTGAACTGCTTTGCTGTTTATGTAAACTGAGACAATAGATCTCACACGGGAATTACTCCTATGACCATTCTGTTCTCACTGGTGTGCCCTCTGTGGCCCTAGGCACTAGCCTGGTTCAGCGAGTGGTTTCAAAGAATGTTGGCCTGCCCAATTCTTCTAGAAGCGGCCCCACTTCAAACTCACATAGGTGCCTCTACTTGAGTATCCTGCTATACTCAGCTCAACAGCTTAACACACTAGAGTCATTAAAAGCTCAGCTTAACCTCTACACTTGCAGGTATCACTGATAGAAGGAATGGCTGGAGGTTTAACCTCCTCAGTGACATACCACCGTTACACACAATTAGGTTGTCCCATTGAACCTAGATCTTGGGATCTCAAGTCAACTAGGTTGGGTTTCCATTCTGGTAACTTCTAAAGGCCTTAACCCCATTCCTTTTGACGACGTTTCGACTAACACTCGATTTAACCCTTTGGTTAGCGGATCCGCAATGTTGTCCTTAGACTTTACATAGTCTATAGAGACAACTCCATTCGAGAGTAGTTGTCGTATGGAATTATGTCTACGACGGATATGTCTAGACTTTCCATTATACATATTACTCTGTGCCCTACCAATTGCAGATTGACTATCACAATGAATACAAATAGCTGGCACAGGTTTAGACTAACGTGGAATATCTTCAAAGAAATGGCGTAGCCATTCAGCTTCTTCTGTTGCTTTATCTAAAGCAATAAACTCTGATTCCATCGTTAATCTAGATATACACGTTTGCTTGAAAGATTTCCAAGACACGGTTGCCCCACCAAGAGTGAAAACATATCCACTAGTGGACTTTGAGTCCTTTATATCTGATATCCAATTTGCGTCACTATATCCTTCAAGCACCGTTGAATATCGAGTATAATGCAGCCCATAATCCCGAGTGTAGCGTAAATACCTTAACACCCGTACAATGCCCTTCCAATAAGAAGCATCGGGATTACTTGTGTATCTATTAAGCTTGCAAACCGAGTAAGCTATATGCGGCCTAGTACAACTCATCAGATACATTAAACTTCCAATTACCCGAGAATATTCTAACTGAGAGACACTCTCTTTATTATCCTTGGTAAAATGTGGACTTAAGTCTATAGGTGTCGATGACACACTTGTATTTGATCCACTAAACTTCTCAAGTATCTTATCAACATAAAGAGACTGAGAAAGTACAATTCCGTCAAATGTTCTGGTAATCTTAATTCCCAGAATAACATCTCCAATGCCCATATCCTTCATGTCAAACTTAGAGTTTAACAGCTTCTTGGTAGTTTTGATCATTTCATCGTTACCACCTATAATGAGCACATCATTAACATATAGACACAAAATGACATAACCTCTGTCAGTGTCTTTGACATAAACACACATGTCACATTCGTTGATTCTAAACCCATTTGACAACATTACGTTGTCAAACTTCTCATACCATTGTTTAGGCGCTTGCTTCAAACCATACAATGATTTGGCAAGTTTATAGACTTTCTTGCTTTGCTCTGGAGCTGAAAACCCTATAGGTTGCTCCATGTAGATTTCTTCATTCAAATCCCTATTTAAGAAAGCTGTCTTTACATCTATTTGGTGTATTTCTAGATTGCGCAAAGCTGCTAACGCAATCACCATGCAAATGGATGTTATCCTAGTTACAGGTGAGTACGTATCAAAGTAATCCAGGCCTTCTTGTTGCCTGTACCCTTTGATAACAAGCCTCGCCTTATACTTTTCAATTGACCCATCAACCTTCATCTTTCTTTTAAAAATCCATTTGCAGCCTAAAGGCTTGCAACCTGGAGGTAAATCTATCAACTCCCAGGTGTGGTTCTGTAAGATGGAGTCAATTTCACTTTTAATAGCTTCTTTCCGTAAGAGACTTTCTGGTGAAGTCACTGCTTCATGGAAAGTTCGAGGTTCTCCCTCTAACATATAAGTCAAGAAGTCCGGATCAAAAGACTTGGACATCCTAGCCCTTTTACACCTTCTAGGCTGATCATCACCTTGATTCTCAACTTGATCACGTAAGTGATCATTTGTTTGATTAGCTACATGATCATTGTCACCTTCAACCTCTTTCATGGAACTCTGAATCCCTTATTGGAGACGACACGAAAATACATTTTCAAAGAAAGATGCATTTCTTGATTCCATGATAGTATTCTTGTGTATATCTGGAATAGCAGATTGAGCCACAAGAAATCGATATGCACTGCTATATTGTGCACAACCGTTGAATACACAATCAACGGATTTTTAGGCTTATCCTAACCCTTTTGGGTTTAGGTATTCCCACCTTTTGCATGACACCCCCACATTTGTAAGAATTTATATGAAGGCTTAACGCCTTTCCATAACTCATACGGGATCTTGTCCACTTTGCTTCAACACAAGTTTCACACTTGTGTTTCGTCAGAACGACCTTGTCGGACTCAAAAACCATGCAAAAGTCCGGAACATACAGGACTTCGTTCAAGGGGGGCTTCTTCCTCATTCCAGAAAATTTTCCATGCTCAATGACATTGGCATTCACTGAAGAGGTACTTCCTCATTTCTTTCAATTATCCTCCTCAATTCGGAGTCGGATAATTAAGTCTTCTTTGTAGAATTTATACAAAGTCTTAAACAAATCCTTGTGTCACAATTATTATGAAACTCTCAAAATCATATCACAGTAAATACATTCCTAGAATGTTATCAACCGAATTAGGCACCCAAATATATTTGGTTTAACCTATCACTCTGAAGCCAATAGTCTTTAGGAAACACAAATCCAGTGTTCAATAGTCTACTATTCGGAACTTTATAACCTGGCCAGTAGTCTTATCACTAGGAAGACTTCTCAGCATGTGGTCAGTAGACTTTCTACTACTAGGAATCACAATGTCTTAACCTGTGATCAGTAGTCACTTTACTGCTAGGAATCACAACGTTCTGACATAAGATCAAATTACTAGGAATCATCATGTCTTGACATATGACCAGTAGCCTCTCCACTACTAGGAACCATAACCTCATAACTGTGTAGCCAGTGGTCTAACACCTCCTAGGAACCACCAGTTTTCTATCTCTGTGATTAGTGATCTTGTACTCACTAAGAGCCACCAATTTAAGAATATATTTAGAATTTAAAAATTCAAAAATATATACACCCACTATAACGGGTTGTCTTATCTTTGCTTTCAAGCAAAGTCACATAGCAATCATAAATGTTATAAATAACACAAGGATACCATACTAATTGCCTCTGATCAATTCAGAAATGTAATCATGCAATCTTATGATTTCCTTTAATCATACTTGATCTCTCAAGGTCTTCCTTTAAGAATCTCGCGAGGCTAAGGTTGTCAGATGGAGCAACATTTCTTTTTGTCACATTTTGAAGTCATTTCTGAAGCATCACAACAGAATTTCACTTCTGTGATTTCAGAAATTAAACTTAACCCTTAGAAAATCCCTCAGATGGAAATTTAATTCAAAATTAGTTTCACCATTTAACCTAGAATCGAACATGGAATTAAATTAGTTTCACCATTTAACCTAGAATTGAACATGGTCAGGAATGTTCCCAGGAAGACTGAAGGGGTCACATCGGTCCCACTTAAAACCCAGTTAATCTTTTGACAAAACTTTCGAAAGCATGTTGACTCCTAGTCCATGGGAAACAAATTTAAAATTAAGTTTTCCAAGGGATAAACCAGGTTATAGGTTATAACAAACCAATTCCCAAGCAAAAAAAATTTGCTACTAGAATTACATGACTCATAAAAGTTAACCGGTACTCCCGGAATTGAGCCCATGAAAGTTAACCGATACTCCCGGAACTGAGCCCATGATTTCTGAATAAAAATCAGAGATATTTTAGCTAATGCTAAAATTTGATTTCTTTTTTCAAAACCACAACACTTTGGAAATAATCAGATTATAAACCAAAGATTTTCTCCAAACTTGGTTTTCCAACACTTTGGGAATAAAATGATTAAACCTAAAGACTTCCTCAAACCCCCAAGGTTTGAAACCAAATCCGTCTTAGTTGTCATTTCTGAACAAATAAGAACTCCTCTTTAGCCAAGGCTACACACTTTGGTTTCTATTACAGAAAACCAAATCAAATTCTAAACTTACAAGCAATTTAAAAATTGCTACAACCAAATACATGCATATAAAATGCTTCTAATAGTACAAGCAAATAAAACTTGTTACTACAAATTGGTAAACAAACCAACTAAATCTCAAGCAAAAATGCTTCAAATATAAAGAAAAAATAACCAATCCAATTGAGGATTATAAGTAGTCCATCCAATTCCTTTCTACGTTTAGGTATGCCTACAAAGAGAGTTAGTAGCAAACGACAACATAATATAAAGCAACTAATCTAAAGCAATTGTACATACAATCAAATATTATTTAACCTTCTAGCAAATCATAGAATAGCAAAATAACTAAGGAATTAAGATACTATACAAGTTACAAAACCTTATAACTTCTACAATAAATTAAAAATTAATTACCATAAATTATATAAGAATTTGATTCACAATGACCATGTAAATAAATATAGGCAAGTTACACAAATTTTATAACTACAAAGAACTACATTTAATTCAAACTTTAATTCATCCAATTAAATCACATACTATTCATGGAAATAAAACCACACATTACAAATCTTAAAAATTATATATTAAATAATAAACATGGAAATAACTTATGTGTATAACTTTAGAAAACTAGAAGCAATTTCACATGCAAATTAGATAGTAAAGCTAGAAGAATGCAAAACCAAAATATACATATGCAACATTAGTCAAATAAGATGAAACCAAATAAGTAGCATGCACTTTATGTAAATAATTTGAATTGTTTATATGTAATAAACTAATAACCAAGCACTTCAAGCATATAACCATTTAACAATTAACTTGCAAAAAATTCTAAAGATTAAATCATGTAACATAGTCTAGAAAATAATAAGCATGTAACAAATTAAAACCTAAAATAGAATTAGCATGTAAAAATTGCAAAATCCATAAATTATATTTTATAACCTTAAAATTCATGCAAATCATAGAAGGGGAATGATGAACCATACACATAAAATAAGATCAGATTAATACAATTAAGTATACAAATTATGATAAAGCATTCTAATTAAACTAAGCAATTAGAGAATCACATTGTATAATTTACAATCATTGAAATAGGGAGCAATTCTGCAACAGTTCCTAGTAACATTATACAAGTGTCTATATAAATCTATTCGATCAATTTCATAGAAAAATATATATAGAAATCTGTTTTAAGCTTGTTGTTCAAATTGTGAAATTAATTAAATAGATTTATGAAGAAATCAAAATTATATATCAAAAACATATACTGATAATTACAACTAAATTTCAATAGAAATACGCAAAATAATAAAATAATAAAGAAACCAAACCGAAGCCTGCACGGTAGCAGTTTCCTTAAAACAGATTTTGCCGCCTCACGGGTCGAGTGCTTGAGGAATTCCGGCGTCTGTCTCCCAGGATACGACGGTTAAAACCAGCTACGGCAGAAGCACTCTCTGTCTAGCTTAGCGAATAAAAACAGTGGCAGCACTCTCTTACAGTAGGAACTTTCTGGCAAACTGACTAAAGAATGAAAGAAACAATTCTGTGTTTGAGACTTGATAGGAGGGTCTCAATTTATACATGTATAGGGGAGAGAGGAGAAGTCTCCAGCCTTTATGGTTGGTCACTAATGCACCATTAACCTCTACAATAAAGACAAGAGTTACAAACCTTATTAATGTACTATTAAACTCTGCAATAAAGGCAGAAGTTACAAACCCCATTAACTCTTTCATGAAGCTAACTTCATGAAGAAATTTCTCATTCAAATTTCAATGGTTTTGGTTATACTATTTGTGGTGTAAAGATCTCATTGCAAAGTATCTAGACTTACTTTGACCCAACTCCAAAGATGGTTGGGACTCACTTTAATATTTAATTAATCATTTTTTTCAACAATAAGTAGAGAGTGGTTGGAATTATTCTAAGCTATAGCAAATATAGAGACACGATATTTCCTATTTTTAGTCTTCTGGAAAGATAAAATAAAATAAAATAATAAAAACCTCTCTGATGCAAGAGTGTTTTTATACGACTCTTGTTTGTTTGTTCTTTCAAAGAGTGGTCACTCAAGTTTAGATGCAAATTTTGTTTGTTTTTCAATCACATTAAATGGTCCGACTCATTATATTCAACAAATTTAAGTGTGTTACATCAATAGGTAAAAAAAATATAATAAATGTGGTCAATTTATATTTTTTGTTCATTGCATAGGAGAATGTGACGTGTGCAACATTATTACAACACGATATGTGGTGCTAATAACATCTATTTTGTAACTTCTATTCTTATATTGATTAAAAAATATATTATATTAACTAGTTTAATTATATTATAAAATTATTGAATAATTAGTTGATAGCTAGGAGCAATCTTTTTTCCCATGAAAATACCCAGTGGAATTTGAGTTTGGTGAGAAAAACTCAGTCCAGGTATGGCAAAAACATTGGTGATATCAATGTGGTGGTGATGGTGGGGACTTGGCTGTAACACTAGGGCTAGCTACTGATACCCCCAGGGTGAAATGAGGTGTAATAATGTTAGGAATCATAAAAATTTTATATTCTTAGATTAGTTTATAATGTTTATTGTATGTTATGTAATTACTTTTGGATTAATTTCATGAAACTTTTTATGATATTTATTTCATGATGCGTAACATTACTCTATGAAATAATTTATCAAAATATTGGACATTAATTATGCAACTACATGTTGGAAAGTAATGGAGAATATGGTTAGCATAAATTTGATTCTGAATTTTATTCAAAAAATATAGATTCAAAGTTAATGTATTACGAGTTACGCTTATAATATTCATATAATTTAAATTTTGGATAGTTTTTTTTTGTTCTTTTTTCTTTATTCGAGTATAGAATATTGTTGGGAAAGTAAATGAATCAAGATGGTAGATATGAAATTTATGAAGGACATATGTGAATGCATACACAAATGAAGTAGTAGGAGTCTTGAATAAGACAGGATTTGAACCTTAAGTAACAAAATTAGTTTGGGAACCAGATTTATCCATTCAAATTATTTTAGGTGGGTAATTATGCGGTGGTGATTAAATTTGTGTAGTGTCTAGAATTTATATGTAGATAAATTTGAATTACAAGATAATAATTTTGAATATTTTTTAGATAGTTAAATTTATATTCATATTATTACTGTTAAATAACAAGTCATTAATGTAATATTCATCTGTCTTCCTTTGTGTTAAATTTGATGTTGATGAGCTGATAAAAATAAAATAAAATAAAAAACTGAGTGAAGCTCACTATCAACTTAGCTAATTCCACAATCAAGAAGGAATCAACTAGCCAATTTTGAATTTTTTTTTTTTTTTGTTCATTAGTGTCACATTCAACTAAAATTTCTGTTCAAAGCTCACAAGCCAATTTTTTGTGTGGGTTGGCTTTGGTTGGTAGTAGAAACGCCATTTCAAAAAAAAAAAAAAAAAAAAAAAAAAAAAAATTGATGTTGACGAAACGAAGTACTTATTAGATTTATAGTTAGTCGGTGTCAATAATTGTTCTTAATACTTAATGGTGAAGAAAAGGGTGACTCTATGTATAAAAAAGTGTTTCAATATATTTTAGTTCTTGATGTATAAGACATATTTTAAAATTGAAATACTTTTATATATTGGAGATTAAACTAACACAATTTAAATATTAGGGATCAAAATGACACAAGACTTATATTTTGAAGATTAAAAATGTAATTAATATTTTATTTTTTAATATATGTGATTTTCAAAATAAACTGAAACAGATTTTATATATTGGGGTCAGATTGACGTAATTCAAATATTAAGGATTAAATTAAAACACTTTTATATATTAGAGACTAAATTAATACAATTTAAACATTAAAGATCAAAGTTATACAAAATTCATATTTTGGTGAATAAAAATATTATTAAACTTTTATTTTTTTAATATATGTGATCTTCACAATAAAAAACAATAACATCACAATTTAACAGAAATAATAATTTCTATAGGTAAAAAAAAAAAAAAATGCAAACAGTACATGACTGCATAGGTCACTGTTGCGGAACCATACTCAAACAAACATTGAAAACAAGTCAAAGAAAGCAGATGAGTCTACCTCACCTCACCTATGGGAGATTATTTCATTTTTATTCTTATATTTTGTCACGATTTCAATGACCTCTCAGACTATTCTTATTTTTATGCGTACCTCTATACTATTTAAGTTACTATCAATTTTGTCCCTGTCATTAGATTTGAAACGGAAAAAGTTAAAAAAAACTACATTTTGATCCCAAATTTCAAAAGAAAGATGCAGACCCACATTTTCCTACCAGCAAACCACCACCACCAGCAACCACCACTTCAAGCCCTTATATCTCCTTCGTCATAACTCTGTTTCGCCTCATTTTTACGTCGTTGGATTCAATTCACGGTCTAATTTTCGTATCATATCTCACACGTCTCGTTCTTCTTCTTTTGCATGCTATCAGAGCTCCGACAGTTGATAAAAAAATAAGACTTTTCTTCTCGTTTTTGAATTTTGTTCGAGCTACCTTTTGGACTTTATATCTTTCTTGATTCTTGACGGTTCTACTTAATTCTTTCGCCATTTTCTTCACCTCATTTCCTACTTTGCCCTACACTACCTCGCTTTCTCACTTCTTCGTGTAATGAGCGGTTTTAGTATGCCAAAAGTTGTTCGAAAACTAATTTCAAAATTTCAAAACATTTATCTTTTGTTTCTTTCTGCTCCATCTTCCTCATTTTTCTTCTTCTTCTTCCCTTATAACATGATGTGGAACATGGTTCTAGGTGGTAACAGAACTGATGATGGTGGCGGTGGCGATGACGGTAATGGAGTTCGGTGGCGGTGAAGTTGGTGGTTTGGGTAGTGATCTTCTTTTTCTTCTTCTTCTTCTTTTGTTATATACATATATATCATCTTTCCTACTGGAATTTTGTCAGTCCATTTGAATGAAACACCAAGCCGATTCAGACTTGGATTATAAATGAGATGCAAATCTCAACTGTTTTGCCAAGAACAAAAGAAATTTGTATTGTTAAGAAAAATCTCATAGCAAATATCTGATTTTGTATTAGAAGAAAGGTTTTGTTATAGCCATTGATGTTGAATTACAAATTAATGAGCACCTATTAATTTCTTAATTTTCTATGATTGCTATCATGATATGAATCTAAACATGTCGAATAAGATTTTTTTGTCTCAGTTGAATATCCTCTAGGCTCTCTCTCCGAAATTACATCTATTTACAATGTAGAACCATACACATTACAAGCACTCAACCGCCTGCCTTGTCGATTGAACTTACTAATCAAAATGTTGAAAGACATCTTTGTGGGGACTGAACTTCCTCAACGCATGAGGACTAATATCGACAATGCCTCATCCACTTTTTCCACGACATAAAGTGCTCGAATGACATTGTTGAAAGTGATACCACTACCTTACAACACCAAACCCACCTTTTTAACAACCAAGTTCCATTACCACTACCATGAGCATTACCATCACCACCACCACCTTACAACACCAAACTCGCCGCCATCGCCGGACCGTCACCACCACCATCATCAGTTTCGTTACCACCTAGAACCATGTTTCACATCATGTTATAAGTGAAGAAAAAGAAGAATGATAAAGATGGAGAAGAAAGAAACAAAGGATGAATGTTTCGAAATTTTCAAAATTAGTTTTCAGACAACTTTCGGCATACCAAAACCGCCTATTACATGAAGAAGTGAGAAAGCGAGGTAGTGTAGGGCAAAGTAGGAAGTGAGGTGAAGGCAATGGCGAAAGAATGAAGTAGAATTGTCAAGAATCAAGAAAGATATGAAGTCCCAAAAATGGCTCGAAGAAAAGTAAAAAATGAGAAGAAAAGTCTTATTTATTTTTTTTTTTTTTATCAACTTTCGGAGCTCCGATAACTTGCAAAAAGAAGAACGAAACGTGTGAGATGTGATATGAAAACTAGACTATGAGTTGAATCCAACGACGTAAAAATGAGGTGAAACGGAGTTATGATGAAGGAGATAGAAGGGCTTGAAGTGGTGGTTGCTGGTAGGAAATGGTGGGTCTCCATATTTTTTTTGAAATTTGGGTCCAATATGTAATTTTTTTTTAACTTTTTCCGTTTTAAATCTGACGGCAGGGGAAAAATTGATAGTAACTTAAATAGTATAGGGGTACGCGTGAAAATAAGAGTAGTCTGGAGAGGTCATTGAAAATCGTGACAAAGTACAGGGGTAAAAATGAAATAATCTCCACCTATGGTCACATCATATGATTGAAATTTCAGAGTCAAAGTGTGGTTTGTGTGTGAGAGTGAGCATCCAAATATATGCAATTTGAAATTTGTGGGCATAGCTATGTGATGTGCGTGAGCACCCAAACATGCAATTGACATTTCAAAGTCATTGTGGGAGGTATGCAAGTTTGGGTTTTCTACAGTGCTTTCTCTGTGGTGCACTTTATAATGTATTACAAAATGACGTAGTTTTGTTTCTCTCTTTTTTCAACCTTATGTCATGTGTTTAGAATCCACAACAGTGACCCTAGCTACAACTCGCGGCGACCCATGGCGAAGTAGTTCAAAAAAGTAGCCTTGCTCGACCTCCAACAAAGCCACCATTGTTGCCTAGCTGTGAAGACCAGTAATATGGCTAGATTGACATATCAAGTGAGGGAGAGATCGAGAGAGAGAAGGGAATCGATGTAAAACCCTAGATGTAGGGTCACAAGGATGGGGAGGTAGGGTTGGCAGTGGTACGAGAGTGTGTAGAGGTGAGAGAGAGAGAGAGAGAGAGAGAGAGAGAAGGGGATGAGTGCAAAACCCTAGATCCAAGGTTACCCAGCTAGATAAAGGGACTGGTAGTGGTACAAGGGAGGCTTGATTTGGGTAGCTCCAGGGGGCTAGTAGTAGTACAAGGGTGGTCGGGTTTGGATGGCTCTAGGGAGAGAGGCTAGTGGTGGTGTGAGGTTGTGCAGTGGTAGAGGGATAGGAGAGGGTGGTCGCCTAATTGTGAAGGACTTGTTATGAACACCTTAGGTGTTATTGCATGATATTGGCACATCTTTATCCGTATTTAAAGCATTGATCAGATACCTTTCCAAAGGGATTTCAATGAATGTAGTGAACACAAGTCATATCCCAGGGGATTGACCCCATACACACCTAATCACATAAACCCATAATTAAAGTAGCACAATCAACCCCTCATCCTAGCATGACAACCCAAGGTGACGAAAGTCACTTCCCACAAGGCCCAGGTATTCAACGCGGTTTGCTTTGATACCAAATTTGTAACACCCCATACATATAATTCCCATTCAACAAATTAAAAGAACATTCTCCACATCAACACCTAACACAATTCCATTCAAACATTTCTCTTTCTCATTGAATTGCATATTTTGTTTACAAAATACGGATTTTGGTTCAGTGAGCTAGAGAAGATTACAAAACAATTGCATTGTTCTCTGAGTTTACTAATTATAATACAAAAGTACAAAACTCAAAATAAAGGTAAGTTTCACAATTACATTACAACTTTAGGTTCACAAAAGTTAAGATTTTGAAAAGAGGTAGTCATTTTCTTCTTCTTCATTAATGGTTTGGGGCTCTTCATTTCCTGAAATGTTAGTAAATATGAATGAGCAATTGTCCAGTAGAAAATAACTTTAACCAAGTATATAAACATTTGGTTTAAATATGCATAACCTTTATTGTTGCCCATGAATTTCCATTTGTTTAAAAGTTATTACACAACACACAATTTAACATTCAATTTCCACATTTTTTTGTCCTCAGACTCAAACCTTTCACTTTTGTCGTCGTCACATGAACTGGCTAGTGGACACCTCAAAATATCCCCACATTCATCGCCCTCAGGCGAACCACGTAAGTGGGCACTTCAAACACATTCCCACATTTATCGTCCTCACACGAACCGAACAAGTGGGCACCTCAAACACATTCCAAAACATTAACATTTTAAGCACAACAAAAGTAATCACATGGATTCTCCATTTTTACTTATCAACTTTCCATTAAGTCAAAATCAAGAGCAACCTGTTACATATGAAAATTTGGGGTTTTCCTTTCCAAGTATTCATTTTCCTTAATTCATGTATATTTACTCACTATTTCATAATTGATTACACAATCCATCATCAATGTCACACAGCCACTTCATCAACACAAAACCCATATATATATGTACATCATCCATCTCAATAGGTCTATACACCTTAAGATTCACACACATTAAACCAAAGTACAAATGTACAAGGGTAAAGGTATTCAGACCTCAGGGATTGCAAAATGAGAGATGAAGGTCCACGCGATAAACTTCCGAAATATCACAACTTAATCGGTTTAAAATGTAGCTTTTGATGAGGATAAAAACTTTAATGAAGGCCCAAAGATCGATTCTTGCTCTTATTAGGTTTTCTAGCTAGGGTTATGGAAAGAGGGCTGTTAGAGAGAGAAGGAGTGTAAGAGAAATGAATTAGGAAAGTGTTTGGATCGCAATATAACTTTGCTGTCCCGACCAGATCGCTTAAGCAAACTTTCCATTGCTCGAGTGAAGTGCCGAAAATACAAAGGGATCTCTCGAGCGAACTTTCCACTACTCCAGCGGTAAATGCAGGGTCTTAGAGGTTTTACAGAGCTATAGTGAAAATACTGGAAGCTTACATTTTATGCTCGAGCGACCATTCCTTTCCTTGAGTGGTCTCACCTACAACCTGTAAGATACTGGGAGTTGCAAATCTCCGCTTGATCGACCAATTGATAGCTTGAGCGGTTACCTAAAAATCTTTCTAAAGTGAGAAAAATCTTTCTAAAGTGAGAAAAATCTAAGTCAATAGAGTTTTGTTATTGATAACTAGATTGCTTGAAAATTTTATGTGATGAGTTGAGTATGGTGACCAATTATGATATTGTGTACCTTATTAATAGTATACTACGTGTCGTGAATATTTAGTACAACCATTTCGCCAAAGGGCCTTTTGAAAACTTGGAAGGGAGTTAGTACTTTTGATTGGTAAGCTAAGTTGTTTGATAGACTTCTTTATTTTGTTGCGAGCTGTAACGCCCTCAAAAAAAGTACAAGACAACCATTCACTAACTATCATAAACATAAGGGAAACATCATCTCTTCATTCATCGGAGTTTCTTTTACAAAATATATTACATGCATCACATTTTTATAAACATTTATCTTGAAACTATAGCATGTAAATTTCTAAACAACAAAAATAAGTGCCCAAAGGGCTTACAGTTTTCCAAGTTAACACTTGGTTACAACAAAAGAAGAGTTCTAACTCTTTACATATAAAGCCCTTGGCTTGAAAGTTTACATTTAACACCAAACAAAATATGTAAAATGGAGTCTTCCACCCCTAAACCTCCCAAGCTATGTCCTTGGAGGTGGCATGCCCTCTATACCTGAAAAATGGTGTCTCAAGTAGGGTGAGTCAAAGCTCAGTAGAGATATACTAAACAGTATATGAGAATTAACTGAAACATTAGCATTCGATAAATGTTTAACACTTGAAAACTAACTTATACCTTTTTCATAACCAATCAACATTGACATTCATACTTCCAATCACTTACGTTTACTTATCCAAATCAATTCATAGACATAGGTCATCATCATCTAAACAATTCAAAATGAGATTACAACTCATTTATCAATACTTCAATCATAAACATTTATTCATACACTTCCATTTCTTGCCATTTTACGGAACTACGTCTGAAGGAATCGACACCTAAATATATATAAGATTTCGAGACTTTCACCGTGGACACTCCAGCCAACTTAATTATCAATGGAGTCCATCCCCTATCTTCTCCCAAACAATGAAGTATATTCCCTATCTTCTCCCTAACAAAGATATATATACAATGTGTTTAGGCACGTTGTCATATACAATTACCAATTAAATCACATATTCAATGTTTTAATCAAACTGTCATATTCAATGACATAATCCAATTGATTAATTTCAATTCACCTAATCATCATGCAATTTCTACAACAATCATGGCTATCCTCCACCAATAGCCCAAAGCAGATATTTCTAAACAGATAAATAAATCTATCAACAGATAATTTATCAACTTTTCCCATAGGTGAGTGATTTATTAATTCAACTACACCATTTAATCACATGTTCCTTCAATTCCATAATTTCCAAGTCAATCTCATTATTTATACAAAATAACTCATTTAATTCAAATTAGGGAAAATCTCCTCCTTTATCAAATATTATACCTAAGACCAAATTTCATCAATTCTTCTTAAGTCATAACATGTTCAAGACCTCTCATGCCCATAAGGAACCCAAATAGAAAACCCCTATTTTATATATATAGAAACCAACCAAAAATTCATCAAAACCCTTCCCAAATCATACCATTTATACAAGAAGAGGAAGAATATCCCTACCTCAAGCTTAGAAGAGGAAGAAAGAAGAAAAACCCAAAAGTTGACGGAGGGGAAACAACGTTTTTCTTCGATTGAAATGAAGCCCTCGACAAGCTCTATAATGTATCTCAAAGGAGCAAGGTGAGAAGATCACTCTAGGTGAGTAGATCTAGAGATTTAAGTGAAAAAGTTGAGTTTTAGAGAGAGAAGAGAGAGATCGCGGTTTGAGAGAAAAAAAGGAAAGAAAATCATGAGAGAAGGAATGGTTTAGACCTATTTATAGTAGTGAGGAAAAGCCCTAAGGTCAAATAAAATAATAGGCCAAAACCCCCCCTTTGATAGGGCCCATTCGGACCTCAAAAATCTGAAAAAAAACACGCAGGGGTCGACCCTTAGACATGAGGGGATCAATCCTATCTTCCAGGAACCAACACACAGACATAAGAGGATTGACCCTCTCCCAGTCTGGTGTCTACCCTATCTTCCAGTAACTAACACACAGATATAAGAAGGTCGACCCTCTCCCAGTCTGGTGTCTACCCTATCTTCCAGCAACACTTCCAGAACTTCACCAACAGGTAATGGTCGACCCTTAGGAAGGCTGGTGTCGACCCTAGAATGGAATTTCTAAGTCTCCAAGGAACTTTTGACAAGAATAAGTGCGAACAACCAAACCCAATAAGTTTAAATCGGATTGTACTCTCCCTAAACCAACCCATAACAACACCAAAGATTCTCAAAATAGAATAAAGGGTTCAAATACACTTACCAAAAGCTTTAAAGGACACAAGTGCTACACGAACTTTGGGTTGGATTGTTTCAATCTGAGTATGAAGGCTCGGTTATCCTTAAAGGAAACGTTTTTAAATTTTTGTTAGTCGAGTAATTGTGCATTTGGCTATGGTTGAAATAAATACCTTGTATGAGTAGAGTTGTTGAGCCAATTTCCTTTTTTCATCGAGTTTTGTTTAGGGGCCATACATAATAAGGGAACTCTCACTTGGTTGATTGAACCTTTTTGTCATCTTGGAGGGAGTCGGGGGAGTGACTCACCGGATCATGTCTCGTTGTTTAAACTTTCTTGGGTTATTAGACACCTGTAACAACCAAGTTTAACCCTCATAGCAGTGGTTGTCGTATCTGTTTGTTGTCTTACTATTCTGATCCTTTTATTACCTTAATTTTTTATGACAAAATTTCCTAATGTGGAAAGGTTATGATGTCCCGGGTCTCAGACCCAACTTGAGCATGCTTTTCAGACTTACCATTTCTCTTTTTCTAGAACTTGAAGTGTTTGTGTTACATCGGTGTTTGAGAACCGAACCTGGTTTAACCTTCTAGATGTTTGTGCGATTTACAAATTTTGAGTTTTGGGCATAAGGATGAAAAATAGAAGTATGGAATCACCTTGGGAAGCCTTGTACTGGAGTAGTTGGTCCCGCACATGGGAGGGATAGAGTTGCACATGTGGTGGAGGGGAAAATTGAGAGTTTTGGGCCTGCAATAAACCACACGTGAGGTGAGGTTCTCCACGTGCGAGATAAGGGCTCTGCACGTGTGACCAAGTCTGACTCAGCCTCAAATTTTGAGCTTTTCAGCCCTTTCCTTGGCTTCCTCTCCCTCTTTTCCCTCATTTCATTAGTTTTCTCTCTTTCTCTTTCTCTTTCTCTCTCTCTCTCTCTCTCTCTCTCTCTCTCCCTCCCTAAAATTTTTCTTTTATCTTTTGTCTTCCTTTTCTCTACACAAACCCACCAACTCTCACATTTCCTTTTGATCCAGCAAATCCGTTAGGATTTTGATACTAGTTCCATATACCAAAATGACAAGCATTTCGAGAGCTACATTTTGACCAGTAGAGATCGATTTCCGGAGAAATTGATTTTTGAGCTTTTCTCCTCTTCTCTCTTTGAGATAGAGATTTATCTAATTTTTCTTAATGTAGTTGTTGTATATAGATATGTGATACTTTTAATTGCATAAAAATCAAGATTTTGGTAAGGGGTTTCGAAATCCATGTAGATGAGACTAAGCATTTGGGATTGTAGTAATTAATTTTGTGATTTCTTGTTTAAGTAATAGTTTGATGCTACTAGAACACATTCATGTTGTTTATATGAAAAGTCCTAAATTTTGTTGATGATTGCATGAGATGGAATAGCGTCATTGTTGTGTAAATATAAAATTGATGTTAACACAAAGAAAATGAGAAGTATTATTTAATAGATGAGTGGGTTTAATGATTTAAGTGATGACCCTTGAAGATTAGAAATAATAACCTAGATTATGGAAATAATGTGTTGATTGCAAGTACCTTGGTAAATTGAGAAATGTTCATTTTATGTTGAATTGGAACCCTTGGGAGTGAATAACTATATCATTAATTAATTATATTTTGACATTGAATAAGATGAATTGTTTTATTAATAGTAACCCCTAAATTGTATAACTTAATGAGACAATTGTTGGGGTGTTGCCAACGAAATGAACTAAGGTTATGAAAAAAAAGAAAAAAAAGAAAAAATTAATTGGAAACATGATTAATAAAGTGGGTAAAATTGGTTAAGGTTAAAATTATTGAAGATTCGAGACAATGAAATTAAGAGATGGGGATAAGTGTTGGTTGCTATTATTTGAGTAACTAGAGAATATGAGAGGTGGAATTGTAATACCTGATTAGACTGGAAATGTTGGAAATTATGATTGGTTTTGGAAGTGTTATAATTAATGTTTTGTTGTTAGAGTTACGAATTGTATTTCACTTGTATTGGGAATTGTAGAAATAATGCATTATCCATTGAATTACATTTTATATATTGCTCAGAGATTATATATTTTGGCAATCGGTGAAGGATTGCATTGTTTGTTGTAGAATGGCTATGAAATTAGGCGAATTGAAACTTTATTGTGTTATTTAATTATGTTTTTGAGTACGTAAAAGGAGGTGATGTGAATTGTTGAGATATATAGTGAAAGTGCTATATAGAGATCCCAAATTCCTTTTGGTTAGCACCCGGTAAAGTGAAAGTGCTCTTCTTAACCATTTTCTTTCCAGCTAGCGCTTGGTAAAGTAGGATGTGCTTCGAATGATGGGTCCCAAGTTTCCCCAAGCTAGCGTTTGCTAAAATGGTTGCGCTTCAAATAATAGGTTCCAAGTTTCCTCCAGCTAGCGCCTGATAAAGTGAATGGTTGTCGCTTAACTAAACTGGGTTTTTCTTATGTGTTGTTACCATTTAGTTTATTTATTTATAGGTGACATGATTTAAGGGTGCACCATTTGCCTTCTGTATCCAATAGCCAGTAAAATATGGGAATACGTGTTTATGTTATGATGGATTTGTATTGTGATGGGTGTTCGCCCTTGCGCTTATGGCCATAAAATATGATAGATATTTTGAGAGTATAGTGAATTGGTGTGTCGTCATGATTCTAGTGCAGTTGTTTAGCGTGTTGATTTTTTAAGAATTAATCATAATTCAAATGGTTGCATTATCCCTCGTTGTTGTATAACTGTAGAGTTATTTAGTTGGTTCATCTTATTGAATTGAGAATATTTTGAAAATGGTTTTCAAATGTCTAAAGTGATAAAATTCGGCATTGTGAAACAAATGGAAGGCTAAGGGTTTTAATAGCTTTTTCTTTTTTTGATCGGCAAAGAAAATCTATATTGATGAAAGCATGCAAAAAAGATACAGAACATTAATAAAGAGGAGCTTGGAGCTAATTGAAGCTCCAAGCTCCAATTGGTGAGAAACCAACAAAACAAGACAAGAAGAAAAGCATAACAGCTGGAAGCCCAAACTACACCCTGGTTAGCACACATTTCCTGCAGTATGCATACCACTCAGCACTAAAACTGAAACATAACTGAACAAAACCTAATCCAAACTAGCACTAGAAAGAGATCAGAAATGCACAACCCTATATCAGAAATACAAAACTGGACAAAACCAATCCAATACTGAACAAAATCAATCCAATACTGAGAGCAGGCCTCAGACCAGCAGCATAGTAAACCAGCAAACTATAGACCCACATACTATTGATATACAATCTATTGCAACACTGCAGCAACACAGCAAAACTTCACTGCAACAACTTGCTAAAGACCACCACTCAGCTCCAAATTCAGAACAGAACAAAACTTCACTGCAGCCCACAAACACAGACCCAGCACATTGCAACACTGCAGCAACACAGCAAAAGCCTGCAAACCTGGAGAACAACACAAACCAGTAACACAGTAGTGCAGAATACTGCAAACCAGCAAAACCAGACCAAAACAGAATTGCAGAACTACACCCAGCAAACCAACACAAACCAAATTGCGACCCTGCAACCACACAAAACCTGCAAACCTGCAAACCTCAATCAGACTTTGATCCTGTCGAGATTAAAAACAATGTCCTCCACAGAGTACTGAAAACCTCTATAGCTATGCTTGCACCACAAAGCTATCCTCACTTTCACCAACTCAGCCAAATCAAACCCATCAACACTCTTTTGGTGAAAAAGACAATCATTCATAGCTTTCCAAATTGACCACAAAACAACTACAGGGACAACTTTCCACAATGGTTGGATCTCCTTCTTGAATTTTTAACCAGCCCACCAATGCAGCAAAGCCTCAACTGAACCTGGAACCACCCAGACCAGATCCCACCATTTAACCATGTCTGACCATAATTTCCAAACCACAAGACACGACAACAGCAAATGATTCAAAGACGACTCCTCTGTTTTACACAGCAGGCACACTGTGTTAGCTTCAGAATTCAACACACCAATCCTTTTCAAAAACACAGAAGTTTTAAGTCTTTCTTTCCAAGCTAACCAGCTGCAGAATTTCACCTTGGGTGGAGCAGAGTTCTTCCACAACATATCAGCAACACTTACGACTGGACCTTTTGACAGCATCCACCACTTCCAAGACACACCCACTGAGTAAGATACTGAAGGATTTGCCATCCATAAACAAGAATCCTCTGCTTGGTCTGTAAGAACAAGTGTGCCCCTTAGAACCCCTTGCAACCTAGCGACGTCCTCCTCCTCCCAAGCAAACAGAGATCTACTAAACAGAAATTTCCACTCAAGAGCTGACCCTCTATTATGATACATCTGCAAAAGTGAACAACCCTTCTCCACATACAGCCTGTATAGTAAATGATAAAGGATGACATTTTGGGAAAAGTATCTATGTATATGTATAGGTTGAATATAAAAAAGAAAAAAAGTGAACATTATTGGTATATGTATTTACGTTGAGCATGCATGATCATATATATATACTATACTATATTAATTACAATTATTAAGATTTTTACTGGACTATATGTTCATTTCATTTTTTTTTTAATCGGCAAATATTAGTTGTTAGTTACTAGTTGTTAGATTAGCACTTATGAGAAAAAATCTCTCAATCTTTGACAAAACACCTAAGTACTATGTTCATTCCATGTTGTTGATAACTTTTCAGGCGCAGAGTTGGAGACCTTAGTTGGAGTTTTGAGACCTTAGTTGGAGTTGGGAAGCTCCCTTTATCTACGGCCACGGGGCCATTTTGTGTAGGCGGAATGCCAACCCTTTTATTTCATTGTTCTTGTAAGCTTAATGGCAACTTATCAATTGTAATATATTGTTGCATCATATGTATAACGAGAGGAAACTTCTACTATTTGTTCATGTTAATGATTATTGTTTCTGCATCTTTATATTGAAAGTAGACAATGATAATAGATTTGGTAATGCTAACTGGGTTCCAAAATACGGGGCATTAAATACACGGCTTGAGCATGTATCCCGCACAGGCTAGCATGACCCACATGAGGTTAGGTCTAGGCAAGGGCCTTGGATTTGAAGCTTGACCTAAAGAATTTCATCTTGACACATGAGGGGAGGCTCGTTGCATAAGATTTAGGCCTACGGTTTCGGCTTATGGCCTAACCTGAATCAAGCCTACTTAAGCAACTTTTATAGTAAGGCTAAGTTTGGGAAGACTAAATAAGTGTACTTTTTGTCTTTTTGGACTAAAAAATTGAGGTTGAAAATATGGATGTTTGGGTTAACTTTTTGACTTTTTATTGAAAAATGTGTAATAAAAAATTGTAAAAATTGATTTGTAGGGAAAAATTTGAATTGGGAGTTGTGCAGCCGTAATTGTTGACTTTTGGTGAATAGTGTTAACTTTTTAACTTTTTGAGTAACTTTTTGACTTTTTGGCTTTTTTGGGAGTACCCAAACTTAGCCTAAGTTTTGGCTCACGCGCTGACGTGACTCAAGACTACTTGAAAAAAAAAGACTTAAACAAAATTTTGTTTTTGTCATTTTAAAAATTTAATATTCAAAATATTTATTATTTTTATGTCTATCTTATCTACATTTTAATATTTATTATATTGAGTTTACTAAAAAATTAGAATCACTTTTAATTTTATAACTATTTTTTTATTATTAAAATTAGTGAGTAGCACACGTGATGCGTGTGCAATTCAGATAATTAATAATAAAAGTAAATAATAAAGAATTTAATATCATAATATTTATATTTCTTAAATGATAAGTATGTTTTTAATTAAACTCAAAGTCTTGGGTTCAAAACTTTCTTACACTGTGTATAATAATATATATATATATATATATATTTTTAGCATATATAAAGTTGTCATGTGGTATGAGAAGAAGAAGGTTTCACTAAACCAATTTAAGCCTTCACTTAATAATAGTATACTAGCGGGTGGCACACACGATGCATGTGCAATTCAGATAATTAATAATAAAAATAAATAATAAAGAATTTAATATCATAATATTTATATTTCTTAAATGATAAGTATGTTTTTAATTAAACTCAAAGTCTTGGGATCAAACCTGGACCATGCCTTTGAATTACAAATTTTTTGATTTTATTCTAGATAAAGCTGCCACATAGCATGACGTGAAGGCTTGACTGAACAAAACAAAAAATGAGATACAAATATCTCATAAAAGGTAGGTCTCACATATATTTGGAGGTGTAAATTCTTATTCTTTTAAATTTCTAACATAATATATGATATTTTCTAATTTTTGGGGGGTGTGGTCACCTCCCTCCACACCCCCTAGATCCATCCTAGGGGATCTCACCCCTTGTAAGATATCTATATTTCATTTTGTGTTTAGTTTTTTGAGTATTATTTCTTTATTCCATTTATAGATTAACACTTAACATTTTGTCTCCTAGAACATTGAGTAATTTCTCTTAGTTTGTGTTCTCGACAATGATATAGCAACATTGGCCCTAACACATAGCACTTAAGTAGAGAAGATCGGCCTTTAAGCTGTTATTGATTAATTGTTAGTAACAACTCAAACCAGCATGCATAATCCATCAATTAATGTAGTTTTAAAATTGGATCAGTGGTCGGTTTGAACTT
>NW_021025113.1:327814-640304 GCF_004153795.1 Camellia sinensis | reverse complement strand
ACAATTCTTGCATCACACACACATATATATATATATATATATATATTTACATAATTCTTCACTTCTTAAGCCTCCGTTTGGCAAGTTGGGTTAGGGGTTTTTTTGGCTATTTTAGCCACAAAAGACAAAATAGGCTATTTTAGTTACAAAAAACAAAACATCACATCCAACCCATAATTATTACACTCTTCTCTCACAAAAAAAGTCAAAAAAGACAAAAAGTCCTTCCCAAACCAAGCTTTTTAGTCCAGGCTAAAAAAGCCAAAAAATCAACTCACTTCCCAAACCAACCCTAAGTGACATCTCACATTTCATGAGGGGATTTATAAATTTGAAATATGACGGATTTCACATGTAAAAATGATTTTTTTTTTATGTAAATACAATAAGTTAAATAAAATAGTAAAAATGTTGGGTGTCAAATATCTTTTTCATGCCATTAACTAGGAGTGCAAATGTTGTTAAGGTAAAAGTAGAGCAATTCCTTTAAAATTAATTTTGAAGAATAAAATATTAAATGAAACAAATTCTAAAATTAATCATGTGAGGCATGCTAAAGATGTTATCCTAAAACCGTTATGCACTTCCAACATGTAGGTTGTGACGATTGTAAACTACTCCAAAATACAACTCAAAACTTACATGAATCTAACACAATACACAATTGCACTAGACATATTTGCCAAAGTCTATTTCGCTTGCCCAAAACATAGTATACAAAAAATAGTAGAAGAGGAGAGAGAAAAATAGAATACATTTGAATATCAAATTCTTAATTGTTGGTGTGTAATAAATGAAAAATAAAATACAATGAATGCAAATAAAGTTTTGAAACTTTCTAAAAAAATAAGAAATCTCTAATAGATGTAACCTTTCTAAGCTATAAATTGTAATGCTTTCAATTTATAAGAAAGAACAAGCCTATTTGGTTCTGATTTTGTTTTTACTATTATTTTTGTGTATTCAAGAATAAAATAATGAAAAATTAAAACTATACATCATTTTAATTTTTGTACCAAAAATAAAATTTCAAAATAACTTTCTGATGACGTTTTCTAAAAAGTGGGTTGTTTTAAAATAAAAAATAAAATTCCCGAAACCTTTCGGAAAAATGAAAACAAAAAACATAAAATAAAAACACTATCAAAGAGGGCTTACTTAACTACTTTTGCCTCTTGCTTCAAACGAAAAACCAAAAATTGTGAACACATGCAGGCTGATAATATATGCCTAATAGTGTCACAACTGATTCTCTTCATTCATTCACAGTTTGAGAAACAAAATGAGTGAGATTGAGAAAAGTGTTGTGAAAGCAAAAGATGGATGTGGCATTACCATCATCCAAAAAATAAGAACAATTAAATACATTAAGAAAAGAAAATTAAAATTTTTATGCATAATATTCTGACAAATAGATTTTTAAAAATTATGAATGATGATAATGTACCTTTTCCTTACCACAATTCAATCAAGCATCTAAAAGTGTTTTCACAGTCATATTAATGTTTTTGGGAGAGGATTGGGACAATTGAAATTAGACTATGAGGCAAGGTTTCCATGTGGAAAAACTAACTAAAAGCCAGATAGGACTTATTGGTACAATTTTTCAAATAGTGGTAGGACAAGGGTCACATTATTGCTTATTGAAAAGAATATCCCCAATAGAATTAGGTGGGTATCTCTTGCACTCCACTAACTCAATTACATAATCTCACTATGATAATATGAGATTTTTTATTAATTGATAATGGTGCCACACAAAAATAGATTTAAAGTGGGGCAACAGGGGTCGAGATTGCCTCTCCTGTTATATTAAAATATCTCTTTACTACAGTAGTAATATTTATTAATTATGAGATGGGCTTCCCTTTAGTCTATGTACTTAGAAGGTGATGTTCGGGCATGTGGGGCTCATTATAGATTCTATTTTCATGATTCAAACCTTCATGTTCTATGGTCTTTCATATATATCATCTATTCAAAAAATTTAATCGATTTGATACTCATAGCCCTGTTCATTTTATCGCATTCATCACAAAAAAATAAAAAATTGATGGTCTATTTTCAAAACACACTTGTTGTCTATTTTTCAGAAACAAGTGCAATAAAATTAACAATTTACGATTATTAGATTGACTTAATTTTTTGTATGGATCCACTTTTTGGGGACTTGAAGCAATAACAAGAATATTTCTTGTGGAATAATACACAAAAGGCTTTAGAAAATGAATAGTTATGTTAGGTCCCTTGTTTTGTCAATTCCACGAACAAACACATTTGAATTGTATTGTTGAGACTAGCATTGTTCATGGACCACTCGAGCAGTAAATTGTGCACTTGTGGGCGCTGTACTTTTTTTTGAGTCTAAGGCATTACTTCCCACACTGACTTGTTTTGACCAATAAAGAGTTGCCACTTAATTTTTCAAGAGGAATTAAGAAATCTTCAACGATGAAAACTAAGCTAAGGCCTAATCCGTCATAACCAAGAAAATTTTGGGTTCGGAAGTTTAGGTACAAAAAGGGAAGGCCATTTTTATGGAAGCACCCCCTTTTGCCTAATCCAAAAATTGACCTCTACTCATTTTGTATTTTATGATTTTAGTGGTTAATTATTCTCATAAATTCATTATTAGACCTAAAACCCTAACTATCCTAAAACTACGTGATTTAAAAAAAAATGTAAATATCACATGTTTTAAATTGAATGAATAAAGCTATATTTTTATAAATAAAAAAAAATGATTTTTCATTAAAAATAAATTTTTGATAATCCATGACTTTAAACACAAACTAAAACACACAATATTCATAAAAATATATAAAACACACAATTTTGCACATAAAGAATATATAGATTTGGATTATTTAAAGGACAATGCAACAAGAACATGCACATATTACGGAGATTAAGAGGAGTTTTTCGATTGCCCACTTTCAGTGTCTTACATGTAGTACATAAATTAAATATGACCCTAATATACAACTAATACATACAAGAATAATCCTAGGCCCGGTTTGAGGCTACTAGTATGATGAATGTCACGCCCCAACTTTTATTACTCGGATACATTATCAAAACCTTTAGTTTAAGTCCAGTTACATAACATAAATAGAAATAGTAATCATTACAATTCGATGATTAAAGGTGTTCTCACCCAAATGAATACAATAATAAAACATCTGGTGCAATAAGAATACGCGCCTCGTGGGCTTACATTTAAATTTACTTGATACATAATTACACGGTAAGATCCATTGACACCTTAACACATCATAATACTATATATCTTTCATTGACTCTCTTCAAAATGATACTCATAAAAGACAACAAACTTCTTGATCTTCAAAACCAGTGTTTCTGACTCCTTTATTGAAAATGGTGAACCAGCGTGGGATGAACAAATATGTCTAGTAGGGATCTACAGTGATTCCCAACAATGAGTTCAATAGATACATGCGATCATGAATGCCAACCTATGATACATAGAAAGATAATGTGCCCTTTTAATACCAAAATAAAGTATACATAGATGAATACTTTCTACATAAACTTCCACTAACCATTCAAACAAAACTCATTCATTAGTCTTCTTACCTTATCCGTGTAACTCAAAGAATTTTCTTAAAACCCTCATTAACCTTAGTTAAGGATCTTAGATATATTATCCATGTGTTCCTAATGATCATACATCATACACATTCATTACACTACTACATGTCAACTTACAAAAAAATCCTCATAACATCACACACACACACACACACACACACACACACATATACTTTAACACCTTTTCCACAATTTAGTCATACTATTCAATTCCTTACCATTATGTTCCAACTCAACAATTAAATTTCCCAATCCAATTTTCACATATACACATACAAATCATCAAAATTTAACCAGACAATTCCACTTGCCAACAACTGGCTTCATTAACCAACCAATACCAACAAACCACATGCTTTTTCGAGCACTACTCCGGAACGAAGCCTGAACCTCTATCAAGTGCTACGCTTTACCGGTCACAAGCCAGAAGGAATGCAGAAACTCCCCATATCTCAATAGACTACTTTTTCGGGCACTACTCCAGAAGGAATGTAGAACCTCTCTCAAGTGCCACGCTTTACCGGTCACAAGCCGGAAGGAAACATACCCTTATTCTAATATCATCCTCTATCAATTCGTCATAGCAATTAATAATTAAACAAACAACACAATGAATAATAAATGTAAAACTCCTTCTTTAGCATTCAATGCAATTTCTTCCCCACAAGATTCCATACATCTCATCATCAATTCCTTTTTATTCAATTTATACATCCCAATTCATTTCATACACTTTCCATAATGCAATGAACCAATTTCCATTATGAATTTCTTTGATATAAGCCTCGTATGTAATAAGCATTCTCACAATAATTATTAATCACCCTTTATACTTTACTTGAACTCATCATATACGTAATTTCAAGCATTTAAGGTTAATTGAAATAAATACTCTTTTAAAGAAAAAAATAAAATCCATAACTAGGGTTTGACCAAAATTTAGGACTTCTTACTTTAAAGCACAAAACCATATTCTGACTACTCAAGACTTCCTCAATCCACTTTAATCTTACATTTAACTTCCTTATTTTGAAAAACCCTAACTTTCTTTTCATGCCTTAAGAAAATCTCCTCAACATGAGGTTTTTATGCAATACAAATATATCACCCATCTATCTAGAAGAAAATATTGAAGAGAAGCAAAGGAATCCATACCTCAAACTAGAAGAAGAACAAACCCAAAAATCTAACTTTAATGAAAACACGATATGCTCGGATGGATAAAATGCCCTCATCTTGCTCTTCGTTTTCATATAAGGAATATCAGGTAGGAAATTAGCAGAAAGAGATGAAGACCAAGCTTTTATGAGCTTGGTGTTAAAAAATGGCTGGAAGAGAGAGAGAGGAGAGAGAGAAATCATCTTAAAAGAATGAAGAAAAGTGGACCAAAAATGACTTTTTAAAGTGCTGATTCCGAACAAATCGCTTGAGCGACCACTTTTGCGCTCGAGTGTCAGCGACACCACACCACTTGAGCGATGAAACCTTCGCTCGAGCATAGAACCCACCCTGCCAGAACTTTAGACTTGCAAAAGTACCGGATGACTCGTAAGACCGGTTGAGAGATCAATACATTGTTAGAGTGATGTGTGAGGCCGTTGAAAATTTATTTTCTTAAAAGTCCCTTACTTTTGGAATATTGTAATGAAGACCCTTGATTTCCTAAATAATTTCAACTTTAACCCCAGAGGCGAAAACTCGCAAACCCTAATCAACTTCGGTAAGTTAGGAATCATTTCTAATATCCTAATACTGATTAAACGACTCCCTAAATATGGATTTACCACTTGAAACCCTAGATTTTTATGGTTTTCATCATGTTCCTTGATTGATAGACTTTTTATTCGAAACAAGAAATCTAAACCGAATTAGATTCTGTAACCCTAATTTAATTTAATTCTACACTTAAATAAATGTTCCAATTTATAAATTAAAGCCAAAGCCCTCACATTTTGATTAAATTATAAATTGACTCCAAGTTAGTATTATTATATATATATACTTGTACCTTTAAACCTATTCAACTAAATTATACGCTATATTTTAAAATTTCCATCAAATTGTACAATAAAATAAAATAAAATAATCTTCCCAAATCATCATCTTGGCCGGCCACCCTAGGGAAGAAGAAAATGCATACATTTTTTTTCAAACAAATCTATGAATTCATGGAAAAGTACTCTAGTACACCCCAAAACATGAAACCTTGTTTCCACCTCAAGTTTCATCCTAATTAAAGCCTAACTAGGTCATGGTTAATTTCATAATTAAGGCTTCTAATCATCCACTATTCCATTAAGTTCAAACAAAATCCAAAATATCTAATCCGTTTCCAACCAATGGGCAAATTGGACCTTTTGCACCAATTTTAATATAAATAAAACCTCTCCCTTGGCATTTTGCACACAAGAACACACACTCAACATACCACACAACTGTGTTATAATGGTGTTCTTATGTTCAGAATTCGTGAGTTGAGCTTTGATCCTTCTTCTACTCATATTTTCTCTTAATAGATGCAATACTACCTTTTTCTTCTCATATCTCACATTATTTCCAAAGACACACCGTCACTCTAAAAATAAGAGTTATCGATACAGTATTTAGAATGTTTTCATCACAAAAGAAGTGAAAAATTTCCCTTAGTTGGCCTCTTTTCTCACCAATTTTCTTATTTTGAGTATTATGCATGGAAAATCAATTTTTACAGCGAACTTTCAAAAATTCAAGAAAACTGTAGGAAACTCTCTTGGACCTTAGTTTTATGTCAAAAACTTTCTTAAATAGTTATCTTTCAAGGAAAATTGGTTTCATTGAAAAAGAGTGAGCGGTTTGAAAGAAAATTCGATTTTTGTAACGGTCGACGAATTTGGACAGCGCTGGAGTATTCCTTAAATAACTAAAAATCTAGAAAAACTATTCCATTTATGAAAAGTATTCTGAAAGATAGATGAAATTCTCTACGAACCACATGAAGGCCAAGCTCGAGAAAAATCTGAAATGGTCCTTTTGATTTTAATCTTTAAATGGTATTGAATCTGGAAATTTAGTTTTGCGTTGATGTTTTATACTCTTGTCTTCATGAATATGCTTATTAGTATATGATCATGTCTTGGCATTATATTGCATGTGTTATGGTAATATATCTTTCATTTAGTCCTTTGATGATGTTTATATCCATGAAAAATTTATTTCAATTGCTTGTGCTAGCTAACTTAAAATATTAATCTAAATAGAAAACTTGATGGGTGGCTAACGGGGTTTCGATCACATGAGTATTGTTATGAGATAAAGTTATGTTCAAATTGAATTGATTAGCGGGACGTGTTCCCTTTTGAAAGCTAAAGTCTTGTGCAAGTGGTTGTTTTCGAACCCTTGAATGTAGGGGTTGTATTCAGACCCTAGCTGGTCTTGGTGTGAGGAGGGAATGGGAAAGGCCCTTATTTTACCGTCTCTTTTGAGGTCCTTGTTTGGCGCTACACGGTATGTAACCATTGGTAAGAATCCGGGGTAGGGTTTGCAAAGCAGCAAAAGAGGGGGCATACTGAATAAATCGTGTCCGATTTTTATGGTTGGGAGGATGAAATCTCTTTGGAGGATTTCTAGACTACAAACAACTAACATTGTAACCCTTGTTATTTACTTGAATATATGTTTCTTTTCTCTATTGTTGTAATTTCTATTGAATATTAGATTAGGAAAAAGGGACGGGGGGTGTGTGCATTTATTGGGCATTCAAAGCTCATGGCGTTTCATGCCAAGTACCGAAGGGATTTTGTAGCAGAAAATGACGAGCTGAAAACTTTCAAAGATTTTTGGTTGTCCTAGGGAAGCTAGATTTTTTTTTTTTTTTTTTTTTTTTTTTTTATCCTTCTTTTTTTTTTTTTTTTGTGAAGTTCATCTAAAATTTTATTTTGGGGTGTAATATCGATGGAACTATCTTTTGTAACTAAATATATTTTGTATTATTCTCTTGTTATTATATGCTTGTCTTTTTTAAAAACCAATATAGTTCCCCCCATTGCTTATGAGACCTTGCGTCAATGCCTCTTCAAATCTATCAAAAGGGTAGCTTTGCTACCTAAGAAAGCTAGACTTAGAAGGGAGGCTAATTTGACTCCTCCGGCGATTTGGGATCTTACTTGGTCATTGACCATAGGACTCATTAGTGACTTTCCCTTGACTACAACCCGTATTGTAGATTTTGGGGCGTTACAACTTGGTATCAGAGTCTAGGTTCAACCCTTAGCCCATGCAGCCTAATATGCAACTCTAGAATCCCTTACCCATGTACACTAGTGTATTTTTACTATCACAATATTATATCTATTTAAAAGAGACTAACAACACCATAGGATGTCATTGGAAAGCCATGAAACAACCGATATTAGCTTCAACACATGGGGAGCCTTTCGTATGCAAGGTAGGAGGACCCTGTCCATCAATACCTACTATAGCTGTCGATAATGTGAATTTTTCGCTGAAGAAATGATCATCAGGGAGATATGAAAAGTGGATATAGACTACTCTTACTATACGAAGGAGCAAAAGAGATCTCTAGTTCGACGTCGACTGCAATACCTGAGTCGCGCAACAAAGAGTGCAATTCGTAAGGAGCACGATAACTGGAAGATGAAAACGATGATACGCCAAGCCTTGGTTGAAGAACCACCACATTAACACCCAGTGCAAGCTGAGAGTGGTGAATCTCACTACCATGGACAAGACAATAGTTAACCAATAGAGGTGGAGCAACAATCGGTGCAGCTAGGAACAACCCTAGCATTTCCAATCAAAGTGTCATCTAAGCATGCTTTCTCTTCACCGATGTATACACCCCGCTCTTCTGGCCAGGCAATTGACTCAGCAGATGAGGATCCTGAAGAAGATTTCAATTGGTCTAGGAATGAGAGTTAATATAAAGGTAGTAAGCTAGGCTTTTGTAAGATCCACTTATAGTAGGGATCCTTAAGATATATGTAGCGACTTTGTGATTATAATATGTGCAGTACCTTCTGAATGTAACTCTGATCTGGAGACCTTTTGTACTTATGCTTATTATAAATATATGAAGTGACAATTTGATTTATATCTGTTGACTGTTACTTGCTTTAATATTTCTCCACACCCTAAGAAAACTAAACATTAATTTCAAGTCTAGTAGAAGAATTACCTCTATCTAGAAATCTAGAAACCAACTTATCCCGTACCATGAACAGAATGGTGGATACGCGAGCTAATGATTACTCAAAGACTAGCAATAATGTCCAAAACCGTTCCAGAAATTAGCATGGACCTGTACCCGCGGGAAGCCAATATCCCTTATAATCTTGGGCATCAAATCTTGGAAGAACTAGGACAATTAAGAAATCGGCAAAACGAGAGGACTCGACTCTTTTTCGAGTTCAGAAAACAAAGGCCCCCAAAGTTCACAAGAGTGCCAGACCCCAGAGTGGTTGAAAATTGGCTTCGATAGATAGAGAAAATGATTACCACTATGGGGATAATTGAAGATGCTGATAGAATAGCCTTGGCAGTATTCGAGTTAGATGATGAGGCTGATCATTGGTGGGAACTAATTAAGAAAATCCATGACATTACAAACCTGTCATGGAACCAGTGTAAGGAGTTGTTTCTGATGAAATATTTTCCAAGTACAGTTCATCGAGAGCGGTCAGGGAATTCCAAAACCTGGAGTATGGGAATATGACTGAAACACAATACACCGCAAAATTTGAAGAATTAGCCCGTTACACAACTAGGTATGTAGCAAATGATGAAGAGAAAGCAAGGATGTTCGAATGGGGCCTGGATCTTATAATCAGGGGAGAGTTCTACCGTAACAGCTCCACTTACATGCCGAGGTATTGGCCACAACATTAGAATCTGAAAGGGAAGTAGTCAATGCTAGAAGAATTTGGAACAAGTGGAAAGGGGGTCAGACATCTATAGGACCTCAGAGGAGCCAGAAGGGAAATACAACCCCAAAGCCCTACTCAAGGCCATAGCCACAACAACAATGACAACAACCATAACAATAGATTTAGAAAGGAGGTTATCAACCAAGACTGGCAGGACAAATCCAGTTCTTTCATTATCAGCAGTTGGGGCACAAAAAGAGCGAATGCCCCCAACTCTCTTCGTCAGGATACCAAGGAGGAGGTTTTGAAGAAAATGCCTACACAGTAGGTGGATAGAAGCCCTGGTTAAACAAGACGAAATCTACCGGGCAGCAATACCAAAAGAGTGGAGGAACTCAGAATGCTAGGACCAATGGCAACTAGAAGGCAACTGGTAGAGTCTTTGCCTTGTAAGAAGAGAAAGGGGAGCTGTCCGTAATTGAGGGAAATTTAGTACTATATAATTCTTGGGTGCATGTTTTATTTGATATTGGTGCATCGCATTCTTTTATATCCTCTGCTTAGAACTTGTATGTGAATCCTTAGAAACTACCTTAAGTGTAATATCACCTATGAGAGGGTGTGTTCGGATAGGGTGGATCTGTAAGGATTTTGAGATAGAAGTCTCGAACCTATGCTTGACTTGCGACCATTGTGCCATGGAGTTGTCAGAATTTGATATCATTTTGGGCATGGACTGGTTGTCTACTCATTAAGCGGTGATTGATTGTTGTGAAAAGAAGGTCGTGGCTCATGCGCCTGACGAAACACGCTTCCAGTTTAAGGGGGATAGGCAAGATTCCCTGAGTTTAATGAAACATAGGACATGGTGGCACGATCAACTTGCAAGAAGGGTAGCAAGTTTGATTTTAAATGAGGAGGGCCAAGCAGAATTAGAACTCCCGCGAGTACTATACGAATATGCAGATGTATTTCTTGAGTAATTACTGGGATTGCCACCAACTTGGGTGGTAGACTTTAGTATTAACCTACAACCTAGAACTACTCCAATATCTATGGTCCCATATTGTATGGCACCGGCAGAACTATGAGAATTAAAGACACAACTGTAGGAGTTGCTCAAAAAAGGATTTATTAGGCCAAGTACTTCACCATGGGGAACGTCTGTTCTGTTTGCTAAAAAGAAGGATGGGTCGTTGAGACTATGAATTGATTACCTTCAACTCAATTGAGTCATAATCAAGAACTGATACCCGCTCCCAAGGATTGATGATCTTTTTTATCAACTTAGAGGCTCAAAGTATTATTCAAAGATCGATCTCAGGTCGGGTTACGATCAACTACGAGTCAAGGATGAGGATATATCAAAGACTGCCTTTTGAACTAGATATGGTCACTACGAGTTTGTAGTAATGCCCTTCGGACTAACCAACGTGTCGATAGTATTTATGAGCCTAATAAACAAAATCTTCACACCATATCTTGACCAGTTTGTAGTGGTGTTCATTGACTAGCGATTACTAGTCATGTTTCATTGGTTGTGAATCCAAATAAAATTAATGAAATGAAAGAGGAATGCACTATAGAAAACTACGCCCATCCAATCAAAATGGTGACAAGGATATTAACACATCTCATGGTAGTTTCTGTTGGCCAAGAGCATACACTAAAGACAAGTTGAACTCCAAACAATTTGGATGAAGAAAGAAACAAAGTGATCCAGAAAAGAAATTTTCTTCTCATTGATCTTGGTTTGCGTGAGACAGTAAGAGTTAGCAACAAAGTTGATATTTTTCACCAGTCTAGCCTATTAATTGCTAAGCTTCAAGAGAAATGGATTTATGTGACAACCAAATCATTCATGTTATGTGCTCTATGCTTGTGTGATATTAGGCTTATTAGCATTAGGACGAATAGAATGCACTATGACTATCAAATTGAAAATCATTAGACAAAGTACCCTTGATGAGTGCAAAGGATCCATGTAAGAAAATAATATCAAAATGGAACATACATTTTGCCTTATTTTGTGACAAACTAAATTCTTGCCGTGTAGTGAGACCTTTACCCTTTTCTTGCTTACTGAAACGTGTTAGAACCCAGTAGTCCTCTATGTAATATGTGTGTATTTTAATGTATAAATAAAATAAACAACAAGTAAATAATTCATAATTATGAAAAATTAAATTCTAAATTTAATGCTTACAGTGCTTTAAAATTGCACAAACTTTAAGTCAAGGCTGGTGTTGGACATAATATTCTTAAAGTAGATTTCGCCATCGCTCGAGTGCTTTATCAGCATCTATTTCCCAGGATGCAACGACTATATCTTGATTTTGCATCACTACAAAATCAAGCTTGGCGAACCAGACCAGTGTTGTAACTCTCTCTTTCTCACAAACTCTTCCTAAAATCTAACTTGTAGATTATATGCAGAACGAAGAAGAGCGAAAACATGAAAAAGAAGAAATAAAAATGAGAGAAATCTGAGATCAAATGAATGAAGATTTGAGGAAATGGTGAAGGCTATTTATAGAAGTATTCGTGGACATTCAGAAGGGTCATGACTCCTGGGTCATACCTTTTCATATGAAAAGAAACCATGAAGGGTTGCACATTTTCATTTGAATAGAGAAGGGTCATGACTCTTGGGTCATACCCTTTCATATGAAAAGACACCATTGGGTCACACCCTTTCATATAAAGAGTCAATCATGAAAGGTTGCACCATTTCATACAAATGGAATCAATTCTCATTCACTTCTAAAATTTTCCAACAATCTCCTACATGATTGGAATCTATGATAACGGACATGCATCAAAATGCAGACAAATAAAGAGTATACTAAGAAGATACACCACATCGAGATAGGTAGCTTTTGGTTTTGAACCTCCTCTAGCGAAAACTTATCGGACTTACTGGCTAACCAGTAGACGCGATGCCTCGAATTGTTTAGCTGTTTGTGAAAGCCAAGGCAATAGACTACACGTAGTGTATCCCCAGACACAGTTTGGTTCTCATGGTTCTATTCATTTTGCCCATGAACAATGCCTGGTAATTCATGAGTGCTCTATAGAATTTATCCTTCTCAATTCTCACAGAACTGACCCAGTTCACACTCATATAGGTGACATCTTATTAAGAGTATCCTGCTATACTCTACTTGGATGTCCAAGGTAGAAGAATCATTGAAAGCAAAGCTTATCCTACTAACGCTGTAGGTATCACCCTTTTATCATAGAAATGGGTAGGAGTAAATCTTCTTAGTGATACATGAAGTCATCTATAATTCGGTTGTCCCTTTGAACGTAGATCTTGGGATCTCCGGTTAGCTAGGTTGGGTTACCATTATGATGACTTTTAAGTAATAGGCTTTAATCCCATTCCTCTCGATAAAAGGTACACTTGCTCTATGGCTAGCCCTTTGGTCAACAAATTCGTAATGTTCTCTCTTGACCTTACATATTCTAGGAAAATTATTCCATATGAAAGATAATGTCGAACGGTATAATGTCTTCAATGGATGTGTCGAGATTTACAATTATACGTATGACACTATGCCCGTCCTTTTACTGCTTCACTATCACAATGAATGCATATAGCTAGCACAGGTTTAGGCCACATTGGAATATATTCTAGTAAATTACTAAGCCACTCTGCTTCTTCCCATGTTTTATCTAATGAGATAAACTCAGATTTCATTGTTGACCTTGCTATGCATGTCTGCTTGGAGGATTTCCAAGAGACTGCAGTACCTCCGAGGGTAAAGACATATCCAGTTGTAGATTTTGAGTCTTTAGTATCTGATATCCTATTAGTGTTATTGTACCCCTCTAGTACTGTTGGATATCTGGCATAATGTAAGCCATAATTCCAGGTATGTCTTAGATACCTAAGTACCCTAATTATTGCTTTCTAGTGATCTGTTTTGGATTACTTCTTTCTAGTGATCTGTTTTGGATTACTTATGTACCTACTTAACTTGCTCACATGTTATATCTGGCCTCGTGTAATTCATTAAGTACACCAAGCTTCCGAATGTCCGAGAGTACTCTAATTGTGATATTCCTACACCTGTATTCTTTAACAAATGTACACTAATGTTAATAAGTGTTTTTGCAGGATGTTTGTCGTGCTTTCCAAATTTCTCCAGAATGTTCTCAACATAGTGAGACTGAGATAAAAAATATCCTTCAGATGTTCTTGTGATTTTCATCCTTAGAATTACATCTGCTACTCCCAGATCTTTTATGTCAAATCTCCTGTTTGACAATTTTCTTCGTGGATTTAATCGTGTCATTATTGCTTCCAATAATAAGCATGTCATCGACATAAAGATAAACTATGACATAGCCTCTGTCTGTGTTTTTGACATAGACACACATGTCATATTCGTTTATCTTAAAACCATTCGAAATTATAGCATGATCAAACTTTTCATACCATTGTTTCAGAGTTTGTTTTAATCTATAATCCATAAAGAGATTTGACAAGTTTACAAACCTTTTTCTCTTGGCCTCAAACTTTAAACCCTTCTGGTTATTCCATATAGATTTTCTCATTTAACTCACCATTCAAAAAGATTGTTTTAACATCCACTTGATATATCTCTAAATTATATAATGTTGTAATCGCTATTAGTATGCAAATGGATGCTATTCTTGTCACCGATGAAAGATCCACAGTTCCCGAGTATGATTCTGCAGAATGGGTTCAATTTCACTATTCACAACTTCTTTTTATAATGAAGCTTCAAGACCTGACATTGCTTCCTTAAAGCTTTGAGGCTCATTTTCTAATAGATATGTCAGAAAATCTGGACCAAATGATTTAGATAGTCTATCTTTCTTACTACATCTAGGTTCATTTTCTTCAATATCATTTTGGTCTTCACTGCTACCCATAGCAACGTCAAGAGTTCTTTTATTTGAACTCGTCTTTTCAGAGTTTTAAACTCTTTAGCTTTCTTGCAAGAAAAATGTGTTCGATGGACAATGCATTCCTTGACTCAATAACAATATTCACATGCATATCAAGATTTTCAAATTTATCAACTAAGAATCTGTATGAGCTACTATTATTTGCATAACCGATGAACATACAATCAACGATTTTTAGTCTTATCTTAGTCGTTCTAGGACTAGGGATTGCCACCTTAGCCAAACACCCCCATACTTTGAGATAAGTATAAGTAGGTTGTCGACCTTTCCACAATTCATAAGGTGTTTGATTGGTTTTCTTGTGGGGTTATCCTCACAAGTTCTGAGATAACTTTAAACTAATTTGTGACGCCCCGATTCTACACTATAGGTTGTAGTCAAGGGAAGTCACTAGCGAGTCCTATGGTCAATAACCAAGTAAGATCCCAGATCGCTGGAGGAGTCAAAATAGCCTCCCTTCTAAGTCCAGCTTTCTTAGGCAACGCACTACCTTTTTGACAGATCTTATAAGGCATTGGCACAAGGTCTCATAAGCAATGATAAGGTACATACATTGGATATAAATACATACCAGCCACAATTATACTTGCTTCAAAAGATGGTTCCATTACATTACATCCCAAAAAGAAAGTTTTAAACTTCATATGAGTCTTACAAAATAACAAAAAGGAAATTTCTAGTATTCCTAAGATAGCCAAAAGTCTTCAAAGGTTTTCGGCTCGTCGTCTTCCGTTATGAGTTCCGCTTCGTCACTTGGCATGATACGCCGTGAGCTTTGAATGCCCAGTAAACACACACACACCCCACCTCTTTTTCCCAGTCCAATACACAATCACATTTATAGCACCAAGTAGTAAAGCATGATACTCCAATAAACAAATAAATACATTAAGAGTTGAGTCAGATGTTAGTAACTAGAAATCCCCCAAAGAGATTCCGTCCTCCCGACCACAAGAATCGGACGCGGATTATTCAGTATGCCCCCTCTTTTGCTGCTTTGTTGCAGAACTAACCTCGGATGCCTACCAACGGTTATATACCGCGTAGCGCCAACCGCAGGGCCTCAAAAGAGACGGTAAAAATAGGGCCTTGCCCGAATCCCTCCTTACACCAAACCACCTAGGGTCCGAATACAACCGCTCCGTTCAAGGGTCCCGAAAACCACTTGCGCAAGTTTTAACCTCGAATAGGGAACGCATCCCAACAAACCATATATTACATTTTCTCATCTTTTCATTACTCAAGTGTTCGAAAACCCAATACCCACCCAATTAGGTTTCCCGTTGAATTAAGTGTTTTAAGTCAAGGTTAGTCCAACTAAACAATAGAATAAAATTCACATAAGCATGCCTCCTCAAGAAGATAAATAACATAACATACCCATACAACATTATGCCAAGATATGATAATAGGCCATTAAACATTTTCATTAATACAAAGATATAAAACATCCAAACATAACAAATTTCCAGATTTAACATTACATGAAGGTTAATATAAAAGAACTACTTAGGTTCATCCACCAGACTCGGTTTTCCTATGGTTCGTAGAGAATTTGATCTAGTTCCTAGAACATTTTTCGGAAATGGGATTGCTTTTCCCGATTTTAAGTTATAGAAAATAGTCCAGCACTGTTCCAGAATCTGCCCAGATCTGTCGACTGTTACGAAAACTTGATTTTCTTGCAAACCACTCAATGTTTTTCAATGAAACCAATTTTAGTTGAAATAAAACTCCTTAAGGAAGGTTTTGACATAAAAAAGAGGTTCATAATATTTTTGTACATTTTTCTGGAATTTTTGAAAGTTGACTGCAAAAATAGGTTTTAAGGTAGAATGCCTGAAACAAGAAAATTTATAAAAAGGGGGTTCCACCATGGGAAAGTTTCATTTCTTTTGTGAGGAAAATATGCTAACTATCACATGTTTAACTCAGAAAATTTGTTTGAAAGAGTGCCCTTGAAAAGTTGAGAGATTCGTACAAAAAGAAGATGGTTTGTGCTAAAATGGGGAAAATACAAGAGAGATGGACTCCATACTCAAATCTTAGTATTTTTAACATAAAAAATTGATAATAACAGATCTAGAAAACATTATTTAGGATCTTCAAAAACATGCTTTAGAAAAGGAAATGAAGAGAAGGTTCTGTTTGTGGCTTACCTTCCAACTTTGCACAAGAAACTCTTTTCTTCCTCCCTCTTCTTCTCTAGACTTCTCTTCCTTGCTCTCCCCCCTCTTTCTAACCAAAATGTGTGTGTGAGTGAGTGTGTTGTGTGTATGTTTGCAAGCTAGGGAGGGTGTGGTATATATAGGCAAATTTTGGTGTAAAAGGACATAAAAGCCCTTTAGTTGGAATTGGATGGTTGATCGTAGTTTGAATGGTACCTGACTTGAGATGGATCTTTGAATAGCACCTTGAGCCCTTAAGTTGGTCAAAAGATCATCAATCCTCGGGAATAGGTTCTGGTTTCTTTAATTGTGACTCGATTTGAGTTGACGATAATCGATGCGATAGCCTTAACAACCCATCTTTCTTTTTAGCAATACAACACGGGTGCTGCCTCATCGGCAAAGTGACTTGGCCTAACGATTCCCTTTCTTGAGCAATTCCTGTAGTTTTGTGTTTCAATTCTCCGTAGTTTTTGTTGGTGCCATTGGCGATATAGAGCCATGGAATTATTGGGGTATGTTTCCAGGTTGTGGGTAAGCTCGATGCCAAAGTCTACTTCGGTTGGTGGCAATCCTGGTACTCCATAGGAAATACATCCCTCTTTAAAACCCAAAAATAAAAATACATAATACTATGCGCGGGGAGTTCTATTTCCCATGGCTTCCTCATTTTAGAATCAGACTTGCTATCTATCCCAAGTTGATCGGCGCCACTTGCGTCCGATTTTTGTTGAAACCATGGGGTCTTGTCTATCCCCCTTAAACTGGAAACGTGTTCCATCTTGCGTGTGAGCTACGCTTTCTTTCTAGCAACAGTCGTCACTCGCTTGTGGGCGGACATCCAGTCATGCCAAGATGATATCGAAGTCCGACATTTCATGACACGAAGGTCGCGAAGTTAGCGTAGGTTCAACCATTCCTTTTACAATCTTTACAGATCAATCCTAAGCCTGAGTGGCCATCCTCCCATAAGGTGGCATACACCCTAAGGTAATTTTAAAAGTTCACAATTCAGTTCTAATGACTTATACAAGGCAGAGGATATGAAAGAATGTGATCGCACCAGTGACAAATAAAAACATGCCCAAGAATTGTGTGTACTAAATTACAGACGGGTCGTTCTCCTCTTGTATGGCGAAGATTCTACGGTTGCTCCTTTCTGGTCCTTATGAAGTTTTGGTCTCCTTTCCACAAAAGCTCCAACTCTTGGACTCTACCTCCCCTTATTCGAGATCAATGTGTGTCGATTATTTCCACAAAGATGGTAAAAGACTGCTTCCAAAATTTGATTCTTGATAGGGTTCGGGGTTTAGCCATGGCTTGAGTCAATTCTTAAGATTCCAGATTCCTGCGTACCACATTTTTCTATTGTTGTTGCGAAGCTTATGCTATGTAAACTTTGTCTGAAGTATGGTCACATTTGTTTTTCTATGAATGGGGTGAGGTGTAAGTCAATTATAACTTATCAAGAGGCATTCCTTATAGGTAGCAACTATCCTTTAAAGTTAGAGTTGATTATCCTAGGGTGTTCCACACAACACAATCTTCATGTACATAATATTGATCTTTAAACATTGGATTGAAGTGGAGATGAGAATACGAAGGCGTTATTGGTGATAAAACATTCAGGATTCGTCTGAAATATGGATGAAGGTACTGATTTATGGTTGTTCGAACTTCAATTGATCAAGGTATAGACTGTAGTGGACTAAAACTAGAATATTTAAAACTTGAAAACTGCGTGGCCCATTCTGTGGTTTCAAACTGAATATCAAGATCATCACTGAGCAAAGAAAATGGAAATTGATTACATCTAGATGCCTTGAGCTAACAAAATATGTAAGGGTCAAGGAGGTCAAATATTTACAAATAGTGGTATAATAAACAAGACTAGATGGACAAGAACTAAGTTTTGCGGAAAGGGTGACTAATTGAATAAGGCTACAGAATACAAGATGAGGGTACACATGTGATAGAAGACGCGTAGAAACTAATAGTACCCTACCTGCGCGATGAGGCGCACTCAAAGCTTAAACTTATTTCACAGATCCTGAAGTAAGATCCTCATGAGTTGAATGTTGGTCATGCCAGAATTCGAAGAATTCCTAAGATAGGTTAAGAAAGATTCTAACATAGTCGGGGAAAGTGATAGTCTCTAAACCGCTCAGGGGTGAAATGCGTGGTAAGGGTTGGAACCTCCCGGCTCTGTACCAAGATTTCAAGAGATTTTAAAGTACAATGATTATAATCTAAGGGGGGTTATGATGGCTAGCCATGTGATGGTGAATTGATGGACATGTTATATATATATATATATATATTGTGTACAAATCTTGGAAATTGTAAAATATATTATTAAAAAAGATTTTTTGGGTGAAAGTGTATATATATATAAATATATAATAGTACTTGTTTGGGGTCAATTTGTGATTTAATAAAAATGTGCGGGCTTGGGTTCACTTAAAGTATCTATTTCAAGTGTAAAATAATTCAGTTTGTATTATCTTGCTTTGAATTTAAAGGTAAATAACCGAACGATGACTATAAAAATTGAAAGTTAAGGTTTAGAGCGATTAATCTAAAATTTGAGAGTTAAGTCATTAATATTAGAGTGTTAGAAGTGATTTCTAAGCTTCCAGGATCTATTAGGGTTTGTATGGATTCGCCCGTGATGCGTTTTCAGTCTTAGGGCTTAATTTGCGATTAATCGACGAACTAAGGGCTTTATTATAATAATTCAAAATTTAGGAACCTAATAAGGTTTAAAAAAAGTCAGGGGCCTCACAACCTATCCCCCTTAAATAAATTTCGTCCTCGAAATTGTTGTGGGAAATTACGTCCTAGTGCTGGCAACGTGTTTTTAAATCATTCAGATCATCTTCTCTTTTTATGTTATTCTTCGTTCTGTCTAGAGTCGCCATTGGTGTTTCTAATAATAGCGTCTTGAATCGAATTCCTCCCTGATTAATGACTAAGGAGATAAGCTAATCTCCGAACTTCTTGAATTGTTGACTACAAGGGTAATGACGCTGCTGCTTCCGTGTGAGGGCTTGTTTTGCCAATTTCCTGATGTGGCGATCTACACTTCCCATTGTGTTGGTTGATTTGTTGCATCATTAGTCTATCCCCCTTAAATAATAAAAGTATTCTGTTGGATGGGTAAGAAATGTGCTGACTTGGTGAGGCGGTCCACTATTACCCATATAGCATCGCGCCCTCTAGGTGACTTAGGCAACCCTGTCACAAAATCCATCGTCATGTATTCCCACTTCCATTCGGCTATTGGTAGAGGTTGCAACATTCCTCCTGGTTTCTGATGTTCCGCCTTTATTTGTTGGCATGTCAGACATCATGCTACAAATTTAGCCACTTCCATCTTCATCCATTCCACCAATATTGCCTCTTCAAATCTTGGTGCATTTTGGTCCCTCCTGGATGTACCGCAAATGCAGAATGATGGCATTCCTTCAGTACCTTTTCTCTAAGTAACTCGTCGCTTGGTACAAACAATCTGCCTTGGTATCTTAAACTCCCATCGGGGTGAATTACCCAATCGGGCATGGGTTCTCCTGACTCCAGACGTCCCTTGATGTAGGCTACCTCTTGATCATGCTTCTGGGCCTCCACGACCTCATTCATCAACTTAGGCCTCACCTTCTGCATATCAAGACATGCTTTTGTAATTTGGGATTCCACTTGGATCCTAAACTCATTGAGTGTCTTAACCATATCCCATTCCTTGACGAAGATCTTAGCCAACATCCCTCTACTCTTATGACTTAGAGCATCTGCTACTACATTAGCCTTACCGGGGTGATATGAGAGAGTGAACTGGAAACCCTCAAGATACTCCATTCATCGTCTCTGTCTCAAGTTAAGGTCCTTCTGTGTGAATAGATACTTCAGACTCTTGTGATCGGTGAAAATCTCAAATTGTTCCCCATACGGGTAATGTCGCCATTGCTTTAGGGCAAAAACTACGGCTGCTAGCTCCAAGTTGTGTGTGGGGTAGTTGCGCTCGTGAGGTTTTTAACTGCCTGGATCCATACGCGACCACCTTTCCATTTTGCATGAGCACGCAACCTAATCCTTCTTTAGACACATCGCAATACACAGTGTACCCCTCTTCTCGTTCTGGGATGGTCAAAATTGGTGCACTAGTTAACCTCTTCTTTAGTTCTTGGAAGGATTTTTCATCCCACCCATACTTTACGCTTTTTTACGTCAAACGAGTCATTGGTTTAGCTAGTTTGGAGAAATCTTGGATGAACCTCCGGTAATAACCGACCAATCCTAAGAAGCTGCGAATTTTTGACACGGTTTTTGGTTGTCTCCAATCTAATACTGCCTCCACCTTGGTTGGATCTACCGCAATCCCATTCCTTGATACCACGTGTCTTAAGAATTTTACTTCATTTAACCAGGATTCACATTTACTCGCCTTGGCATATAGTCGATTATCCCTAAGAACTTGGAGGATAGTCCTTAAATGTTGCCCATGCTCTTCTTCAGACCTTGAATATACCCAGATGTCATCAATGAATACTACTACAAACTGGTCAAGGTATGGTCTAAAGATCTTATTCATCAAACACATGAATACTGCTGGTGCATTAGTTAGTCTGAAGGGCATTACTACAAACTCATAGTGGCCACATCTAGTACGAAAGGCAGTTTTTGGTGTATCCTCCTCCTTGACTCGTAGTTGATGGTAACCTGACCTGAGATCGATCTTTGAATAGCACCTTGAGCCTCTAAGTTGGTCAAAAGATCATCAATCCTCGGGAATAGGTATCGGTTTTTAATTGTGACTCGATTGAGTTGACGATAATCGATGCATAGCCTTAACAACCCATCTTTCTTTTTAGCAAACAACACGGGTGCTCCTCATGGCAAAGTACTTGGCCTAACGAATCCTTTCTTGAGCAATTCCTGTAGTTGTGTCTTCAATTCTCGTAGTTTTGTTGGTGCCATGCGATATAGAGCCATGGATATTGGGGTAGTTCCAGGTTGTAGCTCGATGCCAAAGTCTACTTCCCGGGTTGGTGGCAATCCTGGTAACTCCATAGGAAATACATCTACATAATCACATACTATGCGCGGGAGTTCTATTTCCCCATGGCCTTCCTCATTTAGAATCAGACTTGCTATTCTACCCGCAAGTTGATCGCGCCACTGCGTCCGATGTTTTGTTGAAACCATGGGGTCTTGTCTATCCCCCTTAAACTGGAAACGTGTTCCATCTTGCGTGTGAGCTACCGCTTTCTTCTAGCAACAGTCGATCACCGCTTGGTGGGCGGACATCCAGTCCATGCCCAAGATGATATCGAAGTCCGACATTTCCATGACACGAAGGTCGCAAGTTAAGCGTAGGTTCAACATTCCCATTTTACAATCTTTACAGATCAATCCTACCTGAGTGCATCCTCCCATAGGTGGCATTACACTTAAGGTAATTTCTAAAGGTTCACATTCAAGTTCTAATGACTTATCACAAGCAGAGGATATGAAAGAATGTGATGCACCAGTATCAAATAAAACATGCACCCAAGAATTGTGTAGTACTAAATTACAGACGGGTCCGCTTCTTCCTCTTGTAAGGCGAAGATTCTACCGGTTGCTCCTTTCTGGTCCCTTATGAAGTTAGGTCTCCTTTCCACAAGCTCCAAGTCCTCTTGGACTCTACCTCCCCTTATTCTGAGGTCAATGTTGTGTCGATTATTTCCACAAAGATGGTAAGACTCTTCCAAAATTTGATTCTTGATAGGGTTCGGGGTTTCAGCCATGCTTGCTAGTCCATTCTTAAGATTTCAATTTCCTGGTACCACATTTCTATTGTTGTTTGCAAGCTTATGCTATTACTTGTCTCGAAGTATGGTCCACCATTTGTTTTTCTATGAATGGGGTGAGGTGTAAGTCAAATTATAACTACAGAGGCAATTCCTTATAGGTAAGCAACTAATCTTAAGTTAGAGTTTGATTATCCTAGGGTGTTCACACAACACAACTTCATGTACATAATATGATCTTTAAAATTGGATTGAAGTGGAGATGAAGAATACGAAGCAGTTATGGTGATAACATCAGGATTGTCTGAAATATGGATGAATGGTATGATGTTATGGTTTCGAACTTCAATGTGATCAAGGTTATAGATGTAGTGACTAAACTAGATATTTAACTTGAAACTGCGTTGGCCATCTGTGTTTCAAACTGAATATCCAAGATTCATCACTGAGCAAAGAAAATGAAATTATTTACAAGAAGCCTTGAGCTAAACAAAATATTCAAGGGTCAAGGAGGTCAATATTTACAAATAGTGGTATATAAAACAAGACTAGATGGACAAGACTAAGTTTTGGGAAAGGGTGACATTGAATAAAGGCTACGAATACAAGATGAGGGTACGACAATTGATAGAAGACGCGTAGAACTAATAGTACCCCCCCTACTGCGCGATGAGGCGGCACTCAAAGTTAAAACTATTTCACGATCCTGAAGTAGATCCTCATGAGTTGATGTTGGCATGCCAGAAATTCGAAGAAATTCCCTAAGATAGGTTAAGAAAGATTCTAACATAGTCGGGGAAAGGTAGTCTCTAACCGCAGGTCGAAATGCGTGGGTAAGGGTTGAACCTAGGCTCTGATACCAAATTGTGACGCCTCGATTCTACACTATAGGTTGTAGTCAAGGGAAGTCACTAGTGAGTCCTATGGTCAATAACCAAGTAAGATCCCAGATCGCTGGAGGAGTCAAAATAGCCTCCCTTCTAAGTCCAGCTTTCTTAGGCAGCGCACTACCCTTTTGACAGATCTTAAAAGGTATTGACACAAGGTCTCATAAGCAACGATAAGGTACATACATAGGGTATAAATACATACCAGCCACAATTATACTTGTTTCAAAAGATGGTTCTATTACATTACATCCCAAAAAGAAAGTTTTAAACTTCATATGAGTCTTACAAAATAACAAAAAGGAAATTTCTAGTATTCCTAAGATAGACAAAAGTCTTCAAAGGTTTCTGGCTCATCGTCTTCCGCTATGAGTTCCGCTTCGTCACCTGGCATGATACGCCGTGAGCTTTGAATGCCCAGTAAACACACACACACCCCACCCCTTTTTCCCAGTCCAATACACAATCACATTTATAGCACCAAGTAGTAAAGCATGATACTCCAATAAACAAATAAATACATTAAGAGTTGAGTCAGATGTTAGTAACTAGAAATCCCCCAAAGAGATTCCGTCCTCCCGACCACAAGAATCGGACGCGGATTATTCGGTATGCCCCCTCTTTTGCTGCTTTGTTGCAGAACTAACCTCGGATGCCTACCAACGGCTATATACCGCGTAGCGCCAACCGCAGGGCCTCAAAAGAGACGGCAGGAACGCATCCCAACAGTCCATATATCACATTTTCTCATCTTTTCATTACTCAAGTGTTCGAAAACCCAATACCCACCCAATTAGGTTTCCCGTTGAATTAAGTGTTTTAAGTCAAGGTTAGTTCAACTAAACGATAAAATAAAATTCACATAAGCATGCCTCCTCTCCTCAAGAAGATAAATAACATAACATACCCATACAACATTATGCCAAGATATGATAATAGGCCATTAAACATTTTCATGAATACAAGGATATGAAACATCCAAACATAACAAATTTCCAGATTTAACATCACATGAAGGTTAATGGAAGAACTACTTAGGTTCATCCACCAAACTCGGTTTTCCTATGGTTCGTAGAGAATTTGATCTAGTTCCTAGAACATTTTTCGGAAATGGGATTGCTTTTCCCGATTTTAAGTTATTTAGAAAATAGTCCAGCACTGTTCTAGAATCTGCCCAGATCTGTCGACTGTTACGAAAACTTGATTTTCTTGCAAACCACTCAATGTTTTTCGATGAAACCAATTTTAGTTGAAATATAACGCCTTAAGGAAGGTTTTGAAATAAAATAGAGATTTAGAATATTTTTGTACATTTGTCTAGAATTTTTGAAAGTTGACTGCAAAAACAGGTTTTAAGGTAGAATGCCCGAAACAAGAAAATTTATAAAAAGGGGGTTCCACCATGGGAAAGTTTCATTTATTTTGTGAGAAAAATATGCTAACTATCACATGTTTAACTCAGAAAATTTGTTTGAAAGAGTGCCCTTGAAAAGTTGAGAGATTCGTACAAAAAGAAGATGGTTTGTGCCAAAATGGGGAAAATACAAGAGAGATGGACTCCATACTCAAATCTTAGTATTTTTAACATAAAAACTTGATAATAACAGATCTGGAAAACATTATTTAGGATCTTCAAAAACATGCATTAGAAAAGGAAATGAAGAAAAGGATGTGTTTGTGGCTTACCTTCCAACTTTGCACAAGAAACTCTTTTCTACCTCCCTCTTCTTCTCTAGACTTCTCTTCCTTGCTCTCCCCCCTCTTTCTAACCAAAATGTGTGTGTGAGTGAGTGTGTTGTGTGTATGTTTGCAAGCTAGGGAGGGTGTGGTATATATAGGCAATTTTTGATGTAAAATGTCCTAAAAGCCCATTAGTTGGAAATGGATGGAAAGGTTAGGATTTGTTTGGATTCTAAGGAAATGGAAGGGATTTGGGAGGCTTGGTCAATGATTTAGGCAACACTAGTTAGAAAGGAACTAGTTTTGGAATTAACAACCTAGGTCTAGGGTACTAGGTTTGGGTTTCCTAGAATATCATGATGATATATATTGAAAATTGGCTCCTCTCTCTTCCCTAGGAGTGTGATGGGTTATTATTTTATTTATTGAAAATTGGCTCCTCTCTTCTCCCTAGGATGATGGGGTTATTTTTTATTAATTTTAGGTACAAGGGCACATCCCTCAAGGTGTATACATATATATATATATATATTACATGATTGATGGTACTTCAAGGTACAAGGTACAAGTACTAGTTCTTGGGTAAGTTTAGAATTTAAATAAAGAAGTGAGGGCTTGGAATTAAACTCATGTATTGGAACCTTACTTATGTAGAATTAAATTAAATTAGGTTAGGGAACCTAATCCGGCTAGTGTAATTCGTGTTCCGATAAAAATTAAAAATGCTACTGGCAAGATTCGAAATAATTTTAAGAAACTAAGGGGCTTTAAGGAAATAATTCAAATACATTTTTTCTGGGGTTTCACATTAAATGTAATGAAATGAGGAGGATTAGAACCTTAATGATGTATTTAATTATGATCTAGTTAGGTCTAGGACTAATGTAAATATCTTCTAGTTAGAAGTACACACATATATATAGCAAATCTTTATAGGTACCAAAGTCATTATTACTCCAAGATTTCAAGAGATTTTAAAGTATAATGATTATAATCTAGGGGGGGTATGATGGCTAGCCATGTGATGGTGAATTGATGGACATGTTAAATATATATATTTTGTACAAATCTTGGAAATTGTAAAATATATTATTAAAAAAGATTTTTGGGTAAAAGTGTATATATATAAATATATAATAGTACTTGTTTGGGGTCAATTTGTGATTTAATAAAAATGTGCGGGCTTGGGTTCAATTAAAGTATCTATTTCAAGTGTAAAATAATTCAGTTTGTATTATCTTGCTTTGAATTTAAAGGTAAATAACCGAACGATGACAGTAAAAATTGAAAGTTAAGGTTTAGAGCGATTAATCTAAAATTTGAGAGTTAAGTAGTTAATATTAGAGTGTTAGAAGTGATTTCTAAGCTTCCAGGATCGATTAGGGTTTGTATGGATTCGCCCGTGATGCGTTTTCAGTCCTAGGGCTTAATTTGCGATTAATCGACGAACTAAGGGCTTTATTATAATAATTCAAAATTTAGGAACCTAATAAGGTTTAAAAAAAAGTCAGGGGCCTCACATAATTAACATGTCATTTATCATCTTTTTAAGAGTTCAATTCTTTCTCTCAGCAACTCCATTTGACTAAGAAGAATAAGGTGTAGTGTTTGGTGAATAACACCATGTTGAGAACAAAATTCCTCAAATGGTGCATCATACTCACCTCCTCTGTCACTCCTTACTACTTTAATAGTCTTGCCAAGTTGATTTTCAACATCAATTTTATATTGCTTAAAAGCTTCCAAAGCTTCACCTTTACTTCTCAATAAGTAAACATAGCAATATCGAGTGCAATCATCAATAAAAGTAATAAAGTACTTTTTACCTCCTCTAGTTTGAACAAATTTTAAATCATAAATATCTATATGAATTAAACTTAGAGGTTCAATACATCTTTCTACTTTATTGAATGATGCCTTAGTGAGTTTTGCCTTAACAAAAATCTCACACTTATGATTAGGATCAAATTCTAAGTTAGGTAAACACTCCAAAGAAATAAGTCTACACAAAGAATTAAAATTAACACGTCTTAATCTACCATTTCATAAATAAGAAGACTCATCGATATAAATAGAATATGTGTTCTTATTATTAATAGCCAAATTTGATACAACAGCTAATGTTTTGAGCTTGAAAAGCCCATCACTCATATACCCTCGCCGTGCATACATCCCACTCTTCATGAGTACAACTTTGTCAGATTCAAAGACTAATTTCAATGCATTCCTGATCAGCAATGACTCAAAAATTAAATTCTTGTGAATGTCCGGCACTTGAAGTACACTGTTGAGAGTGAGTTATTTTCCCGAAGTCATCTTGAGTACAATCTTTCCTTATCCTTCGACTGTAGTGGTTGAAGAGTTTTCCATAAAAAGTTGTTCTCCATTCTCTACGACTTTGTAGGTCGTGAACATTTTCTTGTCGGTGCAGATATGACAATTAACCCCAGTGTCCACCCACCAATGCTTAGTGTTGCCCACTAAGTTCACTTCAGAAACCACAACAGAGAGACTGATGTTTAGTACTCCATCAAAGATGTAGTCAACTTCGGTCATGTGTGCTTGTGCTGGCCTCTTGTTCGAGCTTCTACTTTCCTTGTGAATATAACAATCCTTAGCTCAATGCTTGTCTTTGCTGCATACAAAGCACTTGCCTTTGAATTTCTTGTTATCCCCACTTTCAAAGCCTTGTTTGGGACCTTTTCCATCATGCTTCATATTTTTGTGGTTGGAACAAGATCCTTGTCCTTGTTCCACAACATTAGGCTACGTGTGGCTAGCATATATTGTTTATATCTAGCATTCTACCATGCAGCTATGTGCTTAGTTCAATATCTCTATGATTGCTAGTGGATGAAGGTTTTGTCGCTCAATTTGAAATAGTATTGATTCTTATGCCTGTAAGCTATATTTCATTTGAATTGTACACATTTCAAAACTCTTTCAAAATACATAAGGTCAAAACATTCCAAAATGAATGTCATAGTCTATAGTTGATTGCTTCACATAGTAATGTTAGCATTAACTAATAATCAGAACATGAGCATATATTGTTTATAAAACTCATATGATGGTTTAGTAGAGGCCAATCACTTGATCGGGTGAGTGCGGTACTCAATTCATCTCATACTTAAGGTCCCAAACCGAGACATTTCTAGTTATGACAGATAGTGGCCTTTGGCACAAGTAACGAGTTTCTTAGTTTTTTCAAAATATTAGGTAGCGACTCTGAAATTTGGTGAGATAGTCAATTTTTGGCAAATTTTGCAATAAATGGATTTTTGTTTCTATAAAGTTGCCAGATTTGAACTCTCATTTTTCATTTCACATGCACTAGTAAAATCAGATCAGGAGATCGAGAGTCTAAACTTTCAGATGCGCTCGGGTACCCTCAAGACTCTTACAGTTTTTGGCGACTCTGCTAGGGATTGCTAAGAGACCTTGACTTGAGCACCATGATATGAGATTTATTTAGATTTATATGTTCATTGCATTGCAGACATTGGTGCTCTTAAGTCATTGTGTTTTCATCTAATATCCTAGATGGCTCGCCAGACATGGGCTTTGTCATGGTGGGAACACAAGCCTCAAATCTGGATTATCAATATACCGCTTGATCCGTCATTCACTTATAAGTGTTGGGTAGGGTAGGTATATAGATGTCTTGCTCGGGTACCCTTTTTGGCCAAACCTACCTAGTGCATATATTAAATTGTAGTGACTTTCCAACTTAGGACAAGAAGCTCTCCCATTTCTAAGATGTGATGGTACTACTTGCTTGAATAGTGAAACCCCAAATCATTCCAAAACTAGGACAGGGTAACCCTAACCCTCCCATAGTGGTGTTTTGTTCTCTTTACTTGCTATATGCTATGCGTTAGATCTACAGGGGTTTTCAAATTCAGATTGATAGTTCAAGCATATTAGTTTTGACCCGAGTTCAATGTATTTTCAGGGGGGTATACAGTGATTTCACAGTGATCAATTTTGCAAGTGTTGAGATTGAGCCGAAGTGCTGCCAAAATTCTGTCTAATTGAGGTTTTGTTTCTTTTGTTTTGTTTTCTTTTGCTAGGTAGTCATTTCACTATAGCTTCAGAAAGATCTGATATCCCTCAAGTTTTATAGACTCACGCTAGTAAACTCTCGCTAGTAGACTCTACAAAATAACAGAATTGGCTCAAGGTCAGCTAGTGTTTGTGTCTCTTCCATTAGTAGTCAGAAGAAGAAAGGTTAAACATGTACAGTTGGTGCAAAGCCTACATCAATTACCTCTCAGATCACACCCACCCAACTCTCCATTTTCCAATTCACCATATTCTGTGATGGCATAGAACCCAGTAGATTTAGCGAACATGCACACAATTCCTCAGCGGACTATGGATGCTCTCAACTACACAGTTGCCACCCAAGCTTAGACCATTGCTAAACTACAACACCCATCTGGGGCATCCGTTACTCATCCACCTCTAACCAATCATCAAATTCCAGATCTGCCTCTGCCAGGTGAGGATTTTCAGGGTCCCAATCTATAGAAAGGGTCAGGTGTAGACACCCCATTTTAGACCATCCTCAAGGCTTGGACGTCACCGTTTGAGCACTCGGTGATCATCCATGTTCGTGTTCGTCTTGAGTTCTCGGAGGTCTCGTCCACGCGCCTTGCCTCAAGACTTCTCGACTTGCCTGTTTTGTGTTTGGTTTTGCACTAAACACTTGTGTTTTGCTTTTAAGGAGCAGGGAATGGCTTGTTGGCCATCCTCATATCTCACCGGCCATGGCTTAAGGCCACTAGCCATTGTTTTGTTGCCATCGGCCAAATGTTTGGTCGGTCGGCACTCTGTTTGGTCGGTCGACCATTTATTTGGCCAATTTGGCATTTTTGGCTAGCCGACCACTGTGCATTTGCTTTTGGCAAATATTTTGTGCCAGCTGTGCTAGCTGGCACCCACTTTGCACCCCCTCCATACACGTGTATGGAGGGATTTCACTCTTACTTAGCTTGTTTTGTAAGCTTTGCAAGAGTGATCCTGTATAAAGGGAGGCCTTCTCCTCCCTCCTCAAGGGTTAGAAGGTTGAGTTCCAGAGCTGTGGATTAGGGTTAGCATAGTTGTATCTATTCTATCTCTATATCTCCATCTCTTCCATATTGTGTGTGTATTAAGGTGTTTTGTTCATAGTTTTGCACACAAACACCTAGAGTTACACTTTCCTTTAGCTACTGAGGTACTAAGGAGTGATTTTCAGAGTTTTTGAGTGGATTCAAGCTTGAGGAAGCAGCTGGAGCTCAGTTCTTGAAAGGGGTCTTCAAGGGTAAGAACTTTGCTCTTTATTCCCCATTTTTGCATAGGCTTTTAGCCATCCTTGCATCTTTTTTTAAGCTTAACTTATAACATATAAAAGTTTTGATTGTAAGTGCTTAAAATAGTTTTTTAAGGTTGTTTTGGTGATTGGGGTTGTTTGACCCCTCTTAGGCCTTGTTTGGCCCCCATTTTGTGCTATTTTGGTGAGGTTCAGGACCACCTTGTTTGGGCCATTGGATTTCAGTGGTGGGGATGGTGCTTTAAGGTCCTAAGATGGAGAGGGCCATCCCCTCTCCTTGTTGCCTTCAAAAGTTGTCATTTTAGCCTCATGTGTGAGCACCATTGTTGAGTTCATGTTGGCCATGTCTTAGCTAGTATTTGTGCTAATTTTTCCATGATATAGCACTATTTTAAGTTGGTTTAGACACACCATGCTTTCTTTGCATACTTGTCTTGTAATGCCATGAATTGCCTTAACATGCTTTGTGCTTTGAGCCTTGTTTCTAGCATGTTTTTGGCCTAGCTTTGTGAAGCTTTTATGCATGTCTTAGCATGCTTAAGGTTTGTTTGGAGTTGTTTTGGCCATCCATGACATGCTTTGCATAGCCACCTTGCATTTTGGCTTGTTAGCCTTGGGTGTGTGAGTGTTGAGCATGCTTTACTTGGCTTGTTTCAGTGGTTTGGCACCACTTATAACATCATTTCAGTCCTTGTGATATGCTTGTATGCTTGCATTTGATGCTCCTTTAATGCTTTAAAAGGTTGGTGTTTCATGCTCCATGTTTGGACCCTTTTGCATACCTTTAGACTTAAGCCATTTAGATGCCATCTAGGTGTGCCTTTGACCTTGTTTTGGTCTGCTTTGGGGTGGTTTTGAGTCCCCATGGCCCTTTGGGACTTGCTTCATATAGCCATGGTTTAAGTCCCTTGGCTTGCCTTGAGTTTTGGACATAGTTACATGCCTTACTTGTCTTGTTTAGTTGGTTTGGCACCATCCTTAACATGATTTTCAAAGCTTAGTATGCTTGCCATATGCCCATGTTTGTCCCTTCTAAGTGTGCTTAAAAGTTGCTTCTTTATTCTTAAGTCTTGAACCATGTATCTATGCATGCTTGTATGTACATTCGCCTTCATGTGCTTAGCATATTAGCCACTGTTTTGGGCTTAAAAGATATTAGCCACTGTTTTGGGCTTAAAAGTTACTCCCTCATGCTGAAGTTTTGGACCATTGTGTGCATGAATGCTTGTGTGTACATTTGCCATGCATATTGTCGCATACTTGGCCCATAGGCATGTTGTCACATACTTGGGCCATGGCATGTTGTTGCTTAAAGTTGTGTTGCATTTGGCATGCATTCCCCTTGTAGTTACTTAACATGTTGTGACATGTTTGCTTGATATGTTGTCACATATCATTTTCATGCTTGTTAGCTTGCATACTTGTTACATGCTTGCACCTTCATATTATTTACCCTCATGCTCATATTGCACACTTAGCTCACATGCTTAGGTCGCATTTGGCATGCATGCCTTGCCTCTTGAATCACCATGATTGAGGTTGGTTTCCTTATGTGTTTGTGTGCATTACATTTGACATTAAAATGCATAACTTGGCCTCTTTGGCCATCACGCATTGAAATGCACGATTGGTGGTCCGAGGGTCGAGGACCATCCTCCTTTGAGTCATGAACATGATAAGGAGGGTGTCTGTGCAAACATTTGCTTGAAATGCATTGCCATGCCATGTTTGCCCTCTACTGCTGTCAAAATAGGATTCCGCAGGCATACATGGTCGGCCGACCATCTCTATTGCCGACCGACCAAACATTTGAGGCCGAGATCTGAATATTTGGTCGATGACCCTTCTACCATGGTCGGTGATGTTTCCCCTTGATCAGTGATGCTCCACAGTGTTCAGAGAGTGTTTCTTGGGACTTGTGAAATTTTCAAAAGAGCAGAGCGGGGTAAACAGAGGCATCTTGTGCATGGTGACGGATTTTCGAGCAAACCCGAGCACGCATGCATTGGACCCTCTTCCCGAGGCTGTTTTATTGCTTTCTTAGCTTAGTTAATTTGCTTAACTAGTTAAGTGGTCTGTAATAATTAATTAGCTTGTAGGTTAATTAATTTGTATTGTTCTTTTGGTCCCTCCGAGCGAGGGTGAATGTGTTATAAGTGTGGGTGTGTGTGTGCATGTCTTTCAACCCCCATTTTTTTCTCCTTTTTACTTACCTGCTTTTGATGGTTAGTACTAGGGCATATTTAATTTAGCATACCTTATGCTATGCATGTGTGCATTCATTCATCAGTATTGCATGCACCAGGCTCGGTGCATCATGCTAACTGCATAGTATTTCAAATCTAACTTGAATACATGTTACTTGTTGCATTTCACATACCATCCTAGGATTAGCCGAGCCTATTCTAGATTACATTTTGCCTGTGATGCATTAGCCATTTAACATAGACTTGGATCATACTTTTGATTGCTAACATGTTCTTTGTTTTGACTCGGAGTACGCTGTAAGTATTTATGCTTTAGCTCTCGCATGAGTGTGAATGTTAACATGACAGCATGCTTACCATGTAGCTACGTGCTTATGTGATATTACTGCCTAAATGCCTATGGGTGAAGGTTGGATTGCTTGAGTTGGAACAGCTCGTTGAAATTCGTATTTTAGCCTACTTGCGAGTAGCAAATTTCAAACCGTTTTCCGAACAAACAGATATGCAATGCTTTGTTCCAAATTAGGCGATCTAGTCAATACTTTTGTGTTGTGCGTATCACATAGTAAGATTAGCTAATTAATCAGAATAAGAACGCATAATGTTTTCAAAAATAGATATCATGGTTAGTAGAGGCCGATCTTTGATCGGGCAAGAGGGGGTGCTCATAGCTGACCTTCCCCAATCGTACCCAAGTTCCCGAGCCGAGGTAACTTTTGTGATGATGGACACGTGGCCTTAGGCAAACGAGTCAGGGTTTCCGAAATTTCCCCATAAAAAATATTTAGGTGGCGACTCTATATTTGGCAAAGCAGTCCATGTTTAGCACTTCTTTACAAAAAAAAATCTATTTTCAAAAATGATTTGCCAGATTTGGACTCTTTGGTTCAGATTTAGAACTGTGACAATTTGAGTCCGAACTGTAGTGAGCGCCAAATGAGCGAAACGGGATTCCCTCTCGGGGCATTCGGGGGATGTCTACAGTTTCTGGCGACTCTGCTGGGGAGTTAGAGAACTTGACTCGGACTCGTGACATCTTGTTTTGACTACACTTATGTGTTTCTTTGCATTGTATTTGCATTGGTGTGCCTAGGACACCGTGTTTGCCGTCTGCTATTCCTGAGCGGTTAGCCTGAGGCTGCGTGCCATAAGGTTGATCGGTTACAGGCTCTGCCACGATGGGAACACAAACCCCGATTTTACCGGGGCACCCTTTTTGACCATTCGACCTAGTGCATATTCAGAATCCATAGTGACCATTCCAAACTAGGACAGGTTACTTACCCGATGTTAGGTTGTTTGAAATCGCTGTGCGTAGTGAAACCTTAGCTCCTGACAAAATAGGACAGGAAAACCCTACCCCAACATAGGGGTGTTTTGGTTCTCATTTACTTGCTATGTGCTTTTAGAGTGTATCTCTACAGAAACGCACATATCAGTTTGCAAGTTTGGTACCAGGCCTGAGGGCATCAGTATTAGTGTTTTGGGGAATCGGTTATATCTGCGGGTATCAGATTCAGTTTTTAGGGCAGTGATTTTGGGGAACAGTGATCAGTAGTAGAGTACAGTTATTCAGCTACGCCTGTGTCTATTTTGTTTGGGCTGAAATGTTGCTTGTTTTCCCTTACAGTTCAGAGATTTGGTGTTCCCCTTTGTTGAGGCAAGGCAGACGTCTGATCCGTCAATCGGCGGTTGCATAATCTCCGTTCAAGTTCAGCGGACTTATGATGACCCAAAGTTCAGAGGAAATCGTGGTTATGGCAGCCGCATTAGACCAAGGAATCATCTTACAGGATGAGACAAATTTTGATATACCGCATCCGCCCAAGTCGCCTGTCGCACACCCGATCTGAACACCCCAGCTGTTTCAAGCTCGTGAGCCCACCACGTTTGAGTTGATGGGAATGATTGGTGACCTTTAGAGGTCTATGGTTGATCTCGCTTACGGAATGTCGGCTCCACCACTAAATACACCATATGCCGAGAATTTTGTACCGCAAGAGACCCCGCTATTGGGGCGAATTGTGATCGAGCTCAGCCAACCTGAGGCTGTCCCAAGCTATGACCGTGACGTGCCAACAACAACTGGGTTTCGCTTTGATATAGCAACCCAAACCCTTAATCAGGCTGAGGCTAAAGGTAAGAACAAAGTGGGAACAGATGCTGATCCCGTTGAACAACTGCTGTGGGCAGTCGAGGCTTTGAAAGCCGGGGGATAAATAAGCAACAAATACTCGCAGTCATGACTAAAACTGTGGATGATGCTTTCCCCACTCCAGCCGAAGGCAGTTCAAGCCAGGAGGAAAATCAGGATAGGCCCCGTCATGCCAGAACAGTTCCTTCCACTCCTAACTCTACATCTGGAAAAGATCAGAAAGCCAAGGCAGTGCCTGCCGACCCTTTCACTAGTGCGTCTAGCAAGAATCCTCAGACTTCAAAGTACCTGCCCCGAGGGCGCAGAGTCTTCCATGCCCTTTACATGCCTTTGTCTAAGGCGCTCCAGATCCTTGCTGAAAGGGGGCACCTTAAACCCCTTGAGCCTCGACCTCTCCCGAAGAATCTCCCTCTCACACATGATGCTGCCTTGTACTGCGCGTACCACCAGCAAACCGGTCATAGCACCGACAGTTGTTTCCGTCTTCGCCACGAAGTGCAAGATTTGATTGACAATGAGGTCATCCTCCCATCCACCTCAGCGAAGTCTGTCACCGCTGAATTGTTGGATTTCGAGGATACTGCAAGTATGTGATCAGCAGTTGGACCACCTGCGGGCGGCGCTCGGTGTATTTCAGATGTGGCGTTTGGCACGCACTGTTGGGAGCATTTGTGAATGCAGTTTTGTAATTTCTGGCTTGGGTGTCGAGTCAGTTCTTTGTTTTGTTTTGGGTCTGTCTCATTGTCTTGAGTCAGTCTTTTTGCTTAAGGGTCTGTCTTGTTGTGTCGAGTCAGTTACATTGCATAGAAATTAGGTGATTCCAGGGTTGTTGCCTCGGATATCATTATTTTGTTTTGTAATTATCCTTTTGCTTTCTTTTGAGTCTGTCTCTGTTGTGGAGCCAGTTGCAACCAGGAAATCTGAATGAAACAGCTGCGGCTATCATGTTTCCGTGCTTATTGCTACTTTGAGCTAGTTGTGTCAGAAAATCTGAATGAAACAGCGGAGCATCTCACTTATTCTTTTGCACCTCGAATTCATTACATTGACCTAAGTTTTTCAAAACTTTTTTTTAACACTGTGGTGATGAAAATGAAGAGGAAGGAATTCCTCGGGATTTGCAAAACTTTGATCATTTGAGAGAAAGAGAGGCGTGCTAAGCCCTTAATAATTGATATCATGTTTGTTAACGTGAGTACTGAGAAGGACCCTGGCTTGATCCAGATTGGTTCCGCACTATCTTCAGCGTGAGCGATTTGTCGCTTTCTTAAAATATTTTCAAAAACAAAATATTTTGCGCAGTACTGCGAAGACCTGTGTGGAATCGCTCTTGAGATTGTGCAGCTTAGGATCGCTCTCAACCTCAAGACTTGAGCCCCTGCTTTCAAACCTTGGACCATGGTTCAGAATGTTCAACGGTCAACTACAACATGAGGCATGCGTGGCCAAATTTGAAGCAGCCCTTGAACAAGAGGCCAAGAAAGTCAGATCAAGAAGATCAGACCTCATCAGAAGAAGCTTGCGAAGCTAGAACAGAAGCACCCCTCGAACTAGGGGCAAAAATGTCCGATGTGCTTAAAAAGCCGAAGATGGATCCTTCTGCAAATCAATACAACAGCCACTCTCCTAGATACGGATGGCTTCAAAATCTTAAAACCATTTGGCGTGGACTTGCTACACTTTTACCCTTTGAGAGGCTCGCTGGGCCGAAAACCTGGAAGAGTGACCCAGGAAAAAGTTGGAGCAAGAAAAAGAAAAGAAAAGAATACAAAAAATGCAAAAAAAGAGAGAATGAAAAGATTTGAAAAAGAAAAGACAAAAAAAATTTTTTAAAAAAAGAGAAAGGAATTGAAAAGAAAAGAAGAATAAAGCTCGCAAGGTTGAAAACCCGCAAAAGGCGGCCTTGGCAAAAGTTAGAGCCAAAAAAGTGAGGGTTAATACACGAGTGTACCTTAACCGAAACTACGTAAGGCTTGATTCCCATGTTTGGGATACGTAGGCAACTTCATCCTGAAGTCCAGCCGCAAACACTTCCAAATCAAGTGTGTCCATGTGATGGTTTTGATCATCCTTGCCTTTTTTGAATTCGATAGTTCGGTTGTGACGCAACCCGAACTACGTAAGGCTTGATTCCCATGTTTGGGATACATAGGCAACTTCATCCTGAAGTCCAGCCCCACGCACTTTCAAAGTAACTGTGTTCATATATTGGTTTTGACCATCTTCGTCTTCTCTGTATCCGAGAGTTCGGTTGCGATAATCACTAATGAAGACTGACTACAGTATGCTGCGGCGTTATCCAGACAAGGGGCAACTTTCCGTTGCCATGAGTCGCCATCCAAACTAGGGGCAACTTTCCATTACCGTTATGTGCCCTTTGGAACAAGGGGCAATTTTCCATTGCCTCCGATCCGAGGTTGTGCATCTCGAGAGTAAGTTTCATGCTCGTTGAGCACTGGCTGTTTGCCAAAATGATTTTTGAGAATTTTTTACTAAGGTTGACTATTTTCTCGAAAATTATTCCATCTTTTCCAAAACTAGACCATATTCTTGAACCCAAAAAAGGAAAATTTTTAGTGCTCATTGCCTGACTTGCATGATTTTCAAATCAAAAATCGAACAAGTATGTTAATCTAACTCTCATTTTGGTCAAAATTGTTTTAGTAGAAAACAAAAAAAATGGTCAAAATGATGAACTAAGGGGCACAGTTGAGTCAGGCTTCCTGTCTTTCCCCCATCGCCAGCATACTTGCCAGAAAGGGCACAACTGAAGCTGTCATTAAAGGGCTGAAAACTCTCTCACCCTCCGAACAACGAGGTATCAAACCAAGTGCGAAGCACGAGCCGGAATGGATCAAGATACTCCACTCCCTTATCAAGGACATCGACTAAACGTCATGGAGGAAATAGCTGCGAGCTAACAGTGTTGGGCATGAGCCTACAACCTCTTGTTTATTCACCGACCATATCTGGGGAGGGATGAAAAAAAATGAGAGATTGAAGAATAGAGAGATGTGCGATGAGATAAAAAGTAAGAAAAGGGTTTTGAGAGAAAAACCGAGCCTGAGAGCCGAGTGATGCGAGAATCACAAATGGGAAGAGGGTAGGAAATAATACCCAGAGAAACTGGCTCCTCGTGATCTGAGAAGTCTCTCGTTTTTATAACGCGTCTGTGTGTCATGTCTTTTGTTTTGTTTACCTTAACTCTTGTTTTGGGTCTGTTCCGAGCGTGTCTCATTGTGTTTAGGCTGTATACCTTTGGTTGAGTCATAGTATGCTGTGTTCAGTCATAGGCTCAATACCCGGTTGAAAACCCTCTCCTTAAATCATTTGTGCTCAGAGTGCTGTGCTATTCTCCACATTTGTGCAAAGTAAGATTGGTTCTTTCAACAACCGCAGGGTTTAACCCAGGACATGTCAAAACAGTAGAACCAGGACCTATCTGAAGCTTTTGGGTTCCGGATTGCGAAGCGAGAAATTTTGGAGCATCTGAGTGTGTTTCAACTTCTGCAGAGTTCAGAATGAACCGTGTATTCAGAATGAGCAATATGCTGCTGTGGGCTATGAGTTCAGAATGAGCAGTTTTCAGAATGGGCTGTGAGTTTAGAATAAGCAGTGCGTTGTATGAACTGTGTGTATAGGCTGTATGCAGATGTAGACACCCCATTTTTGATCGTCCTCAAGACTTAGACGTCACCGCTTGAACACTCGGTGATCATCCATGATTGTGTTCGTCTTGAGTTCCCGGAGGCCTCGGCTACGCGCCTTGCGTCAGAATCTCTCGACTCGACCGTTTTGTGTCTGGTTTTGCACCAAACACTTGTTTTTGTTTTTGCTTCGGAGGGCAGGGAATGGCTTTTGGGACATCCCTACACTCCATCGGCCGTGGCTTGAGGCCACCGGCTGTGTCTTGTTTCCATCGGTCAAATGTGATGGCCGGCCGGCCGGCCAATTTGACTACCGGTCAACCACTTTGAGGGCCGGCCGGCCAAATGTGGTTTTCAACAGATATTTCTGTAGACAGCTGGCAGCTGTCATTCCAGGCCATACCCCAGCCCATGCCTGGACGTGGGACTTCTGAGGGGGCTGCAGATTGATATATCTATATCAATCAAGCTCTCTCAAAAGAGGAGAGATACAAGAGGAAGAGGAGGAGATATACAACAAAAAGGAGCAAAAATCTCTCTCTCTCTCTCTTTACTTTTTTTCTGCCTCTCTCTCTAAGGTTTAGGGCTTGTTTGTGCTCAAAAGTGCATTTTCTTTGCACTTTTGCATACAAACACCTAGTTCTCTACTCCCTTTATTGAGTTGAGGTCCTTGAAGGTGATTTTTGGGGTGATTTGAAGCCTTTTTTTGGTCCAAAAGTTGCTAATTTGTTGTTGTGTTTCAAGGGTGAGCTTTTACCTCTTTTAAGCCTTGTTTTCATAGCTTGTTTTGCCATATTTGCAACTATTTTTGAGCTTAACATATAACATAGAAAAGTCTTGTTTTTGAGTGCTCTAAATAGTTTGTTAAGAGTGTTTTAAGCTTTGGGGTTGTTTGACCCCTCTTAAGGCTTGTTTGGCCTTTGTTTTGTGCCATTTCGGTTGAGCTCCGGGACCATTGTGTTTGGTCCTCCTCACCACCAAAATCTTGAGGGATTTTAGTGATGAGGATGGTGCCTTGAGGTCGTAGGAAGGAGAAGGCCACCCCCTCTCCTTGTTGTCCTTGAAAAGGGCCATTTTTGCCTCTTTAGTGAGCATCATGTTTAGGTTCATATTGGCCATGCCTTGACTGATATTTACGCTTATTATATCATGGTATAGCTCTGTTTTTAGTTGGTTTTGGTACACCATGCTTTCTTAGCATACATGCCTTGTAATGCCGTGTTTAGGTCTTAACATGCTTTAGGTTTTGGTCCTTATTCTAGCATGATTTTGGCCAAGCTTCGTGAAGCTTTCGTGTTTTTTTTAGCATACCTAAGCTCTGTTTTTGGTTGTTTTGATCGATCATCACATGCTTAGTATAGCCACCTTGCATTTTGGCTTGTTGGCCTTGGGTGCGTGAGTGTGCAGCATGCGTTACTTGCCGCGTTTCAGTGGTTTGGAACCACCTTCCATGTTATTTTAGTCCTTATAACATGCTTGTATGCTTGCCTTTGATGTCTCTTTGATGCCTCTAAGAGGTGGTGTCGTATTAAGCATTTGTGCATGCCTTCATGTGTAGATCATTTAGATGCCATCTAGGTGGTTTTTAGGACTTGTCTTAATATGATTTGGGACTGTTTTGGTCCACTTTGGTCATTTTCTTCATGTATCATTTAACAATAGTTTAAGTCATTGGGCTTGGTTGCATGCCTTGCTTGCATTGATAGTTGGATTTGGTATCATCTTAACATGGTTTTCAGGGCTTACATTGCATGCCCTTAGTCCATGTTTAGTCTCTTCCAAGCGTCCTCGAGAGTTGCCTTTTGATGTTTAAATGTCGGCCCATTAACATGTGCATGTGTGTGTGTGTGTGTGTTGGTCCTCATGTTTGAGCACTTCGGCCGCTGATTTTGGCATGCTTGCGAGCCATCCTAAATTAGTTTAAGTCCATCCCCTTCGCTTGATTGTGTGCTCACCCTGTGTGTTTGCTTGCATACTTGCATATTCGCATTTGCATTACCATGGTGTATGCTAGTTCACATGCTTAGGATTGCATTGCATGAGTATGCATGCTTGACCTCTTGAAGTGAGTATGATAGAGGTTGAGTTCAATTTGTTTGTTTATATGCATTACATTTCATTTGAAATTAAAATGCACACTTAATGCTTTGGGCCATCATGCATGGAAATGCGCGATTGGTGGTCCGAGAATCGAGAATCATGTCCCTTTGAGTCATGAATATGATAAGGGATGTGATTGGTGCATACATTGCTTGAAATGCATTGCCATGCCAAGTTCTGTCCTCTGCTGCTGTCAAACCAGTTTTTGCAGGAAGATTTGGCCGGCCGGCCATCCGAAGTGCCGACCGGTCATCCATTTTGGCCGAGAGCTCAATGGATGGTCGATGACTACTTCAAAATGGCCGGTGATGATCCCACTCAGCCAGTGGTGTTCCAGAACACTCAGAGAAGCAACCTTGGGAGTTGTGCAATTTTCAGAGAAGCAGAACAGTCAAAGCAGAGGCAAACTTGTGCATGGCGTTGGATTTCCGAGCAAACCCGAGCGCGCGCGCATTGGATCCTCTTCCCGAGGCCTTTACTGCTTTCTTAGCTTAGTTAATTTGCTTGATTAATTAGGTGGTCTGTAATAATTAATTAGCTTGTAGGTTAATTAATTTGTATTATTCTTTTGGTCCCTCCGAGCGAGGGTGAATTTGTAATAAGTGTGGGTGCGTGTGTGCATGTCTTCCAACCCCCACTTCTTTCTCCCTTTTACTTACCTGCTTTGATGGTTAGTATTAGGACATGTTTACTTTAGCATACCTTATGCTATGCATGCGTGCATCATTCATTAGTCTTGCATGCACCAGGCTCGGCGCATCATACTAACTGCATAAGTATTTCAAATCTAACTTGAATACGTGCCACTTGTGCATTTTCACATGTCATTTATAGACTAGCCGAGCCTACTTTAGTGACATTCCGTATGCGTTGCATTAGGCATTCAAACATGGACTTGGATCATGCATGATTGCTAACATGTTCTTGTTTTGGCACGGAGTACTAGGTGAGCTCTTTATGCTTTAGCATTTCACATGAGTGTGAACGTTAACATGATAGTATGATTACCATGAGGCTAGCTGCTTATGTAATATAACTGCTCGAATGCCTGTGGATGAAGGTTAAATTACCTAAATTGGAATAATGCATTAAAACTGTGAGTTTTAAGCCCACTAGATAGTGGCAAAACCATCTTTTCTAAAAGCCCACTCGAGGGTGGCAAAACCTGCATTTTAGCTTACTTGCGAGTAGCAAGCCATTTTCAAAACAAGCATGAAATGTTTTGTTCCAATTTAGGCAATTTGGTCTATACTTGTTTGCTGTGCTTATAACATAGTAATTCTAGGCTAATAACTGGAATAAGAACGCATAACGTTTTCAAAACTGGATATCACGGTTAGTAGAGGCCGATCTTCGGATCGGGCGAGAGGGGGTGCTCATAGCTGACCTTCCCCAATCGTACCCAAGCTCCCGAACCGAGGCAACTTTGGTGATGACGGACACGTGGCCTTTGGCATCGAGTCAGGGTTTCCTAAATTCCCCCATAAAAAATATTTAGGTGGCGACTTTGTATCTGGCAAAGCAGTCCATGTTTGGCACTTCTTTCAAAATCTGTTTCTCAAAACGATTTGCCGGATTTGGACTCTTTGGTTCAGATTTAGAACCATGACAATCTGAGAGTCCTAAACTGTAGTAGACCCGCAAAACGAACAGAACGAGGGGACTCGTCCTCCCAGGGCATTCGGGGACGTCTATAGCAGAGTAAACCAAGCACTGTGTTATAGGCTGTGTGTTCAGAATGAGCAATAGGTTGTATGAGTTGTTTTGTCATTAGCTGGTTCATTACCTGGTTATTACAATACAAGTGTTTGATTTTCAGATAAAAGATCAATCTCATTTACATTGAGGTGTAATATGATGCAATGCGATGCGATGTATGAAATACACAAATGTAACACTTTTTCAGGCAAAAGTTTGTTTCATTTCATCATCTTTTCAAGTACAAAGTTTCAAAGAAAATAAAACCTGTCTGCGGCGGTACAAGGTACTCAAGCTACTAGCAAAAAGAAAGAGTAAAACAAAAAGAAGAAAAGCAACAAAAGTCTACATCAATGTCAAGTGGTCTCAGGCCTGAGAGTATGTTCTCGTCCTCTTCCTAAACGAAGGTCCAGGAGCATCATCATCAGCACCATCATCTGAGCCCGAGTCCGAGTCATCTCCAGTCTCCTCCTCAGATGACTCTACCTCAGACTCATCATCATCGGAAACTGGTGCCTGAGAGCTACTCCCAACATGAGTGCGCCCCACTTTGGTTCGGGGGAATACTGTGCCACCTCGCCCTCCTCCTCGAGCGGGAACAGAAGGCCCAGCTGGAGCACCTCCTACCGTAGGAATCTGGAATGGAGGCTGAAAAGTACAAATGGCAAACGCATCAGCATGCTACGCAAAAGCAGAGTATGAATATCAAGTACAGTGTATGAGTACAGTGTATGAATGCTGTGAGCAGTGTATCAGTACAGAATACAGAATATGAATGCTGTGAGCAGTATATCAATATGGAATGAGGAGACTAAGTACAGTGTATGAAAGCTGTGAGGGCCGTGTATCGAGTGCTGTGTTGATGGTGCGATACATCAGATTGTGTAAAGTTTGAGTCGGTGGTCAGAAAGACTTATCAGGATACTGTAAAGGGCCAGCAGGTCTAAGCTCCGCTGGAGCATCCCCATCATTGAGGCATTCAACTCCAGGGACTGGCGAGTGTACTCGGAGGAAGCCTGCAAAAGTGTTAGAAGTATCAGTATTCTGTGGAATATCAAGAGAAATGAAATGAAATGACTGTATAAAATGCAGTAGTACATACTGGGGGCAAGTCGTAAAAACCGACTAGCTCGTGATCAGCCGGGGGAGGAGCAATGGGGATCTGATAAGTCTCCCCACTCTGCCCTCTATATATCATCATCATGGGCAACGCCGGCCATCCAGCTCCCCGCCCTCTCCGAGGCCCACTCTTGCCACGAGCCCAAGCCATCCAAGGTGCTCCTGTCCCTACTCCTGCTCCAGCCGCTGGCGCCGCGAGCCGCTCTCTCTCAGCTCGACGGCCACTGCTTAGAGGCCGCATGATGTAGGTCTGGACATACTCTGTATAGTCGCCTTCGCCTCTAAAGCCCTCTGTCTCCCATCCGATCGTGTAATCAGCCATCTCATGTTGGGGGTATCTCTCTGTCTGCCCCATGTTGATAGGAGGCGGACCTGGAACTATCTGCTCTAGTAAACCTAAGGTCTGGCGTAGGAAGCGCTCGCCTAGGTACCAAGCCCGACAGATTGGGCCCTCTAACAGAAGCCTGAATCGGGCGGACTCCTCAGCGCCTGCATACCGCTCCTGAACTGCGGCTGGCAATGGAGCCCAAGGCTGCCAGGTGATCTGTAAATGATATGCAGTTTGTTATCTACTGTTATCGAAAGAATAATGTAAAGAAAAGCTTAAATGAACTGCAAACGCTAAAACACCTCTGCGGCGGTGTTGGTGTCGAAGTAGCGGCGGAAGAATGTAAACGACTCCCAGGGTCTCCGCACGCATCTCACGTCAAAGCGGCGGGAGAATGGAACGCCGAGGGGGGTCTCCTCGTTCGGCACTGGGGCAAACCTCGAGAAGTAGGTGTAGACCCACAACTGCAGAGCAAATATCAGTATGCTTATCAGATAAAGCAGAATGCAGACAAAGCAGAATGTAGGATAAATTAAAAATTGTTGAACCGTGTATTGTGCAGTGTATAGTGCAGAGTGTACAGTGTGCGTCGTATACAGTCAGTGTAAAGCAGATTGCATGTTTGCAGTATGTGCGGTGTATAGTCAGTTGGCATCAGATTGTGCAGTATGTAAAGTATTGTGCAGTATACAGTCAGTGTAAAGCAGATTATATGTGTGCCGTGTGTGCAGTATATAGTCAGCGTGAGGCAGACCGTAGTGTGTGCAATGTACAGAGTACAGATAATGTAGAGCAAAAATGTAAAATAGAGAAAGAGGATGTACCTCCCAAACCCGCCAGTAGCCTCCGAGCAACTGTCTGCTGAGGCGAGAGGATGAACTCATGTAGCCGTACAGTGTGGCCAAGCCTGCGCCACCCTAGTCATAGTGGCGGATCCGTGTGACGTCCACCAAAGCGCTCAGTAGACAGAGGGGCACAGTGTTCGCCTGGTCGGCGAAGAGAGTCGTCCCCAGCAAGAACATAAGGAAGCCGCGTGCATACTGCTCCACCTCCTCCTGAGCCATCGGCGCCTCCTCAACTAAGGCTGGATGAATCTTGAAGTGGTCTTCGAACCCTGAATATCTGACAAATCCTGGATGGGCAAGAGGCGGTAGGTCACCAAGCAAGTACATCTGAGCGGCTTCCCACTCGTCCATGTTTATATCGAAGGGGATCGGATCACCCCCTACCCCAATGCCGGTGAGCATCGAGAAGTCGAAGGGAGTCATCATCATGTCTCCCGTGGCAAAAAAGTGGAAGGAATCGGTAGTGTCCCACCACCTCTCCACCAGAGCGGCAAGAAGAGACCTGCTTGTGGTAAGGCGCGACAATCCCCTGCAGAAAGTGCCGAAGCCGGCCTGATCAACAATATGGCGGACCGCGTCCGGTAGCTCCATATACCATCCTCTGGCGGCAACATTCCCATACCCCCAGAAGGCATGGGAATCCCCCTGTATTCAAAAGCAAACAGTTGCGAAGCGATATTAAATGTACAGTTTTGAAGAACAGTCAAAATTGATGCAAATACAGCGTGTGTGCACGTTTTCAGATTCAAACAGATATCGAGTGCCGGTGTGCTCGAAGTGAACTACGGTATATGATGTACCAGTGTGTTTGAGTGGTTCAACGTAAATACAGCATGTGTGCACGTTTTCATATTCAAACAGATATCGGGTGCCGGTGTGCTCGAAGTGAACTACAACATATGATGTATCAGTGTGTTCAAGTGGTTCAGTGAAAATGCAGCGTGTGTGTACGTTTTCAGGTTCAAATAGATATCGGGTATCAGTGTGCTCACAGATGAATTACAGTGTGTAATATATCGGTGTATCCAGGCTAAGCAATTAAAGAACATAATCAACTATTGAAGTTATGTTCTACATTGCGGAAAATAAAACAGAGGAAAGACTGTACCTCATAAGCGCCGTAAGACAGATGTGACTCTGGCTCGCGTAGAAGAAGCTCTCGTGGCATGCCCCTATCAAAAGTCCTGAACTGGCAAAGACCATCAGGAGGTAGCACGCGAATCGCCGGCCTGTAGGTCGCCGGGTCGAACGGTCGGACACTGAGAGGCAAAAGCTCGGCCTCGGGGTCCATCTCCTACTTCGGAGGGGTCCCACCTTGTGGAATACCATCCACCATGCTGAGAATGGTGTGAAAATGACCGAAAGAGTGAAAACCGGGCAAGAATACGAAAAGTCAACTGAAAAGTCAACCGAAAAGTCAACCCTGGGAGGGTGAAAAATGGCCGGAAAGGTCGAGGTGCAGAAAAGGCACAGAGATCAAGGAAAACTTGAGGGAAACAAACCCCGAGTGGTGGAAATCGAGAAAGAGACACTGAAACAAAGATTTGTTCGGTTCAAAATGTTCGAAACGCGAAGGAGTTTGCGAATCGAACGATGAAATGGGCCCTAAAAAAGAGGAAAATGGGGAAATGAAGGTTGGGAAATAACCTAGAGAGAGATGGAAGGATTTTTTGAGCAAGAGGAAGTGAGAAATATAGGGCTAGAAGCCCTATATTTAACGACCCATGCCGAATTGACCAAACTGCCCCGATTCAGGCATATTTGGCCGGTCGGCCACATTGTTGGCCAGTCGGCCAAATATTTGGCCGATGGCTTTGTTTTGTGGCCGGTGTATGGGCGGTGACCTCCCCCGATGGCTGGTGAACCTTCTACACCTTTGTTTGGGTCTTTGATGTGGTTTGGGGCCTCCATTGCTCAACACAATACAAGAAAATACATTTCCGAAGCTTAACCGGTCTCTGTGCCGTGTCTTCTGTGCGTAGCACTCGAATATGTGCAAGGTGTATCCTCTTTGTATCCTTTGATATCTTACGAGATTCAGTAACTGCTTTGAATGCGTCGCATTACAATGTTTTACCTTGTTAACGGTTAGCATACATAGGTTGCATCGCTATGCATGCATACACGAGTTGTAACGCGCACGACTTGCATTGTTATGCACCTCCCTTCAGTCTAGGAGACCTTAAATCCTGTCGGTCTAGAAGACCTTAAATCCTCTGAAGGTGTAAGTCCTTTGGTGTTTGTCGTGCCCGAATGACTTTTGGTAGGTTTCATCTTAGGCCGCATCGTCATGCGCATTACATGCATTGTCATGCATGGTCCTTGTCACACATCATCATGCGTACCTCACATGCATTTGTCATGTATTTCAAAGAGAACATGCGTTGTCACGCATTTGAGTCCCCTTGCATCGTCATGCACATTCCAGTTGCATTGTCATGTATTTTCTCTATCATACATTGTCATGCTTATCTTACTTGCATTGTTATGCATTTTAATATCGGTCTAGGAGACCTTAGATCCTCTGAAGGTGCAAGTCCTTTGGTGTTTGTCGTGCCCGAACGACTCTTGGCGGGTTTTATCCTAGGTTGCATTGTCATGCATCCCTCACTCGCATTATTATGCGCTACTCATGTGCATTGTCATGCATTTCAAAAGACATGCGTTGTCCCACATTCAATTTCATCTGTATTATCATGCATTTTCAAACAAAAACAAAACAAAACAAAACAAAAAACAAACGTGCATATGTCATGCATTATATTGTAAATAGTGCATATGCCATGCATTACATTGTAAATAGTGCATATGCCATGCATTACACTGTGTATAGTGCATATGTCATGCATCTCATTATAAATATTACATTCCATTGCATATTGTATATATTGCATTGTAGCTTGCATGCATTTATTGCATCACCTCCATTTACGGCTTTGCGCCTTTCCATGTTGAGCCTGGTCTGCTATGTGCCCGTACTCTTCGCGTTGAAGCATAGTTATGATATTATGTGTACGCACCTAGTGTTATAGGTGATGACACCGTTTCTATGCTAAAAACGTGGTTTGTATGTGTCCATGCCTTTCCTAGGCAAGATACGGTTCGTCCGCAGGCCTTATCCATCATACATTCCATTGCATATTGTATATATTGCATTGTAGCTTACGTGCATTCATTGCATTACCCCCATCTACGGCTTGCGCCTTTCCATGTTGAGCCTGGTCTGGTATGTGCCCGTACTCTTCGCGTTGACGCACGGTTATGATATTATGTGTACGCACCTAGTGTTGTGGGTGACGGCACCATTTTCGTGTTAAACGTGGTATGTATGTGTCCATGCCTTTCCTAGGCAAGATACGGTTTGGCCGCATGCCTTATCCATTGTAAATATTACATTCCATTGCATATTGTATATATTGCATTGTAGCTTGCATGCATTTATCGCATCACCTCCATTTACGGCTTGCGCCTTTCCATGTTGAGCTTGGTCTGGTATGTGCCCGTACTCTTCGCGTTGAAGCACGGTTATGATATTATGTGTATGCACCTAGTGTTGTGGGTGATGGCACCGTTTCTATGTTAAACGTGGTCTGTATGTGTCCATGCCTTTCCTAGGCAAGATACGGTTTGGCTGCAGGCCTTATTCACTGCATCTATTGTATTTTAGCTAGTAAATATTGCATTGTACATAGCTTGCACTGTCATGCATCTTTCCTTACATGCATTGTAGTGCATTCTTCCTTACTTTGCATTGTCATGCATTTCCCTACTGCATCATTTAGTATGTAGGTTTCATTGTAAATAGTGCATTGGCATGCATTCATTGTATTTCATTGTAGTTGCATGCATTCACTGCATCACCTCCATCTACGGCTTGCGCCTTTCCATGTTGAGCTTGCTCTGGTTTCGCGTTGAAGCACATTTATGATATTATGTGTACGCACCTAGTGTTGAGGGTGACGGCACCGTTTCTGTGTTAAATGTGGTTTGTTTGTGTCCATGCCTTTCCTAGGCAAGATATGTTTTGGTCGCGGGCCATATCCATTCCATTCATTACATTGTAGTGTAGTGTTTTGCATCCAGCATTTAGGATCACGATCTCTCCTGAGCAGAGCATTCCCCATTTATATTATCCCACCCAATTACTTGTATCTTGTGTTCCATCTACACACTCATAGTTCTGCATATGTACACGCTTATTCCACTGTTGGTATTGTGGTTTGAGGGTGTCGACACCTTTTCTATGGTAGACGGACTTTACATCTCCATCATCTTTATGATAGTTGTGTGGTTTTGAACTGCTTATGGTTTGATCATGTTTCAATTACATTGCATATCATTTGCATTGTTTATACATAGTTTTGTATATATTGCATTATAATTTTGCATCCATTCCGCATTGTTATGCGTTGTCACACGAGTTGCATTGTCATGCACTCCTTCGCTTGCGTTGTCACGCAGTTTTAGATTTCATTGTTATGCATGTTGCTAACGATATTGTACCTGTTAAGTTTTCTTTCTCTTTTAGGCACGATATTGTATGTACGGTTCATTTGAAGCTGGTGCAACTAGACGAGCCGCACAGGTATTGTATTCTCCGTGTGAGACGTATCAAGAATTGAATAATTCTCTTACATCCTTTCTACATTGTAATGTAGCTTGGTTCTTGCTTAAAACTGTTGCATGTTATGCTTCGTTACAGCTTTCTTTGCATGATCATCAGTTATGTTCGGCTTCTTGCACTGTCAGTTGCATTTTGCCCCCGCCTTCGGGCACATATCTTTATTGTCTTGCATGTTTGTCTAAGTCTTTGGCCTTGTCAAAAATGGGTCGTCTCTGGGCTTTGACACTCACTCCCGTCATTGTTATGACTTTCGAGTTCTGTCAAAGAGGCTATAGACATCTCATTTTTGACCATCCTCAAGACTTGGACGTCACCGTTTGAACACTCGGTGATCATCCATGTTCGTGTTCGTCTTGAGTTCTCGGAGGTCTCGGCCACGCGCCTTGCCTCAAGACCTCTCGACTTGCCTGTTTTGTGTTTGGTTTTGCACCAAACACTTGTGTTTGGTTTTGCACCAAACACTTGTGTTTTGCTTTTGAGGAGCAGGGAATGGCTTGTTGGCCATCCCCACATCTCACCGGCCATGGCTTGAGGCCACCGGCCATTGTTTTGTTGCCATCGGCCAAATGTTTGGTCGATTGACCATTTATTTGGTCAATTTGGCATTTTTGGCTGGCCGACCACTGTGCATCTGATTTTGGCAGATATTTTGTGCCAGTTGTGCTAGCTGGCACGCACTTTGCACCCACTTTGCACCCCCTCCATACACGTGTATGGAGGGATTTCACTCTTGCTTAGCTTGTTTTGTAAGCTTTGCAAGAGTGATCCTCTATAAAGGGAGGCCTTCTCCTCCCTCCACAAGGGTTAGAAGGTTGAGTTCCAGAGCTGTGGATTAGGGTTAGCATAGTTGTATCTATTCTGTCTTTATATCTCCCTCTCTTTCATATTGTGTGTGTATTAAGGTGTTTTGTTCATAGTTTTAAGGTACACTTTCCTTTAGCTACTGAGGTACTAAGGAGTGATTTTCAGAGTTTTTGAGTGGATTCAAGCTTGAGGAAGCAGCTGGAGCTCAGTTCTTGAAAGGGGTCTTCAAGGGTAAGAACTTTGCTCTTTATTCCCCATTTTTGCATAGGCTTTTAGCCATCTTTGCATCTGTTTTTAAGCTTAACTTATAACATATAAAAAATTTTATTTTAAGTGCTTAAAATAGTTGTTTAAGGTTGTTTTGGTGTTTGGGGTTGTTTGACCCCTCTTAGGCCTTGTTTGGCCCACATTTTGTGCTATTTTGGTGAGCTCTGGGACCACCTTGTTCGGGCCTCCTCACTACTAAAATGCAGAGGGATTTCAATGGTGGGGATGGTTCTTTAAGGTCCTAAGAAGGAGAGGGACATCCCCTCTCCTTGTTGCCTTCAAAAGTTGTCATTTTAGCCTCATGTGTGAGCACCATTGTTGAGTTCATGTTGGCCATGTCTTAGCTAGTATTTGTGCTAATTTTGCCATGATATAGCACTATTTTAAGTTGGTTTAGACACACCATGCTTGCTTTGCATACTTGTCTTGCAATGCCATGAATTGCCTTAACATGCTTTGTGCTTTGAGCCTTGTTTCTAGCATGTTTTTGGCCTAGCTTTGTGAAGTTTTTATGCATGTCTTAGTATGCTTAAGGTTTTTTTGGAGTTGTTTTGGCCATCCATGACATGCTTTGCATAGCCACCTTGCATTTTGGCTTGCTAGCCTTGGGTGTCTGAGTGTTGAGCATGTTTTACTTGGCTTGTTTCAGTGGTTTGGCACCACTTATAACATCATTTCAGTCCTTGTGATATGCTTGTATGCTTGCATTTGATGCTCCTTTAATGCTTTAAAAGGTTGGTGTTTCATGCTCCATGTTTGGACCCTTTTGCATACCTTTAGACTTAGGCCATTTAGATGCCATCTAGGTGTGCCTTTGACCTTGTTTTGGTCTGCTTTGGGGTGGTTTTGAGACCCCATGGCCCTTTGGGACTTGCTTTATATAGCCATGGTTTAAGCCCCTTGGCTTGCCTTGAGTTTTGGACATAGTTGCATGCCTTGCTTGTCTTGTTTAGTTAGTTTGGCACCATCCTTAACATGATTTTCAGAGCTTAGTATGCTTGCCATATGCCCATGTTTGTCCCTTTTAAGTATGCTTAAAAGTTGCTTCTTTATGCTTAAGTCTTGAACCATGTATCTATGCATGCTTGTATGTACATTCGCCTTCATGTGCTTAGCATATTAGCCACTGTTTTGGGCTTAAAAGTTACTCCCTCATGCTGAAGTTTTGGACCATTGTGTGCATGAATGCTTGTGTGTACATTTGCCATGCATATTGTCGCATACTTGGCCCATAGGCATGTTGTCACATACTTGGGCCATGGCATGTTGTTGCTTAAAGTTGTGTTGCATTTGGCATGCATTCCCCTTGTAGTTACTTAACATGTTGTGACATGTTTGCTTGATATGTTGTCACATATCATTTGCATGCTTGTTAGCTTGCATACTTGTTGCATGCTTGCACCTTCATATTATTTACCCTCATGCTCATATTGCACACTTAGCTCACATGCTTAGGTCGCATTTGGCATGCATGCCTTGCCTCTTGAATCACCATGATTGAGGTTGGTTTCCTTATGTGTTTGTGTGCATTACATTTGACATTAAAATGCATAACTTGGCCTCTTTGGCCATCACGCATTGAAATGCACGATTGGTGGCCCGAGGGTCGAGAACCATCCTCCTTTGAGTCATGAACATGATAAGGAGGGTGTCTGTGCAAACATTTGCTTGAAATGCATTGCCATGCCATGTTTGCCCTCTACTGCTGTCAAAACAGGATTCCGCAGGCATACATGGTCGGCCAACCATCTCTATTGACGACCGACCAAAAATTTGAGGCTGAGATCTGAATATTTGGTCGATGACCCTTCTACCATGGTCGGTGATGTTTCCCCTTGATCGGTGATGCTCCACAGTATTCAAAGAGTGTTCCTTGAAACTTGTAAAATTTTCAGAAGAGCAGAGCAGGGTAAACAGAGGCAGCTTGTGCATGGTGACGGATTTCCGAGCAAACCCGAGCACGCATGCAATGGACCCTCTTTCCGAGGCTATTTTATTGCTTTCTTAGCTTAGTTAATTTGCTTAACTAGTTAAGTGGTCTGTAATAATTAATTAGCTTGTAGGTTAATTAATTTGTATTATTCTTTTGGTCCCTCAAAGCGAGGGCGAATGTGTAATAAGTGTGGGTGTGTGTGTGCATGTCTTCCAACCCCCATTTCTTTCTCCTTTTTACTTACCTGCTTTTGATGGTTAGTACTAGGGCATATTTAATTTAGCATACCTTATGCTATGCATGCGTGCATTCATTCATCAGTATTGCATGCACCGGGCTCGGCGCATCATGCTAACTGCATAGTATTTCAAATCTAACTTGAATACATGTTACTTGTTGCATTTCACATACCATCCTAGGATTAGTTGAGCGTATTCTAGATTGCATTTTGCCTGTGATGCATTAGCCATTTAACATAGACTTGGATCATACGTTTGATTGCTAACATGTTCTTTGTTTTGACTCGGAGTACGCTGTAAGTATTTATGCTTTAGCATCTCGCATAAGTGTGAATGTTAACATGACAGCATGCTTACCATGTGGCTACGTGCTTATGTGATATTACTGCATGAATGCCTGTGGGTGAAGGTTGGATTGCTTGAGTTGGAACAACTCGTTGAAATCCGTATTTTAGCCTACTTGCGAGTAGCAAATTTCAAACCATTTTCCGAACAAACGGATATGCAATGCTTTGTTCCAAATTAGGCAATCTAGTCTATACTTTTGTGTTGTGCGCATCACATAGTAAGATTAGCTAATTAATCAGAATAAGAACGCATAATGTTTTCAAAAATAGATATCATGGTTAGTAGAGGCCGATCTTTGATCGGGCGAGAGGGGGTGCTCATAGCTGACCTTCCCCAATCGTACCCAAGTTCCCGAGTCGAGGCAACTTTGGTGATGACGAACACGTGGCCTTAGGCAAATGAGTCAGGGTTTCCGAAATTCCCCTATAAAAAATATTTAGGTAGCGACTCTGTATATGGCAAAGCAGTCCATGTTTGGCACTTCTTTACAAAAAAAATCTATTTTCAAAAACAATTTGCCGAATTTGGACTCTTTGGTTCAGATTTAGAGCCGTGACAATTTGAGTCCGAACTATAGTGAGCCCCAAATGAACGAAACGGGATTCCCTCCCAGGGCGTTTGGGGGATGTCTACACCAGGCTAGGCTAAACTTATACTGCCAAAGCTCTGACACAGCCCATTGAGGGACTTTCCCACTTGATTTTACTGAGTTTGACCCTGCCATGCTGAAAATAGTTAAGCTAGAAAAGCTGTTCAAGAAATCACAGGGCATCAACTGTATTCTAGACATTGAGGATGAATATATATATAGGTTATTGTGAGATTGCCAGAAAGGTTCAAAATGCCACATGTAGACAGGTTTGATGGGTCTGGGAACCCTATGGTTCATATGGTCTCTTCTTGGATGTCCTAAAACCCATGGGCTTGACTCGTGCCTTAAAATTGTCTTTATTTGAGAGAACCTTGTCGAGTGTAGCTGCTACGTTGTATGCAAAATTAGAGGATTAAGCAAACTAGAGTTGAGAGGAGTTAGCCGATGCATTTATCACTTAGTACTCCTATAACACACAGATTGAAGTGACCACCCAAGAGCTGGAAGCAACCTGTCAAAAGCCCAAGGAAGGCTTTGTGGAGTTCATCACTAGATGGAGGGAAAAGGCATCTATGATAACCAACAGGCCTCCTGAGAAGGATATGATGATGTAGTCCATTTTTGACAAATTTTGCAATAAATGGATATTTGTTTCTATAAAGTTGCCATAACTAGACTCTTATTTTCCATTTCATATAGCACTAGTGAAATCATATTAGGAGATTGAGAGTCTGAACTATCAGACGCACTCGAGTACCCTCGGGACTCCTACAATGAGACATTAAAGTTTTGATCTATTGACCGAAGTAGTACCCTTGTGAATTGTTTCAAGAATATTCATGTCATGACCCGAACCCGCCCCTAGAGGTTTGGATCATAATCGGCCAGCAATCATGAGATTACCTACGACCTCAGATAGAATACATACATATTTAATAATTAAGGGGCTAGAAGCGGAAGCGGGCTAACAAATTTTGTCCAATGAGTTTATGCATAAATGTCATGAACAGAAACTTCTTATATATTAATAACTCACACTCATACAAATATAATAAAATTCCATTTGTCCAAGATCTTTCATACATTGTTGTCATTAACATTCAAATGCCAAACTTATATATAGAAGCGATCGACCTTGATCGAAAAAAGGAAATAGAAAATTTAAAATTTAAAAGACAAAATAAACAATAGCCTTGCTCGTGAGGCACTCATAATAGACATCATAAAACTTGGTATCCTTTACAGGTTCACTAAGGCCCTAGATGGACATCCAGTTGCTTACCTAAATACATATATATAAATGAAGTGAGTGAAAGCCCAGTGAATAATATTAGAGTAAAGGGGTTATGTGAATGAGTTCTAGTAATTGAAATAAGTATTTCTACATTATAGGCAATTCACAACGGAACCACCTTGGGTCCAATAGATAACAGAATGACCTCGAGTCCAACTTATAATAGATGTACACAATGGAATTAATCACATCATAACAGAATGACCTTGGGTCCAATCATTTATAGCTGTATAGTGACCATTCGGTCAACTCATAACAGATAATCCGACTTATCAGATGTTCAGAACGACCTTGCGTTCATCTTATCAAATGTACAGAACGACCTTGCGTCCATTTCAGATATACAGAACGACCTTAGGTTCATCATAGACATTCGTGTCACAACAATCACATTTAAATAATATCATATTGATCAGACAGAGATAAGCTCATTCACTTTTGCAAAATGACAGTTTCAGAAAGCGTACCACAGTAGGATATACAGAAAATAGAGTAATTAAGAAAATATCTATACTAAGATATTACTCACAGTGATTCAATTGTTGACTTGTGCTTGTGGATGATCCTACATAATATATCAACATACACACGTTGAATTACATTGCTTAACCGGATTGCTCTTTAGCTTATTCAATTCTCTTCATCTTCATTCTAACCCTTTAATTCATTTAGGATGTTCAATTCATGCCTAAGAATACTCAGAAATGAGTGAGAATGCACATTTGATCAGAATATGTTTCTACAAAATTTTCTAAAATAGAGCACTTCGCTCAAGCGCAACATTGGTCGCTCGAGCGGACCACTCAGTCTACAAAAGTACTGGATGGTTTGAATCTAGGCTTGATGTTCACTCGAGCCAAGGTGCAAAATAAAAGGTGGTTACTCGAGCGGCGACTTGGTTGCTCGAGCCGTTTGCAAAAATACTTGATGCATGAAATGTGTGCTCGAGTGGCGGATTGTTCAGTCAACGGTGAGGCAGAATTTTGGAAATTCCATAACAGAGTTGAGCTTCAAAGCTTGTATTTCTAAATCAATTTCTTGCATGGCCTGACAAAACTTTGAAAACACTTAGAAAATCTTCCAAAAACATGAATACAAAGCCAATTCTCTAAAATCAAAGCTAAAGGCTTCAAGAATTCTTCAAATAAAACCCAAATTTTCATACATGCTGATTTTACTTTCAAATTTTATTCCAAAGCTTCAAAAACATGCAATTCACTTTCAAAACCTTGTAATTCATGCATGCATGTACAATTCATCTGTCAAATTCAACATGGATGAGATAATTATGCTAAAAAATGGTGAAACTCAACCAAACTATGCATGCATATATGAATTGCCTCTAAATTCAACAATCTTAGCTTAATTCTTGGACTTGATCACATAATGCTCTTGAATTCACATACTAAATGACTTAAATTCATGAGTTGGGGTTCAAAAGTTTACCTAAGGTTTTTAATAGAGCTCAATTTAGTAAATTCTTGAGTTCTCCTACACAATTCTCCAATCTGTTTGTCAAATTCTCCAAGGTTGAGCCCTATCTTTCTCTACAAGATGGTCCCTTTCTCTCTCTCTCTCTCTCTCTCTCTCTCTCTCTCTCTCTCTCTCTCTAGAGCTCCATTTGATTGATTCAGTACTGTCTCTCTCTCGGAAAAATCTCATCTTAACATATATATATATATATATATATATAGGTTGGATTAGCTTAGTTAACTACTCAAGGTTTATGCTAAGTAATTAAGGCTTAGGTTGTCTAATCCTAGTCTTAATTTGATTGATTTAATCTAATTAATTTAGATTGAATCAAATTTTAATCAAACTTTCTAATAGGCTTTAAAAATTATGTTAATCATAATAAATAATCCAATTTTGGTTTTTGACGCCATTAAGGCCTTCAATTTTTAGATCAAAGCAAAAATCATAATAGATTTTCCTACGATCAACTGATATAAAGTCAAAAACATATTAATGACATACTTATCACTCAAATTTACACTTAGCACACAAACACATGCATAATTAAGGAGTAAAAAGCATAATAGAGAACGGGGTTGTCATAGTCTTCCTCTATTTAAGAAGTTTGGTCCTCCAAACTTACGTTACCTTGATTCGGAAATAACTCGGGGTACCTTTGCCTCATTTCAGCTTCGTTTTCCTAATTTTCTTTCATGCCATAGTGTTCCTGCCCTTCTACTTTTACCATAGGAATAGATTTGTTCCTCAACTGTTTGACTTGCTGATCGATAATTTGAATTGGCTTTTTTGCATAGATCATTTCATTATCGAGAGTTATTCGGTGATGGTCAAAAACATGGAATTGGTCTCGGAGATAGCCCCTCAACATCGACACATGAAACACATTGTACATTTGTTCTATTCCCAGTGGTACAGTAACTCGATACGCAACCGGACCAAGCCTTTCCAAAATTTGAAACTGCCCAATGTATCGAGGTGATAATATGCCTTTCTAGCCAAACCTCAATTGACCTGTCATTAGAATTACCCTTATGAACACGTGGTCACCTGTTTCATAGTCAAGAGCCCTTATTCTATAATCTACATAGCTCTGTTGTCGGTTTTGTGTTGTTTTGAGTCTTTACTAAATGACTTTAATCTTTTCAGTGGTTGTTTGCAAAATCTCAGGTCCTAGCAAGACCCTATCCTCGGCTTCAGTCCAGTATATTAGAGACCTACATTTTCTGCCATACAAGGCTTCCTATGGTACCATGCCAATGCTAGGGTGGAAACTATTGTTGTATGTAAATTTCGTAAATAAGTTTTCGAACTCCCTTAAAAGTCTAGAACACACATTCGATGAATATCCTCTACAGTCTAAATAGTTCTTTTTGATTGCCCGACAGTTTGCAAATGGAATAAGGTGCTAAACCTCAATTCTATTCCCATTGCTCTTTGAAGACTCTTCTAGAATCTAGACACAAATTTTGGATCTGTAACTGAAACAATGGATACCGATACTCCATGAAAATGAATAATTTCATTAATGTAAATTGTAGCCAATCTACAAGCATCATAGCTAGTTCTAATAGGTAAGAAATGCGCAGATTTAGTCAACCTATCTATAATAACCCAGATAGAGTTCATACCTCTTGGTGTCCGAGGTAGACCAACAACGAAGTCCATAGTTATGTGCTCCCATTTCCATTTCAGAATAGGGAGAGATTGAAGTAATCCTGCCGGCCTTTGGTGCACGGCTTTGACTTGCTGACGTTAAAGTCATTTAGACACATATTCTATAATTTCCTTCTTCATACTAGGCCACCAAAAACTTTGCTTCAAATCTCGATACATTTTGTTGTTGCCTGGATACATTGCAAATTTGGACTTGTGAGCTTCTTCCAAAATCCTTTTATTCAAATAAAAAATGTTCGGAATACACAATCTTCCTTGAAACTTCAACGCTTCATTCTCAACACTGAACCCTAGTTTTAGATTCGATTCGAATTCATCAATCACTTTCTTGAGGAATTCATTCTCCATTTGCTTTTGTTTAATCTCATCAATGGTCGCCGGTTGAGCACAAATAGCGGCTATGAACCCGCCCTGATCATGTAACACCACCTCAATCTCGGCTCTTTCTAAGTCTTGTAGTATCTCTTTATGTTCAGTCAGCAAATACGCCAAATTCCCCATTAATTTTCTACTTAAAGCATAAGCTACAGTGTTAGCTTTACCTGGATCATACTGAATCTGAAGATCATAATCATTAATCAGCTCGACCCATCTTCTTTGTTGCGTATTCAAACTCTTGTGATCAATGTAGACTTAACACTTTGCTCCATACAAATAGTGGCGCCAAATCTTCAATGCAAACACAACTGTGGCCAATTCTAAGTCATGAATCAGATAGTTCTTTTCATGAGGTTTCAATTGTCGAGATGCATAGGCTATCACTTTACTATTCTGCATCAAAACACAACCTAGACCCTTGTAAGAAGCATCACTATATATTACAAAATTTTCTATACTTGAGGGTAATGTCAAAATTGATGTTGTAGTCAGTCTTGTTTTCAGTTCTTGAAATGCAGATTCCCTTTTATCAGTCCATTCAAACAGTTGTCCCTTTCGAGTAAGTTGAGCAAGTGGTACAACTATTTTTGAAAAATCTTTCACAGATTTTCTATAATACTCAGCCAATCCCATGAAGCTTCAGACTTTTGTCACATTTGTCGGTGTAGGCCAATTTACAACTACCTCAATCTTTTACGGGTCTACTAAAATTCCATCTCTGTTAATCACATGCCTTAGGAACACAACTTCATCTAGCCAAAATTCACACCTTTTCAGTTTTGCAAATAATTTCTTCTCCCTAACTGTTTGCAAAACGGTTCCTAAATGTTGTTCATGTTCTTCTCTACCTTTTTGAATAAATCAAGATATCATCAACAAATACTACTGCAAATTCATCAAGGTGGGATTTAAAGATTCGGTTCATAAGGTCCATAAATGTTGCTGGTGCATTTGTTACCCCAAATGGCATAACCAAAAATTCATAATGTCCATACCTTGTTCGAAATATAGTTTTCTTGACATCTTTAACTTTCACTTTCAGTTAATGATACCCATACCTCAAATCAATCTTTGAAAACACTTGTGAACCCTGCAACTGATGAAACAAGTCATCAATACAAGGTAAAGGGTATTTGTTCTTGATCTTTACCTTATTCAACTCCCGGTAATCGATACATAAATGGAAGGTTCCATCCTTCTTTTTCACAAATAAAACCGGTGCACCCCAAGGCGAAGTACTCCGTCGGACAAAACCCTTGTCAAGCAAATCCTGCAGTTGTTCTTTCAATTCTTTCATTTTAGCAGTTGACATTCTATAGGGAGTTTTTGAAATAGGTTCAATTTCCCTGTGAACTAATTCCCCTGGCAAATCCTCTAGAAACACATCCGAAAATTCTCTAACAATAGGAATATTATCTATCACAATGTTCATAACCTGATTAGTCAAAATACTACACAGATATCTCTGACATCCATTCTTAAGTAATTTGCATGCTTTCATTGCCGAAATCAAGTAAAGTGGAGGTATTACACCATTACCCACAAATGCAAATCCATCATGTCGCAAAGATGTAAACAAAACCTGTTTCGTTACATAGTCAATAGTAGCATAATATTTAGATAACCAACCCATTCTCAAAATCGCATCAAATGGCCTAATATCAAGATGCAACAAATCTATAATAACATAGCATTCCCAACACGTATTTCACAAGCATGGTATACAGATGAACACATAACATATTCCCCAGATAGCGCAGATACACACAACAAATATGGCAATGATTCCATGGGTCTATTCAGTCTAGTTACAAATGCAGTAGATACAAAGGAATGTGTTGAACCCGAATCAATTAGTACATAAGTATCTTGGTTACAAATAGATAGGGTACCTGAGATATCAAGTTTAGTATTTCGTGTATCACCTATGACGAGTGCAAAAACTCGTCGTAACACCGCCTGGGGGTTACACACCCGTGTTAATGGTTCGGACCCTTGACTTCTTTAGTCTAGTCTCATGAGTGAAATTTGAAACATAGATGGGAGTCTAGATTTGACAACTTTTACAGAAAATGCATTTTATTGCAAAAGCATTTGCTAGAAATGGACTGTGTCATCAAATCTCAGTGTCACCACCTAATATTTTGAAAAAATTAGGAAACCCATGACTCGTGCCAAGGCCAATGTTCATCGTAACCAAGGATGCTTGGCTCGGAACCTTAGGTATAAAGGGGAAAGGTCATTAATTAAGCACCTCCACTCACCTGGTCAAAAGATTGGCCTTTACTAATCATGATATGATTTTTATTTCCATTATGTGTTTATATTCTGATTATTAATAATAAATCATAAAATTTATCATGTAAAGCAAACAAATATAGACTCTATCGTCTATTTTGGAACAGCTTGATTTCATTATCTTGAAAATGTTTTGAATAGTGCAATCATGAAAATCAATTTTATCCCAAATTAAATAACACAACCTTCACCCACTGGGATGCATAGAGTTATATCAAATAAGCACATAATTGCACGGTTAGATGCTAAACATAGTAAGAAAATCACGCACATACGGGGATGCTAAAGCACAAAAACTTACGTATTTACTAGCGTCCCGCAAATATGTACAAAAACAAAATTACTAAACATGCATGATCCTATATATAAGATCCTAATGCAATTCACTCATGAAATGAAACTACAGATCCGGCTTCTAATATATATTACATGTGAAATATCTCAAGACATGAGGTAGCGCACAAAATCACATAATAATCGATTAAACTCATAAATGCAAATTTAGTTGGATCTTAAGGCATAAAACATGGATGCAAGGCATGGATATGATGACAAGCATTATATACTACATATGTACAGATAGGGAAAGCAAATAAAAGAATATGATGGAAAGAAGTGGGATAGGGAATTATCACATTGCTTTAAATATTACAAATTTGAATAAGGGAGTAAAGGAATACAATATTATAACAAAAATTAAATCCTGACATACACTCTCTAATTAAATTAAAAATAATAAAAACAGAAGATGTAGGGACTTCAGAGACCGTCATAAACTGTTTTGTTCGACACTGGGAGGCTGCTAGGTTCTATCTAGGAACAAACTGGCTGCCCGAAGCCAAAAAGGTGGCCAATCGGCCAATAAGGCCAGGTCGAAAGCTCTGTTTTGTTCAAACAGCAGAAAAACAAATGAAAAATATACAAGTGGCTCAACTAACCACTTCCAGTTAGGTTACAACAGATTTATAACATCAAATTGAAGTAAGAAAAACAATACAAGAAAGAAAAAGCAAGAAAGTATAAGAAAATGGAAAGTGTGCAAAATTTGCCTTCTAATGAAGGATTTGATTTCTAAACATTCTTTTGATCACTATCAAGTATAAGAAGTGTATTCGCAATTCTCAGGTTGAAAATTCAAAATTCATGTTGAAAAGGTGTTTTTGGGCTAGTTAACAGTGTTTTGGGGGGGGGGAGAGTTACAACTCTTTGTTTTTCTCTCTTTCAGACAACACTCACTCTCTTTTGATCAAGGCTCAAGAATATGGCTATAACAGAATTTATGGGCTTGGTTTGATATATTAAAAGATGGTATATCAGTGTGTATGAAAGTTTTGGCTCAAAACTTAAGCTTTCTCTCATTTCCTCTCTGACTCTCAATTCACTCTCTAATTCAATTCCCTCTTCTCTTTTCTGATCCTCTCCATCTCTCCATATAGACAATGAATGCAGGCTCAATCAAAGAGGTGGGAGACAAGGTAGGTGACAAAGGACCATGGGTGACAGGGATGATTGAAAATGGTGCCACCTTTTGAAAAGAAGACAATCCCCCTTTTGACAAAGGGGGCTAATGGAGCATAATGGAGGGAGTGGGTGTGTATCTCGTGCATGAATCTATCAAGAAACAACTAGAATGGGCATGACCCACACACATTCAACAAGAATTCTGCCGAAACTACCGTGTTCTTTGGCAAATTAGTCGGCTAGCCAACCAAAAACCTTGTCATGGCCAGCCAGCCAATTATTTGGTCGTGGCTGACTATTTTGCTCGAAATAGGATTTTTTGATAGAAATATCATCCTTTACTCTTATTTTCACATTGTTCTTTGCTCAATTTCCTGAGAAAATATTTCATTTTAAATTTTAAAAGTGAGCCTTGGAACACTACTAAAATATTTGACAAGAAGCGCAGAAAAAAAGTTTCAAAAAAGAGTTTTGAATGAGATTTGAACACTTGGCCAAAACAGGCTTAGGTTTGGAAATGAAGCACAAATTCCATCTTTCTTATTGAAAATTTTGTGAGAAACACATTCTAATTTTCATCATCGGGTAATCAAAAGAAAGCGCCCAAGTCTTAGGGCCGGTCAAAATGGGGTGTCTACATTCTCCCTTGCCTTAATATGTCTCTCGTAGCAATGGGTCTTGCAGTGTTTATTGGCATTGAGATAGATCCAGTTGAACTAGCAGCTGGCCTTCCACCTGTTTAACTTGGGGACAATCTCTAACCATATGGCTATTCTTGCCACATTGGAAACATGCCCTAGAAGTATGATAACAAACTCCTTGATGTTTTTTGCCACACACATTACAAGTTGGTGTAAAATCTCTTGTTGAATTAGAGGCATTAGATGTTCCCCAATTTTGCTTCTTTGAAGACGATGATCCTTTATTCGAATAAGAACCACGCCTATTTCCCCTCCATTCAAAGTGTCGGTTATGGGATGCCAAATTCACCTCAGACATTAAAGCTCGGTCAAGAACGTCTACTTACTTTGGCAATTTCAAGACATTTACCTTCTCTAAAATTGCATTTCGAAGTCCGCCCTCAAATTTTCTCACTTTTTTATAATTGGTGTCAACCATGTGCGGATCAAACCTAGCCAGCTTTGTGAACTTTGCTTCATATTCGACTACTGTCATGTTACCTTGCTTAAGTCCCTCAAACTCAAACACTTTTCCATCACGGACACACTATGGTAAATATTTCTCATAAAATAATTCAAGGAATTGTGCCTAATCAATCCTCTTATTGTTTTCTCGGATTAGCATCCACCATCTTCTTGCCTCATCCTCTAAAGTGAATGCAGCCAACTGAACCCTTTGTGCCTTGGCACACGGAAACACCTCAAATAACTTCTCTATTCCAAGGACTTAAGCTTTAACTTACAACAAGTCTACTCCCCCATGGAACAACGGTGGTTTCATCTTCTTAAATTCTTTAGTAAGAGCAATTATACGATCATTAGTCTGGCATTGGCGGAGGTGGGGGTGGTTGTTGCTGTTGTTACCTTAATGCTTCAGACATATCATGGATTATTCTTTTCATTCTATCCAGTCGGCCTATAGTTAACTCTTCTATTTCATCAGCCCTTGTTCTCACAATTATCTATACAAATTTGCATTACTATAGAGACAACAATTGTACATATACACATATAGGCACAACAATTCATGTTCCAAATATTCAAATGTTCTCAATGCACACAGGTATATTCTCATCAGGTGGATGCACCTTAAGTCTTATGTAGACACCTTATTACTCAATTGGACAAGTGTGTGAGCTATTAACTCATACTTTGATACCACTCTGTCATGACTCGAACCTGCCCCTTGAGGTTTGGCTTATAACCGGCCAATAATCATAAGATTACCTACGGCCTCTGACAAAATACAAACATATTTAATAATAAAGGGGCCAGAAGTGGAAGTGGACTAACAAATTTTCTCCAATGAGCTAGTGCATAAATGGCATGAACAAAAACTTCTTATATATTAATAACTAACACTCATACAAACATAATAAAATTCCATTTGTCCAAGATCTTATATACATCATTGTCATTAACATTCAAATGCTAAACTTATATACAGAAGCGGTCAAGCTTGACCGACAAAAGGAAACAGAAAATTTAAAAGACAAGAGAAACAAAAGCCTCACTCATGAAGTGCTCATAACAGACATCACAAAACTTGATATCCTTCACGGGTTCACTAAGGCTGGGTCTGGACATCTCACTGCTCACCTACATACATATATATAAACGAAGTGAGCGAAATCCCAGTGAATAATATCAGAGTAAAAGGGTTATGTGAATGAGTTTGAGTAATTGACATAAGGATTTCTACATTATAGGCAATTCATAATGGAACGACCTTGAGTCCAATAGATAACAAAGTGACCTCGAGTCCAACATATAACAGATGTACCTAATGGAATTGATCACATCATAACAGAACGACCCTGGGTCCAATCATTTACAGCTGTATAATGACCATTTGGTCAACTCATAACGGATATTCAGACTTATCGGATGTTCAGAACGATCTTGGGTCCATCTTATCAAATGTACAGAACGACCTTGCGTCCATTTCAGATATACAGAACGACCTTGGGTCCATCATAGACATTCGTGTCACAACAATCACATTTAAATAATATCATATTGATCAGACAGAGATAAGCTCATTCACTTTTGCAAACTGACAGTTTCAGAAAGCGTACCACAGTAGGATATACAGAAAATAGAGTAATTAAGAAAATATCTATACTAAGATATTACTCACAGTTATTTAGTTGTTGACTTGTCCTTACGGATGATCCTACATAATAAATCAACATACAGACATTGAATTACATTGCTTAACCAGATTGTTCTTTAACTTAATCAATTCTCTTAGGCTTCATTCTAACCCTTTAATTCATTTAGGATGTTCAATTCATGCCCAAGAATGCTCAGAAAGGAATGAGAATGCACATTTTATCATAATATGTCTCTACAAAATTTTCTAAAATAGAACACTGCGCTCAAGCGCAACATTGGTCACTTGAGCAGATCACTTGGTTTGCAAAACTACTGGATGGCTCGAATCTAGGCTCGGTGTTCACTCGAGCCAAGGTGGAAAATAAAAGGCGGTTGCTCAAGTGGTGCCTTGGTCGCTTGAGCCATTTGCAAAAATACTTGATGCAGGAAATGTGCGCTCGAGCGACGGATTGTTCGCTCGAGTGGTGAGGCAGAATTTTGGAAATTCCAAAACAAAGTTGAGCTTCAAAGCTCGTATTTCCAATCAATTTCTTGCATGACTTGACAAAACTTTGAAAACACTTAGAAAATCTTCCAAAAACATGAATACAAAGCCAATTCTCAAAAATCAAAGCTCAAGGCTTCAAGAATTCTTCAAATAAAACCCAAATCTACATGTATGTTGATTTTACTTTCAAATTCTACTCCAAAGCTTCAAAAACATGCAATTCACTTTCAAAACCTTGTAATCCATGCATGCATGTACAATTCATCTTTCAAATTCAACATGGGTGAGATAATTATGCTCAAAAATGGTAAAACTCAACCAAACCTTCCATGCATATATGGATTGCCTCTAAATTCAACAATCTTAGCTTAATTCTTGTACTTAATCATATAATTCTCTTTAATTCACATGAGTTGGGGTTCAAAAGTTTACCTAATGTCTTCAATTGAGCTCAATTTAGCAAATTCTTGAGTTCTTCTACATAATTCTCCAATCTCTTTGTCAAATTCTCCAAGGTTAAGCTGTGATGCCCCAATTTCTACTCTAAGGGTTAGGGTAACATCACTAAAGATTCCTTTGGTCAATAGCCAGGTAACATCCTAGGAAGGTCGGAGGAGTCAATATAGCCTCCCTTCTACGTCCAACCACTGTAGATAGCAAGCTATCTTTTTGACAAATCTTAAGAGGTATTAACGCAAGGTCTTATAAGTAACGCAGAGATAGTCATAGGATTTCAAAGATATATAAGAAAATAATAATTACAGTGTTTCAAAACTTAAATCTCAAAATGAGTTTCATTACTATTACATTCCAAAAAGCACGAACAAACTCATAAGCAAAATGGCTTCTAATTTTCTCTAAGGAAAACATAAGTCTTCAAATGTCTCTAGCTCTTCGTTAGCCTCGTATGTTTCTTCGATACCTAGCATGAAACACCATGAGCTTTGAATGCCCAGTAAACGCACACACACCCCGTCCCATTTTCCCAATTCAATATGCAATGACAATTACAACAATAGAGAAAGAAACATGATATTCAAGAAAATAACAAATGTTACAAGGCTAGTTGTTAGTAAATTAAAAATCCCCCAAAGCAACTTGGTCCTCCAAACCACAAGAATCGGATGCGGATTATTCAGTATGCCCCCTCTTTTGCTGCTTTGTTGCAGAACTTACCTCAGATGCCTACCAACAATTATCTACCACGTAGCGCTAGCCGCAGGGCCTCAAAAGATATAGTAATAATGGGCCTTTCCCAAATCCCTCATTACACCAAAATACCTACGGTCTGAATACAACCCCTCCATTCAAGGGTTCCAAAACAACCACTTGTGCAAGACTTTACTTTGAAGGGGAACACAACCCACTAATCAATTCAATTTGAACATAACTTTATTTCATAACAGTACTCATGTGATCAAAACCTCATTGGCCACCCCCATTAAGTTTTCTGTTCAGATTAACATTTTAAGTTGGTTAGTACAAGCAAGTAACAAAGGAATTAGTTTGCATAGATGTAAGCATCATCAAATGACTAAAATAAAAGGTATGCACCCATGACATATGTAATATCTCGACCTTCCTATGGTCCGTAAAGAATTTAATCTAGTTTTCAAAACATGTTTCAGAAATGGAATAGCTTATCTAGAATTTTAGTTATTTAAGAAGCACTCCAGTGTTGTCTAGATTCGTTGACTACAGAAATCAGATTTTCCTACAAATCGCTCACTCTTTTTCAATGAAACCAATTTTCCTTGAAAGATAACTCCTTAAGTAAGATTTTGACATAAAACTAAGGTCCAGAAGATGTTTCTATAGTTTTCCATAATTTTCGAAAGTTGGCTGTAAAACAGATTTTTCATGCACAATACTCAGAAGATTTGTGAGAAAAGAGGCCAACTAAGGGAAATTTTCCACTTGTTTTGTGATGAAAAAATAATAAATAATGTATCAATAACATATATTTTTAGAGTGATGGTGTGCTTTTGGGAAAAAAAAATGTGAGATATGGGAAGCTAAAAGGTAGTTTTGCATCTATTAAGAGGAAATATTAATAGAAGAAGGATCAAAGCCCAATTCATCAACTTTGAACACATGAACACCATTACAAAATATCTAAAAATATTATATTACACCTCTAATAACATGTATTTGAAAAAGAAAAATAAAAGAGAGAGTTGTATTGTGGCTTACTTGAGGCTTGGTTGGTTAACTAGTATGACCTCTTTCTTTCCTTTCTTCCACCAAGCTCACTCTCTTCCCTTCTCTCCCTCTCAGCTGAATAGGTGTTTGTGTGTATATTCTTGTGTGCAAAATGCTAACGAAGGGGTTTTTTTATAAACAAAATTCCTGTAAAAGGTCCAAAATGCCCATTGGTTGTTATTTGATTGGATATTTTGATTTTAGTTGGAACTTAATGGAATAGTGAATGATTAGAGGTTTTAATTATGCAATTAATCATGATCTAGTTAGGCCTTGGTTATGACTAAACTTAGAGTGGAAGCATGGTTCCATGTTTTGGGATGTACTAGAACACTTTTCCATGGTTTCATGGATTATGTTTGAAAAAGATGCATCAATTTCTCTTCCCAAGGGTGGCTGGCCATGTGCAAGGAATTTTGGAGGAATTTTGTTAATTCTAGGGTTAAATTTGCAAATAAATGAAGAACTAAGGGCTTTATTATAATAACTTAAAATTTAGGGACTTAATAGGGTTTACAAAAGTTAGGGGTCTCACATGAGCCTTATCTTTCTCTACAAGATGATCTCTCTCTCTCTCTTCTCTCTCTCTCTCTCTCTCTCTCTCTAAAACTCCAACAGATTTTGAGTGCAAGAATAATGAGCTAAATCTAATATTAATATATATATATATATATATATAGGTTAGATTAGCTTAATTAACTAATCAAGGTTTATGCTAAGTAATTGAGGCTTAAGTTATCTAATCCTAGTCTTAATTTGATTGATTTAATCTAATTAATTTAGACTAAATCAAATTTTAATCAAATTTTCTAATAGGTTTTAAAAATTATGTTGATCACAATAAATTAACCAATTTCAATTTCTGACACCATTCAGGCCTTCAATTTTCAGATCAAAGCAGAGATCATAATAGATTTTCCAACGATCAACAGATATAAAGTCAAAAACATATTAATGACATATTTGTCACTCAATTTCACATTTAGCACATAAGCACATGCACAATTAAGGAGTTAAAAGCATAATACAGAACGGGGTTGTGACAATCCCAAGCCTTTTTCGCAACTTCACAAGTGCAAATACACCGGAACTCTTCCGAGGTGACGAAGCAAAAAAGGGAATTGAGTGCTTTACTGCTACAACTCGCGTTTTGATAATGATTTGTATCCCATTTATCATTTGGCTTAGGAATTATGACATCCTCAATGGTCAAACTTGGTTCACTCTACCCATAGATAATGAAATGCCATTATACGAGCTTTCCAATATGAGTAGTTTGTTTCGTCAACCAACAAAGGTTTATCAGTTGAGTTACCTTTGCGAATTTAATCATTGTCACAAGTCACACAAAATCACACTGCTATAGCTTTGAAAAACGAACAATCAAAGAACGAGTGATTCGTTCTGATATCAACTGAAAAGCTCTAAGTTACGTGATTTGTGATTCGAAATAGATTCAATTGCTACAAATTCAAAAAAACACAAAACAAACAATCTAAATCATCTAGCACGTACGGAAGTAATTTAGCTTGTTGTTTCACAATTGATACATGAACACAAAAGATTTAACGTGGTAAAAATCACAATTGGAGCACCACCAATTATGATAAAAATAATTTTTTTTTAAAAAAAAAAACCATGGGCAAAAAAAGCCACTTAACAATCTACTATGAAGATAATGAAATTACACAAGAGTACAAGCAATTACCCAATGCTCACTCTAGAATTGACATTTACTCCATGTGCCTTTTCTATTAACATCATCGTCTCAGAATTGATTAGCCCAGTGTTGAATCCACAGCACCCAAGTCGAATCCATGACGATGAGCCACTTCGAACACCTTCAAAACCTCCAAGGTCAAACCCTTTGGAATACCCCGATAAATGCTCTAGAAAAGTTGAAGTATAAAAAGCCCCTTGATATGTGAAATTATATCCATGTAAGGTGACAAACTTACAAAATCATCAAAGGAAACAATAGCAAGGCTCTCCAAAAGAATACTCAAAAGTTCTCAAGTCTCCAATCTCAGATTTTGAAGCCATAACCCTAGAATATGCAACTGAGGCTATCACAACGCAACCCCAATACCTAGGGGCTAGATGTCGCAATTAGTCGATTCATAAGCTACCAAGGATTAATTCTAAAATTAAACAAGTTAAATAATGCAACGGGATAAAATAAAAGGTGTACATAAATATTTAATAAATTAAATAGATTAGTAACGTAGTGGGATAAAATAAAAGGTGTACATAAATATTTAAAGCATACATTGGAGTTTTTATTTATTTAATGAGTCAGATATTAGTTACAAATTAAAAAAAAAAAACGATATTTATTCCAAGTCTCGGTCCTTGCTAATGGGGTAAAACTTCTTTCTAATTTCCATCATCTGAAAGGTTTTAACAATTATAAGCACATGGCAAAGTGAGAAATATTATATTGAGAGCATAAGGGTATTAAAGCCATCATGGATAATTATTTAGGCTAAACAGTGAATAGTTTGGTTCGAATAAATAAATCATTTTAAATAACATAAATATCTTACAAAAATCATATAATCAAAATAATCATAACCACAGTACACAATAGAACATAATATAACAGATGGTTAATGGATCCATGACGAACAGAAGGTCACTTAAAGTGACTAATTAGAAGGCGAATGGTTATTTAAGTCCTCCAAGGCAAGGGACCTCCGTGGAGGTACTTACAAAAAATTGTTTACATTATCAATCATCAAGTTCTCGAAATCATATTAAATAAACAATTATATCCATGAGTTTCCCTTTTTAAACAAATAGGGTTCATTACACAAATATTATATTTAAAATGATTTATAAAGCGTAATTTGCATAAAATAATTTGTGGTGACTCAAGGTATAATATAACTCACCTTAATATCGATTCCCAATTTTTTTTCTTTTCCTTCCATGTTTCCCGTTTCACCGTAGCTCCCAAATGCTTCTTTACTTTTGTTATATTTTTGTTTCTTGCCTTTGTTTGCTAGTTAGCCTCACTATTTATACTAAGGTTATTTGGTGAGGTCATGACACATTGCTTCCAACATTTTTGACACCTCACTTGTTCCAGATCATCCTAAGGCTTGCCTTATCCATTAAGAGAGATAACTTATGGCTTAAATGCCAAATTAATAATTAGCATCCTTTAGGTAAAACACAATGATCCCTAATTACATTTTATCACATACAATCATAAAATGTAATATCTTACTTTACTTTTATTATTATTATTATTATTATTATTTGATATTAGTTTGGTGTAAAAATTAATTAAACATTTGGGGTGTCAAATTTCTGCCCTCCTAAATAGAAGTTTGTCCCCAAACTTGTTGTACCTTAGGGTAAAACCATCATTCTTTAAATTTCTTCACCTGAAAGGGGGTTTTAACAGCTATAAGCACATGGCAGAGTGAGAAATATTATACTGAGAGCATGATGGTATAAAATCATCATGGATAATTATTTAGGCTAAACAGTGAATAGTTTGGTTCGAATAAATAAATCATTTTAAATAACATAAATATCTTACAAAAATCATATAATCAAAATAATCATAACCACAGTACACAATAGAACATAATATAACAGATGGTCAATGGATCCATGACGAACAGAGGGTCACTTAAAGTGACTAATCAGAAGGCGAATGGTTATTTAAGTCCTCCAAGGCAAGGGACCTCCGTGGAGGTACTTACAAAAAATTGTTTACATTATCAATCATCAAGTTCTCGAAATCATATTAAATAAACAATTATATCCATGAGTTTCCCTTTTTAAACAAATAGGGTTCATTACACAAATATTATATTTAAAATGATTTATAAAGCGTAATTTGCATAAAATAATTTGTGGTGACTCAAGGTATAATATGACTCACCTTAATATCGATTCCCAATTTTTTTTCTTTTCCTTCCATGTTTCCCGTTTCACCGTGGCTCCCAAATGCTTCTTTACTTTTGTTATATTTTTGTTTCTTGCCTTTGTTTGCTAGTTAACCTCACTATTTCTACTAAGGTTATTTGGTGAGGTCATGACACATTGCTTCCAACATTTTTGACACCTCACTTGTTCCAGATCATCCTAAGGCTTGCCTTATCCATTAAGAGAGATAACTTATGGCTTAAATGCCAAATTAATAATTAGCATCCTTTAGGTAAAACACAATGATCCCTAATTACATTTTATCACATACAATCATAAAATGTAATATCTTACTTTACTTTTATTATTATTATTATTATTATTATTATTATTATTATTATTATTATTATTATTATTATTATTATTATTATTATTATTATTATTATTATTATTATTATTATTATTATTATTATTATTATTATTATTATTATTATTATTATTATTATTATTATTATTATTATTATTATTATTATTATTATTATTATTATTATTATTATTATTATTATTATTATTATTATTATTATTATTATTATTATTATTATTATTATTATTATTATTATTATTATTATTATTATTATTATTATTATTATTATTATTATTATTATTATTATTATTATTATTATTATTATTATTATTATTATTATTATTATTATTATTATTATTATTATTATTATTATTATTATTATTATTATTATTATTATTATTATTATTATTATTATTATTATTATTATTATTATTATTATTATTATTATTATTATTATTATTATTATTATTATTATTATTATTATTATTATTATTATTATTATTATTATTATTATTATTATTATTATTATTATTATTATTATTATTATTATTATTATTATTATTATTATTATTATTATTATTATTATTATTATTATTATTATTATTATTATTATTATTATTATTATTATTATTATTATTATTATTATTATTATTATTATTATTATTATTATTATTATTATTATTATTATTATTATTATTATTATTATTATTATTATTATTATTATTATTATTATTATTATTATTATTATTATTATTATTATTATTATTATTATTATTATTATTATTATTATTATTATTATTATTATTATTATTATTATTATTATTATTATTATTATTATTATTATTATTATTATTATTATTATTATTATTATTATTATTATTATTATTATTATTATTATTATTATTATTATTATTATTAGTTGATATTAATTTGGTGTAAAAATTAATTAAACATTTGGGGTGTCAAATTTCTGCCCTCTTAAATAGAAGTTTGTCCCCAAACTTGTTGTACCTTGATTTTCGAAAAAGATGTGAGTATTTGGCCCGCATTTGATTCTTAGTTTCACACTTAATTTCTTCAATGATTTCTCCATAAGACTTTTACAAGAGGTATGATCTTTGTTTCAGAGAATCTAATTATGACAGGCGAGGATATGCACCAGTTGTTCTTCATAAGAGAAATCTTTTTGAACTTCTAGGTCTCTGTGATCAATGACATGTTCTGTATCCCAAAGATATCTCTGAAGCATTGAAACATAAAACACATTGTGAACATTGGACAATTCTGGTGGTAGTACAAGACGATATGCCACAGGGCCAATCCTTTCTAATATCTCAAATGGCTCGATGTAACATGGGTTCAATTTTCCTCACTTTCCAAACTGAATGACTCCTCTTGTTGGTGAAACTTTCAAGAAAACACGATCTTCTACCTGAAATTCCAAATGTCATCTCCGTGTATCTACATAGCTTTTCTGGCGACTTTGGGCCGTATAGATTCGCAATTGGATGCTCGTTACAATTTCCTTTAAGGTCTAATATGCATACTCGCAACATGTCTTCCAATGTTTGAATTGTTCTTTTGGATTGTCTATCAATTTGTGCTTGATAAGCGGTGCTAACCTTTAGTGTTGTTCTTAAAGTTGCCTATAACTTGTTCTAGAATTGAGATACGAAACGAGGGTCACGATCAGATACAATTGATACTGGGGCGCAATGCAATCGAATAATCTCATTGTATATAAAGTGGCAAATTTGTTAAGAGAGTACGTGACTCTGACAAACAGAAATCAGCCTACTATAACCCATATTGAGTCATTCTTTGAGACTGATTGTAGTAATCCGATAACGAAATCCATGGTAATGTGCTCTCATTTCCATTCAGGAAAAGAGAGTGGTTATAGTAGCCCCGGAGGTCTCTAATGCTTTGCCCTAACTCGTTGACATTAAAAGCATTTGGAAACATGGTTTGCTATGTCTTTTTTCATTCCCATACACCAATAATGCTCCTTTAGATCGTGGTACATCTTTGTATTCCCAAGATGAGCTGCAAATCTCGAGCTATAGGCTTCTACCAATATCTTCTTTTTGATTTCCGGAATGTCTGGTGTGCAAATTTGATTTTGAAACATTAGCATCTCGTTGCATATGGTGAAATCAAGATTAGGCTTACTTCCTTTCTCATCATATCTTTTCTTTAAAAGTTGATCCTCACATTGATGTGCTTTAATTTTATCGATTAGAGTGGGTTCTTTGATTATATTGGCAACAAGTCAATTAGTCTTGTGTAGAACCAACTCCAAATCTAACTTTTCCAGCTCTCGCATAAATGGTTTCTTGTCAGAAAGGATGCATGCCAAACTCCTAGTAGCCTTCCAGCTTAACACGTCTGTTACCACATTAGCTTTGTTAGGGTATTGCTAAATCTTTACATCATAATCTTTCATAAATTCTAACCACTATCGTTGCCTCATGTTCAGGCCATTCTGTGTAAATAGGTACTTATGACTACTGTGGTCGGTGTAAAAATTTCACATGTTACTTCGTAGAGATACTGACACCAGATTTTGAGAGAGAAAATTACTGTAGTCAATTCCAGATCATAAGTTGGGTAGTTCTTGTCATGAGTCTTCAGTTGACGTGAGGTGTATGCAATAACCTTCTCATCTTATATAAGAGCGCAACCCAATCCATTATAAGAGCCATCGCTATAGATTACAAACCCATTTGTTCTAGTAGGGAGTGCTAATATAGGAGTTGTCACCAATCTACTTTTTAACTCTTGAAAACAACGTTCTCATTTGTCGGTCTACTCAAACGAGGTATTTTTATGGGTCAATTGAGTCAATGGCAATGCAATCTTCGAGAAATCTTGAACGAAAGTTGGTAATATCCTGTCAATCCCAAGAAACTCTAAACATCAGATACATTAGTAGGTCATAAACAATTCACGATTACTACAATATTTTGTGGATCGACAAAGATGCCATTCTTGTCAATGACATGAGAGAGGAAGTGTACACTAATGATCTAGAATTCATATTTCTTCAACTTGGCATAAAGTTTGTGATGACGTGGTGTCTGTAGAATTGATCATAAGTATTGCTCATGGTCTTTCGGTGTTTTAGAGTATACGAGAATGTCATCAATGAAGACAATAACGAACTCATCGAGATAGGGTTTGAACACTCGATTCATGAGATCCATAAAAGTCGCTGGAGCATTCGTAATGCCAAATAGCATGACAAGGAACTCATAGTGTCCGTAACGTGTTCTAAAGGCAATCTTCTCAATGATTCCTACTTCAATCTTAATGATAGCCAAACCACAAGTTAATCTTTGAAAATACTTAAGCTCCTTGAAGTTGATCAAATTAGTCATCTATTCACGGAAAAAGGTACCGATTCTTGATGGTAACATTGTTCAATTCTTGATAATCGATACACAATCTCATCATTTTATATTTCTCTTCACGAATAATATTGGAGCCCCCCATGGCGAGGTACTTGGTTGTATGAAACCGTTGTCGAGCAATTCCTGAAGTTGTGTTTTTAACTCTTTCAATTCCTTAATAGACATGCGGTAAGGAGTTTTTGATATCAGTTGTGTATCGGGTTGAGTTTCAATGGTGAATTTGACTTCTCAGTCAGCTAGGGTACTAGGTAAATCTTCAAGAAAAATATCAAGAAATTCCTAAACTATAGGTATTGAATTGAGCGCTGGTTCCAGACATTGAGTATCGACCATATAATAGATATACCCACAATGCCCTTTCCTCACAAGTAGTTAGGCCGACATAGAGGATGTTAAATATGGAGAGGTAGGAACTCTATTTCCCTCAAAGATGCGTTGGTTTGGTAACCGAAGAAAGACCTTTTTGGTGATACAGTCAATAAAGATATGGTTGGCAACAAGCCAATCTATTCCTGAGATTACATCAAAACCACTGATGCAGAGTGGAATCAAATCCACATATAAGATTTCACCATTAAGTGATATAGCACAAGATTTATACACTTCAGTACTAAGCACAGAACCATGAGGTGGAAAAGACATAAATAATGCATATTCCAAGGATTCAGGTGTCGATGTTAATTTGGAAGTGAAATGCGGAGCAACAAAAGAATGAGTTGATCCAGAATCAATAAGAATATGAGCTGACTGACCACATATACAAAGTGTACCTAACACAACGTCCTGGGCAACATCGGGGTTTCCAGGCACCAAAACAAAAGCTCTCCCTTGACGTTTATGTTATTTCTTCACTCCTATCAGGACTCTGAATTTCTAAACTGATTCAGAGGTACTCGTCAGAGGATTAGTAAATTTTGGACAATCTTTCACCAAATGTCCAATCCAACCACATCTATAACATGCTCCTATTGCCTGATAGCACTGTCCCTGATGAACCTTTCCACAAGTTGGACAATTAGGAATAGTGCTACCCCTAGTGATGGTGGAGTTTTGGTTGACTAAACTGGTTAAGCCAATAGGTTTCATTTTCATTCTCTTTGGTGGTGCAGAATTGGATCCGCCCAGTTCTCTCCAAATTCATAAGCCAGTTCTCTCCAGAATGGGAGGTTTTAATTCCATTATCAGTGATGTATGCTCGGTCTATGACTTATGCATAGGTCGGTAATTTTAGTACCTTAATCTTGCCTTTGATCTCATCCTCCAGTCCTTCAAACTTTTTAGCTTTTTGGGCTTCTATCAAAATAACATATGTTGCAAAGCGTGCTAGTCATGTGAACTTACTCTCATTTTCTACAACCATCATTGTTCCTTGCTTTATGTGTATGAATTCTGATGCCTTCTATTCTCGTAGTGAGTCCAAAAAATATTTATCGTAGAATACTTCTAGGAATTTCGTCCAAGTTACAATTTCCTCTTTTTCCAAGGTAAGAAGCCACCATTCTTGGGCATCTTCCTTAAGGGTGAAAGTGGCGAAAGACACTTTATGTACTTCGGTACAGGGTAATGCATGGAACAACTTTTCCATTTCTCTAACCCAAGCTTCTGCCAGCAATGCGTTCGATTCTCCTATTAATGTGGAAGGTTTCAGGTCCCGAAACTGCTTTATTATAGTTGGTCCTTCTCGGTGTTTTAGTATTCCATTGGTTATGTTATTTTGCAAGGCCTGCAGGAAACTAGCAACAACTTTTCTACAATTCAGTTTCATTTCCATCATTCGCCATTACTACAAAGTAAGAGTTCTAATAAAAGTGGTCCATAATTTCTATTTGTACATAACAATTGTTAATCATTTCACACCTAATTTAAAATATTACTCACATAATTTACAAAACATAATTCACAAAATATTACACACAAAAACACTAGTTTTATTTATGCATAAAGGTGTTGGTACATCACTCGTCTCTACGAGTTAATAGTCTAGTTAGTGTCTGACCCTTCTATTTCAAAAACATATTAGAACTAGGTCATGGTTAGAGCTCACTGTACATCAAAAAGGCTTCTTATACTTGGGATCTAATTTAGAAACAACCAAGGAAAATACAGTTGCACGTAGTGTTCAAATTGCAACCACTTTTGTCAATGCCAAAGCATAGCCAAACTACCTAAACCTAATAGATGGGAATGCCTGCTTTGTACCCCCTATAAGTACCTTTACATATGTCATAAAATCACTAAAATCAACTGCTTGGACATTAATAATGTCTTGAGAGTGGGGGGTTCTCGTTTCTAGGTTGTCATTTAAGAGAGCATTCCCTATTCAGGCCACAAATTTTGGAGGCAAGAGTGCCACCAAGAAACAAGGGTATCCTATGCCTACCACCCTTGCTGGCCTAAGGTACCTGTCTAATATGCTGCCACCATCGATCCTCCACCATTGCAGTTATTCCTCTGTTGGATCTGCCCGTACATACACAGACCTCCCCATATGTCAGTTAAGGATCGGGTGTGAATATCTAACTATGTCTTCTGAATCTCCCCATCCCTCTGGCAGGTTTGGGACATAGCTATTGTTTTCAAAAATTTCCTCAAAATCTGGTGGATTGGTCCATACCAAAAAGAATCACCGAAGTTGAGTTATGACATTTCCTACACCATAGAATGACCAAACTCAAAAATGGAACTTAATAAGAGACTACAAATGTAATTGCTAATGTGTCAAACAAACTAAGCTTTTCCTTATCCTATCCTAATTGTACGCATGCCCTATGCTTTAATTTTTTTTTAATAAAAAAACCATTGCTCTGATACCACTTTTGTCAGGACCCAAACCCAATACCCAGGGGCCGGATGTTGCAACTAGTCGATTCCTAAGCTACCAAGGATTAATTCTAAAATTAAACAAGTTAAATAATGCAGCAGGATAAAATAAAAGGTGTGCATAAATATTTAATAAATTAAACAGATTAGTAACGCAGCAGGATAAAATAAAAGGTGCACAAAAATATTTAAAGCGTATATTGGATTTTTTATTTCTTTAATAAGAGTCAGACATTAGTTACAAATAAAAGCAAAACGGTGTTTATTCTAAGTCTCAGTCCTTCGTTATGGGGTAAAACTTCTTCCTAATTTCCATCACCTAAAAGGTTTTAACAGTTAAAAGCACATGGTAGAGTGAGAAATATTATACTGAGAGTATAAGGATTTAAAAGTCACAACGGATAATTATTTAGGCTAAACAGTAAATAGTTTGGTTTGAATAAATAAATCATTTTAAATAATGGAAAAATCATTGAGAAATCATATAATCAAAATAATCATAACCACGGTACACAACTGAACAAAACAGAGGGTTAATGAAGCCACGACGAATAGGGTCACTCAAAGTGACTAATCAAAGAGCCAATGATTATTTAAGTCCCCCAAGGCATGGGACCCCAGTGATAGTACTTACAAAATAATTGCTCACATTATAAATTATCAAATTCTCAAAATCATATTAAATAAACAATTATATCCATGGGATTTTCAAACAAATGGGTTCATTACACAAATATTATATTTAAAAGGCTCACATAATTTATAAAGCATAATTTGTATAAAATAATTTATGGTGACTCAAGGTATAATACAACTCACTTTAATATCGATTCCTAATTTTTTATTCCTTCCCCGTTTCTCGTTTCATCGTAGCTCCCAAGTGCTTCTTTACTTTTGTTATATTTTTGTTTCTTGTCTTTGTTTGCTAGTTACCCTCACTAGTTATACTGGGGTTATGTGGTGAGGCAATGACATGTTGCTTCCAACATTTTTTGACATCTCACTTGTTCCAGATCCTCCAAAGGCTTGCCTTATCCATTAACAGAGATAATTCACAGCTTAAATGCCAAATCAATAATTATCATCCTTTTGGTAAAACCCAATGATCCCTAGTTACATTTTATCACATGCAATCATAAAATCTAATGTTTTACTTTACTTTTATTATTATTATTATTAGTTGATATTAATTTGGTGTTAAAATTAATTAAACATTTGGCATGTCACAGAGGCAGCTTTAAACAAAATAGGGTCACAAAGACTGCTCGTGTCACAACCCCATCCCACCCCAAATAGGATAGTAGTAATGACCGGTTAGTAGTGTCTGACTACCAAAGACCTGGCAAGACAAGACAAGGCTAAACTATAATCTTGGGGCTTAAGCGGAATAACACTCATTGTATTAATCCAAATCCATTTAGAGCAAGTACATAAGTAGGATGATAAGAAAACAAGCATACCTCATATTTATTTGCCTTGATATATATATATATATACATTCGAACAACAAAAGAAAAGAGTACAATATTAGAAGACGTCCTTACAAAAAGCAAAACACATAAACAAAACTCTTGTCTCATGGTTACAACCTCTGAAAGAACAAAATAAAAGAAAAAGGGGTTCTAGTGCAACTCTTCCTCGTGTCCTTGTTCTTCTTCTTTACCCACATACATATAAGGGAGAGGGGTGAGCCATTGCTCAGTGAATAGTAATAAAGTAAGGCGGTAAATGAATGAACATTGAAAGCTTTAAACATTCCTTCAAAATGCACATTAACTTGTACAAGACGAAACATAACTTGACTTGCAAACAAAATACATAGTGATGAGCCTTTCAAGGATGACAAGGTGCTTAACCAGCCCAAGTACCGGCTAAACGTAATAAAGTGAGCTCGGCCATTATACATGATTGTATATTCCCCTAATTGTGGGTCTAATCCATGAGTGTCATCTAAATACATGATAAAAGAATATAGAATGTTCATTCATAGCAAAACATAACAAAGTTTATAAACATAATCAGGGTTTGCATTGAAAACATATTTGATTAAACATAGTGTTACTAAATCACCACTCACAAATGGCTCAATTAGACAAGGGGTTTCCTTCTTCTGATGCTTGACTTACATCAAAAAATAGCAAAACATTGAAGTACTTGCCTAACTTGAACAAGCTTACAAACCGAATGTTAACTTTTCTTAATGTTTTTCTTAAAATTTTCTAAGCGTTTAACATTGTTCTACGTCTAGTTCAAGCCTTAACTAAGTGTCAAATGCATACAAGAAGTGTCCCAAGTGAAAGAGGATAACAAAACAAAGCTTCATGCAAAATAGAGGATTTTTGCACGTGCGGATTGGTCAGGGCAGGTGTGGGCTTCATGTGCATTTCTTGTGCGGAAGGCCTAGCCGCATGTGCAATTCAGGGTTTTAGCAACAATTCGAAAATCTTCAAGTTTCTTTTCTTGCATGTTCTTGAGCTGGGGTCCCTAAAAACCCAACCTAAACCTTGCAAAATCAACGAGAAACATGGGAAAAAGATTTTTTTCCAAATCAAAACTTCAAAACTTGGTTTAAATTCAAGAATCAAAGATCAAACTTGTGAAATTTAACAAGAATTGAGAAAAACCTATCTTGCCACGAATCTTTCTTTTCCTTCCTTTCAAAACATGATTCTAAGCTACAAATCATATGAAAATCAAAGGAACACATGATGATGAAGGTCTATATGCATCAAGAACATCAAATCTTCAATCAAGATGATGAAATCTTAACCCACCTACCTAGTTTTTCATCTAAACTTAGCTTCCTTCATTCTTTTCCAAATTTTTTCATTTCTAAACCAAATCAATCCTAGTTTCCTCTTGGTTTTAGATGTTAGGAATGATTACTGTAAGATTTTGGTTAGAAATCTCACCTTAGACTTGTTAAGGATTGAGTTTTAGCTAGATTTTGAATTCCTCATGTTTTTCTCTCATCTTTCTCTTTTTTAACTTTTCCTCTCTTCTCTCTAGCTCTTTCTTTAATTTCCAATAGATTCTTCCTAGCTTTTGGCTTAAATCAAATGTATAGGATAGGGGTTTGGGTAGGACAAAAGGTGGAGAGGTGCTTGCTTGCTAGTTTTGGCAAATTTTGGTTATCTAGCTTAGTTAACCAAGGTTTGTATTAATTAATCCAAGTTTAACTTAATCATGTTTAATTTAATTAATCCTAACTGGTAAAATGACAATTAACACCAAAAGAACCAGTACATTGGATCAAAGTCTTTAAGCTTCGCAATTAAGGTACAATCTCTTCCTATAGTTTTCAAATTCTAGTTTAAAATATCCCCTAACTTAAAGCATGAAACAAGCAATTCTCTAGACTAAAATCCCAAACTAACTTCTCATTCTCTTATAATCCCTATCAAGCTTTAGTTAAAACAAGTAGACATATAACATAAGTTTAATATGGATGAATGACATGATATGTTATGCTTGATTAGGGTTGGTTGTGACAGCTCAAGTGTAGGAAAGACCACTTAAGTGGTGTGTATAAGAGGGGGTGGAACAATAAGTGACCTCACTCAAGAGGTATAAAGTTTGCTCGACCATAGAATGAATCCTCCAAATATCTCAAAACAATATCTGAAGTATTGGATGAACCATTTAAGCGCTTGAGTGCTGTAGACAAACCATTTTGACTGAACTTAAGACTTTGGGTACTTACAAGCCTTCCAATGATGAATGGTACTTCACTTCATCTTTAGAATGATTAAGGATGTCTAAGGTTGCTATACAAACCTGTTTTGGCTAAAAATTGACTTTTTGTAAAAATGACCATTTTAACCCTGAACCATTTTTTTCCAAAAATAATATTTTTAACCCCAAAAGGAAGAGGGAAGCTCAATTGTGCTCTGATCAAACGTATTTTCCAAAATTAGTAACTCGTTTTACCAAAATATTGATTAGGAGGCAATGCGGACTTACTTAGGTCACAAGCAAGCCAAGATCATGGAATGCATGGAGGGATGACACGTGTACCATAGCAAATGGTACATGTGCACGTGCCTTGCACGTGCGCACAAGAATCGTATGTGCGTACATCCAAGCGTGATAAAGTTATTTTTGGAAACTCATTCTTGGTGCATTTTTGAAAAGAAGCGGCAGAAAAAGCGATGGGAGTTGCCCTGGTTTCCTCCCCATGCCCCCTCAAGCCTATATAAGGAGCCTCTCCCCCTCCCATGGATAGGGTTAAGAAATTTTAAACTTTTTGTGAATTTTTGAGAGCCAAACACCCACCTCTTCTTCCCCCTCTGCCCTTACTACGAAATTTCCTCACCCTCACAGTAACTCTAAGTTTTTGAAATCATTCTAAGGCTTGAAGAACTCGAACTAAGTCATAACCAAAGCTAGAGGGAGGCTTGCAAGCAAGAAAACAAAATTTTGGCACTTTCTTGTGCTTTCATCAAAACAACAGGTAACCTCTTATCTTTTCATTTTTTTAGTACTTCTTTTATCCTTATTTTCAGTAGTTATTCATAGTTAGGATGTTAATTCGTCATTTTATCATGTAATTTGCACATTTCATCAAGTTTTTCTTATATTGTCACATATTTTCTTTCTTTAATCAAAACATCATGTTTTAGTCTTGTTTTAGTCGTACAATAATCATGCATGGCCCGGTTTGATAATCATGTAGTTTTCTAGTATTTTTTCCTTTTATCTGTTAGTTATATTTTATGCATGTTTATTGTAGTACTCCGGAATTTTTTTTTTCCTTCCTCATCGTATGACGCTCCAAAATCTACAGTAAGGGTTGTAGTCAAGGGAAAGTCACTAATGAGCCCTATGGTCAATGACCAAGTAAGAGCCCAGATCGCCGAAAACTCAAATTAGCCTCCTTTCTCAATCCAGCTTTCTTAGGTAGCCAGGCTACCCTTTTGACAAATCTTAAGAGGCATTGACGCAAGGTCTCATAAGCAACGTGGGGAACTATATTACTTTCTTAAAAAAGACAAGCATATAATAATAAGAGAATAGATACAAAATATCTTTAGTTACAAAAGATAGTTCCATCAATATTACACCCCCAAAATAAAATTTTAGATGGACTTTACAAAAAAAAAAAAAATTTGGCTTCTCTAGGACAACCAAAAGTCTTCGAAAGTTTCCGGCTCGTCATTTTCTACTGCAAAATCCTCTTGGGTACCTGGCATGAAACGCCATGAGCTTTGAATACCTAGTAAACGAACACACCTTTTTCCTAATCTAATATACAAGGTTAGTTCTTAGTAGTCTAGAAATCTCCCAAAGAGATTTTATCCTCCCAACCACAAGAATCAGATACGGATTATTCAGTATGCCCCCAAATTTGATGCTTTACAGACTTTACCCCAGATGCCTGCCAACGATTACATATCGCATAGCACCAACCGAGGACCTTAAAAGAGACAGTAAAAAAAGGACCTTGCCTATTCCGTCCTCACACCAAAACCACCTAGGGTCCAAATACAGCAGATCCGTTCAAGGGTTTCAAAACAACCACTTGTGCAAGACTTTAGCTTTCAAAAGGAAACACATATCGCTAACCAATTCAATTTGAACATAACTTTATGTCATAACAATACTCATGTGATTGAAACCCCATTAGACACCCCATCAAGTTTTTCGTTTAGATTCAAGTTTTTAAGTTAGCAAAAGCAATTGAAATAAAATTTTCATAGATATAAGCATTATCAAAGGACTAAGTAAAAGGTATATTACCACAACAAATGCAATATCATACCAAGACATGATCATATACTAATAAGCATAATCATGAAGACAGCAGCATAAAACACCAATGCAAAAATAAATTTCTAGATTCAGTACCATTTAAATATTAAAATCAAAAGGACCATTTCAGATTTTCCCCGAGCTTGGCCTTTCAATCATTCGTATATAATTTCATCTAGTTTTTACAACATTTTTTTAAAATGGAATAGTTTTTCTATATTTTTAGTTATTTAAGAAACACTCCAGCGTTGTCCAGATTCGTCGACCGTTACGAAAATCGGATTTACTTTCAAACCACTCACTCTTTTTCAATGAAACAAATTTTCCTTGAAAGCTAACTTGTAGACACCCCATTTTTGACCGTCCTCAAGACTTGGACGTCACCGTTTGAACACTCGGTGATCATCCATGTTCATGTTCGTTTTGAGTTCTCGGAGGTCTCGGCTACGCGCCTTGCCTTAGGATCTCTCAACCTGCCTGTTTTGTGTTTGGTTTTGCACCAAACACTTGTTGTTTTGCTTCTGAGGGCAGGGAATGGCTTGTTGGCCATCCCCACACCTCACCGGCCATGGCTTGAGGCCACCGGCCCTGTTTTGTTGCTATCGGCCATTGGTGATGGCCGGTCGGCACTCTTTATGGTCGGCCGACCATTTTTTTGGTCAATTTGTCATTTTTGGCTGGCCGACCACTGTTCATCTGCTTTTGGAAGATATTTTATGCCAGCTGTGATAGTTGGCATCCACAATGCCCCCCTCCATACACGTGTATGGAGGGATTTCCCTCTTGCTTAGCTTGTTTTGTAAGCTTTGCAAGATTGGAATTCCTATAAAGGAAGGGCTTCTCCTCCCTCCTCAAGGGTTCCAAAAAAGTTCCAAAGGTCTGAGATTAGGGTTAGAGAATCCTATATCTATCTATCTCTATATCTCCCTCTCCTTTTGATTTGTGTGTGCTAAAAGGTGTTTTGTTCTTAGTTTTGCCCTAAGACACATAGTATTACACCATACCTTGGTTGCTGAGGTGCCAAAGGGTTGTTCTTGAAGTTTTTGAGCTGGTTTTGACCCAAGGAAGGTGCTGGAGTGGTCTTCTTGAAATAGGTCTACAAGGGTGAGAACTATTCCCTTTATTCCCCATTTTTGCATAGGCTTTTAACCTGTCTTGCATCCATTTTTAAGCTTAGCTATAAACTAAGAAAAGTTCTGATTTTATCTTCTTTTGATCTTTGTTTAAGGTCTCTTTGAGGTTTGGGGTTGTTTCCCCCCTCTAAGGCCTTGTTAGGCCTTGTTTAAGGCCATACCTTTTGGCCATTATTTTGAGCTTTGCATGACCTCTGTACCACTGAAACCCAGAGGATTTTCAGTGGTGGAGAGGTGGTTTTGAGATCCAAAATGGGAGAGGGTTGTCCCCTCTCCATGTTGTCTTTGATACTTGCATAAGTGGCTTGTGTTGTAGCATGTTTGCCTAGCTTGCTTTAGCTCCATTTCAATGCATATTAGACTTTGTTTTGCCATGATATAGCACTATTTTAAGTTGGTTTAGACATGCCTTGTATGTTCCATACACTTGTCTTGTAATCCCTTGGTTTGGCCTTAACATGCATCATGTTGTAACATGTGTTTTTAGCATGATTTTGGCTTAGCTTTGTGAAGCTTTTATGCATGTTTTGGTGTGCTTGAGGTCTGATTTTGGTTGTTTGGGTCATCCATGACTTGCTTTGTATAACTACCATGCAATCTAGCTTGTAGGCTTTGAGTATTGGATTCTCTAGTGTGCTCTACTTGCATCATTTCAATGGTTTGGCATCACTTATAATGATATTTCAGTCCATATAGCGTGCTCAAATACTTGCATTTATCACCTATTCCGCGCTTTGGGTAGTCTGTGTTTTATGCTTGATGTTTAGACCTTTGTGTATGCTTCCGTGCTTAGACCATTTAGATGCCATCTAAGTGTGTCTTTGGCCTAATTTTGGTCTACCTTAGGACTGTTTTGAGTCCCTTTAGCCCTTTGTGGCTTGGTTCACATGGTCATGGCTTGAGCCCCTTGGCTAGCCTTGAGTTTTGGACCTTGTTGCATGCCATACTTACATGGTTTGGCACCATCCTTAACATGACTTTAGAGTTTATCAATGCTTGCCATATGTCCATGTTCATCCCTTTTAAATGTACTTAAAGTTGCTTCTTTATGCTTAAGTATTGGACCATGTATGCATGCATGTTTGTATGTAAATTTGTCTTCATGTTCTTAGCATTTTGGCCACTAATTTGGGCTTATTTGAGAGCTGCCCGTATTAGTTTAAGACCATCCCCGCATGTTGTTGCATGCTTGCCTAGTATGTTGTCACATACTTGTTGCATGTTTAGTCAATTACATGTTGTAGCATGCTAGTTCAATTGTGCCTCGTTGTGTATTTAATCCATGACATGTTATTGCATGCTTAGGTTGTAATGCATTTGGCATGCATTCTCTCTTTTAGTCACTTAACATGTTGTTACATGTTTGTATGTTGTCACATGCTTGCATGTTTGCATGCTTGTTCACATTTTCATGGCGCATACTTAGCTTCCATGCCTAGGTTGCATTACATTAAGCATGCATGCCTTGCCTCTTGATCGATCATGATAGAGGTTAGGTCCCTCGTGTGTTTGTATGCATTTCATTTGACATCAAATGCATAACTTGACACCTCAGACCATCATGCATTGAAATGCGTGATTGGTGGCCCGAAGGTCGAAAGCCAAACTCCCTTGAGTTCATGACATGATAGGGAGGTTGGTTGTGCAAACGTTTGCTTTGAAATGCATTGCCATGTCTTGTTTGCCCTCTGCTGCTGCAAAAACAAGATTCTGCAAGCATATATGGCCGACCGACCACATTGAGTGCCGGCCGACCACAAATCTCTGGCCGGGAGCTACATTTATGGTCGATGACCACTTTTCCATGGCCGGTGACCATTCCTCTTGGTCGGTGGCATCCTACAACCCTCAGGGAGTATTTCAGAAGCATCCTTGGGACTTGTGCAGTCTCCAGAGAAGAAAAATAGTGCAAACAAACGCAGCAAGAGTATGGTGATGGATTTCCGGGTGGAATCGAGCACGCGTGCATTCCTCCCTCTTCCCGAGGCCTCTTTACTGCTTTTCTTAGCTTAATTGATTCGTTAGTTAGTTAAGTGTTGTAAATATTTAATTAGCTTGTAGATTAATTAATTTGTATTATTCTTTTGGTCCCTCCGAGAGAGGGCATAATTGTGTAACAAGCGCACGTGTGTGTGATGCATGTCTTCCAACCCCGACTTCTTTCTCCCTTTTACTTACCTGCTTTTGATGGTTAGTATTAGGGCATGTTTGGTTTAGCATACCTTATGCTCACATGTTTGCATCATTCATCTGTTTTGCATGCACCGGGCTCGGCGCATCATGCTAATTGCATTGTGTTTCAATCCCAACTTGAATACGTGTATCGAGTTGTCGCATTTGACATGCCATTCTTAGGGTAACCGAGCCTATCTTAGTTGCATTTTGCATGCGTTGCATTAGCCGTTGCTAACATGTACTAGGATCATGCATGATTACTAACTAGTTTCTTGTTTTGGCTCAGAGTACTAGGTAAGCTTTTATGCTTTAGCATCCTTGCATACGTGTGAGTGACTGCCATGATAGCATGCTTGCCATGAGGCTATTTGCTTACATGATATAACTGCTTAAATGCCTATGGGTGAAGGTTGGGTTGCTTGAATTGGAATAATTCGTCGAAACCCGTGTTTTAGCCTACTTGCGAGTAGCAAACCTCAAACCATTTTCCAAACAAAATGGATATGCGATGCTTTGTTCCAAATTAGGCGATCTAGTCTATACTTGTGTGTTGTGCACATCACATAGTAAATTCTAGCTAATTAACTAGAATAAGAACACATATGTTTTCAAAACAAAATATCATGCTTAGTACAGGCCGATCTTCGGATCGGGCGAGCGGGGGTACTCATAGCTGACCATCCCCAATCGTACCCAAGTTCCCGAGCTGAGGCAACTTTGGTGATGACGGACACGTGGCCTTAGGCACAAGTCATGGTTTCCTAAATTCCCCCCAAAATAAAACATTTAGGTAGCGACTCTGTATCTGGCAAAGCAGTCCATGTTTGGCACTTCTTTCTAAAAAATCTATTTTTCAAAACGATTTTCCGGATTTGGACTCTTTGGTGATTTATCAATCTCACATCGCACATTGTGAGATCAGATTAAGAACCGTGACTATTTGAGTCCGAACTGTAGCATGAGGCCCACGGGCGCGTCTACAGTTTCTTGCGACTCTGCTGGGGATTTGGAGAACTTGACTCGAACTCATGATATCTTGTTTTGACTACACTCATGTGTTTCTTTGCATTGCATTTGCATCGGTGCGCCTAGGACACCATGTTTGCCATCTGCTATTCCTAAACGATTTGCTGGAGGCTCACTTTGAGAAGCGTGCCATAAGGCTGACCGGTTACGGGCTCTGCCACGATGGGAAAACAAACCCCAGTTTTTACCGGGGCACCCTTTTTGACCATTCGACCTAGTGCATATCGAAAACTCTAGTGACTATTCCAAACTAGGACAGGTTGCTTACTCGATTATAGGTTGTTTGAAACAGCTGCGTGCGTAGTGAAACCCTAGCTCCTGACAAAATAGGACAGGGAAACCCTACCCCAACATAGGAGTGTTTTGGCTCTTATTTGCTTGTTATATGTGCTTTTAGAGCTGACCTCTACAGGGAACGCACATATCCGTTTGCAAGTCCGGGCACCAGGCCTGCGGGCATCAGTTCAGTGTATTAAAAATCAGTAGTATCTACGGGTATCAGATTCAGTTTTGGGGTAGTAATTTTGGGGAACAGTGATCAGTGATCGAATACCGTTATTCAGTTGTGCTTGCGATTGTTTGGGTAAAATTGGGCTGAGACGCTACCGGTTTTCTCTTTCAAGAGGAGGGGGGTTTCAGAGATTTGAGTTCAGAATAGCCAGTGTTCTCCTTCGCCGAAGCAAGGTAGATATCTAATCAATCAAGTCACCAGTCACATCACCTCCGTTCAATTCAGCGAATTCATGATGTCACAGAATTCAGAGGAAGTTGTGGTTATGGCAATTGCACTAAACCAAGGGATCATTATACAGGGTGAGATCGATGTTGAGATATCACACCCGCCCAGGTCACCTGTTGTGCGCCCGATCAGGGAACCCCAGTTGTTTCAAGCTCGTGAACCCACCCCGTTTGAGTTAATGGGAATGATTGGCGACCTCCAGAGATCCGTGGCTGATCTAGCCTATGGAATGTCAGCCCCGCCACCAACTGCATCGTATGCCGGGAACTTCATGCCGCAAGAGCCCTTGCTACTGGGGTGAATTGTAATGACGTATGACGTATCAACGACAACGGCGCTTCGCACTGCCCAAACCTCCCACCAAGTTGAGGCTAGTGGAAAGAACAAGATGAGGGCAGATGCAGATCCCTATGCACAACTCCAGCAAGCTGTTGAGGCTCTGAAAGCCGGGGGGGTTGAATAAGCTACAAGCACTCGCAGTTGTGGCTAAGACTGTGGATAACATCTTCCCCACTCAGGCAGAGAACAGTTCAAGCCAAAAGAAAAATCGAGATAGGGACCGTCGTACCAGAACCATTCCTCTCAACCCTAATCCTACACCTGGAAAAGATCAGAAAGCCAAGGCAGCACCTGTCGATCCTTTTGCTAGTGTGTCCAGCAAAGGTCCACAGACTTCGAAGTATCTGCCCCGAGGGCGCAGGGCTTTTCGTGCCCTCTACATGCCTTTGTCCAAGGCGCTTCAAGTCCTCACAAAAAAAGGTCATCTCAAACCCCTTGAGCCTCGGCCTCTCCCTACTCATCTTCCACCGGGTCATGATGCCACCCAGTACTGTGCGTATCATCAACAGGCTGGTCACACCAAAGACAATTGCTTCGTCTTCGCCACGAAGTGCAAGACTTGATTGATAATGAGGTCATCCTCCCACCCAGCTCAGCAAAGTCTGTCACCACTGAGTTTCTGGACTTCGAAGATAATGCAAATATGTGATCGGGGGTTGGCCCACCTGCAGGCGGTGCTCGGCTTACTTCAGATGTGGCGTGTGGCGCACACTGTTTTGAGTATCTGCGAATGCTAACTTTTGTAGTTTCTGACTCGGGTGTTGAGTTAGTTCTGTGGTTTTGTTTTTGAGTCTGTCTCTTTGTTTTGAGTTAGTCTTTTTGATTAAGGGTCTATCTTGTTGTATCGAGTCAGTCCTGTTGTATAGAAGTTGGGTGATTCTGGGGTTGTTGCTTCAGATATCACTATTTTGTTTTGTGTTCGTCCTTTCTTTTGAGTCTGTTTTTGTCTTGAAGCCAATTACACCAGAAGATCTGAATGAAACAGCAGTAATTTTCACACTCTCGTGTTTGCTTCTACCTTGCGCCAGTTGTACCAGAATCTTGAATGAAATGACAGTGCATTTCACCTGCTCTTCTGTGCCTTGAAATTGTTGCATTGACCTAGGTTTTTCAAAACTTTTTGAACACTGCGGTGAAAACGAAGAGGAAGGAATTCCTCGAGATTTGTAAAATTTGATCAAATTGAGAGGAAGAGAGGCATGCTAAACCCTTAATGAGTGGAATCATGCTTGTTGGTATGAGCACTGAGAAGGACCCTGGCTTGATCCAGTTTGGTTCTGCACTGTCTTCAGCGGGAGCGATTTGTCGCTTTCTTAAAAAAAAATTTAAAAAAATGTTTTGCGCGGTTCTGCGAAGACATGTGTGGAATTGCTCTTGAGATTGTGCAGCCTAGGATCGCTCTCAACCTCGAGACTCGACCCCTTTGCTTTTAAAACCTTGAAATTGCATCCAGAATGTTCAAACGGTCAACTGCCATGTAAGGCCTGCGTGGCCAGATCAGAAGCAGCCCTCGAACAAGAGGCAGGAAGGTTAGATCGAGAAGATCAGATGTAGTCAAAAGGAGCTTGCAAAGACAAAATTAGAAGAACCCCTCAAACTAAGGGCAAAAGATGCCAGATTGTGCTCGAAGAGCCGAAGATGGACCATTCCGCAAATCAATGAAGATCGGCAAGAATGCCAAATCCCAAAAGGGAGGAAAGAAGAAAGTATCACTGAAGGACTCCTACACCATCAGTGAACAGCAGGCATTCTTCTGGATTCAGATGGCTTCGAGATCTCAAAACCATTTGACATAGACAAAGCTACAATTCTACCTTTGAGAGGCTGGCTGGGCCGAAAACCCGGAAGGGCGACCCAGGCAAAAGTTAGAGCAAAAAAAAAAAAGAAAAGAAAAATGCAAAAAAGTTGAAAAAAAAATCTTGAAAAGATTGAAGAAAAGGAAATGAAAAGAAATGAAAAGAAAAGAAGAACAAAGCTCGCAAGGTTGAAAACCCGAAAGGGCGGCCTTGGCAAAAGTTATAGCGCAAAAGGAGAGGTTAATACCCGAGTGTACCTTAACCGGAACTATGTAAGGCTTGATTCCCATGTTTGGGATACGTAGGCAACTTCATCCTAAAGTCTAGCCACAAACACTTCCAAATTGATTATGTCCATGTAATGGTTTTGATCATCTTTGCCTTATCTGTATCCAAGAGTTTGGTTGTGTTCATCACTTTGAGAACTGACTACAATGCACTGTGGTGCCATTCAAACAAAGGGCAACTTTTCATTGCCATTCAATGCGCTGCGGTGCCATTCAAACAAGGGGCAACTTTCCGTTGCCATGCAGTGTCCTTCAGACAAGGGGCAGTTTTCCTTCCGATCTGAGGTTGTGCATCTCAAGAGTAAGTTTTGTGCTCGTTGAGCAGTGGTTGTTTGCCAAAATGATTTTTGAGAATTTTTACTAAGGTTGACTGATTCTCTTGAAAATTATCCCATTTTTTCAAAACTGGACCATTTCTTGGACCCAAAAAAGGAAAATTTCAGTGCTCATAGCCTAACTTGAATGATTTCAAATTACAAAATTGAACAAGCATGTTAATCTAACTCTCATTTTGGTCAAAAATTGTTTTAGTAGAAAACCGAAACAAAAAAAAAAAAAAAAATGAAAAAAAAAAAAAAAAAAAAAAATTGTCAAATGATGAACTAGGGGCACAGTTGAGTCAGGTGTTCTATCTTTTCCCCATTGTCAACCTACTTGCCAGGAAAGGCATCATATTCGCCGGAAAAGGGCTGAAAGCTCTTATATCCTCCAAGCAACGAGGTGTCAAGCCAAGTGCGAAGCATGAACTGGAATGGATCAAGATATTCTACTTCCTCGTTTGGACACATTTGATCATGTCCAAACTCCCCACCAGAACATCATCAACTAATGTCAGCTACAGATTTGCTACACACCCAGTTGTAGCGTAACCCCTCTGTGGGAAAGTTCACTGTTGTGAGCAGAAGAAGAAGAATCTGGCGGAATGCTAGGGGTAAGAGCCTGCAACTTTCTGTTTATCCATCAACCACCCAGGGGAGGGATAAAAATGAGAGATTGAAGAATAGAGAGATGTACGCTGAGAGAAAAAGTGAGGAAAAGGGCTTTTTCAGAGAAAAACAGAGATTGAGTGCCAGAGTGATGTGAGAATCACAAATGAGAAAATGGTGGGAAGCAATACCTGAAAAAATTGGCTCTGTTGTGTCGTTTGTCTCGATTCTTGTCTTGAGTCGTTTCAGGTGTCTGTGTTTATCTTGAGGTTGTACACCTTTTGTTTTCTGTCGTTGAGTCCTTTTTCGATGTGTTCAGTCGTAGGCTCGATACCCGATTGAGAACTCATTTCTCGATTTTCAAAATGAATCACTTTGTGCTCAGGGTGCTGTGCCATTCTCCACATTTGTTCTTCCACATATGGAGCATCCGAGTATGTTTCAACTTCTGCCAATCCCATCTTTGCATCCCATCTGTTCAGATCGAGCTGTTTGTTCAGGATTAGCTATATGCCAAATAAACCGAATGCTGTGTTATGGGCTGTAAATTCAGAATGAGCAATATTCAAAATGGGCTGTGTATTCAGAATCAGCAGTGTCTTGCATGGGCCGTATGACCAAAACGAACAAATTACTGTGTTGCGAACAGTGTGTTCGAAATGAACACTCTATATGTTGAACATATTGAGAACTTGTGATTAGTTCCACTGCTAGTGCCTTCCGATGTTGATTTTTGCGAAGTCCCACCTGCGTTACTTCAATTTTGTTTATCGAGTTGTTGCTCATTTGTTTATCGAGTTGTTACTCGTTTGATTACCACGTTGTCGCAATTTTATTTATCGAGTTGTTGCTCTTTGTTTATCGAGTTGTAAACTTCTCAAGGTTTTATGGTTGCTTATTGAGTTAAGTTGCTACGTTAGTCTACCTGACCTAGTGATACATACATGTTCAAATTCCAATTCAACTACATTGTTATGTAATATGATGCGGTGCGATGTATGGAATATGCGATGCAACACTTTTTGGGAAAAAGTTTGTTTCATTCCATCATCTTTTCAAGTACATAGTTTTGAAGAAAACAAAACCTGCCTGCGGCAGTACAAAGTGCTCAAACTACTAGCTAAAAGGAAAATAAAGCAAAAAGAAAGTAAAGCAGCAAAAGTCAGGATCAATGTCAACTGGTCTCAGGCATGAGAGTCTGTCCTCGTCCTCTTCCTGGACGAAGGTCCAGGAGCATCGTCGCCGACTCCACCATCTGAGCTCGAGCCCGAATCATCTCCAGTCTCATCCTCCGATGACTCTACCTCCGTCTCGGACTCATCATCGACCAGAATCGGTGCCCGTGAGTTGCTCCCAACATGAGTGCGCCCCGCTTTGGTGCGGGGGTGTACTGCGGTCCCTCGTCCTGCTCTCCCTCCTCCTCGGGTAGATACAGATGGTCCTGCTGGAGCACCTCCTGCAGCCGATATCTGGAATGGGGGCTGAAAAGGACAAATGGTAAACACATCAGTTATGCTACGTAAAGCAAAGTATGAATACAGAATACAGTGTATGAGTACAGTGTATAAATGCTATGAGCAGTATATCAGTGCAGAATGTCGTATGTGAATGCTATGAGCAGTATATCAGTGCAGAATGTCGTGTATGAATGCTATAAGCAGTGTGTCAGTACAGAGTACAGTGACTGAGTGCAGTGTATGAATGCCGTAAGCAATGCTATGAGCAATCTGTGGGTTACGGTGTATCAAATGCCGTGAGGGCCGTGTATCAAGCGCAGTGTTGACAATGCGATGCGTCAGATTATGTAGGGTTTGAGATTGTAGTCAAAAGAACTTACCGGGATACCGTAGATAGCCAGCAGGTCGAGGCTCCGCTGTAGCATCCCCATCACGGAGGTAGTCAACTCTAAAGACTGGCGAGTGTACTCGGCAGAGGTCTGCAAGGGTATTAGAAACATCAGTATTCTGCAGAATATCAAGAAAAATGAAATGACATGACTGTGCAAGATACAAAATGCAGTAGTACATACCGGAGACAAGCCATAGAATCCGACTAGCCCGTGATCAAGCGGAGGGGGAGCGATGGGGATCTGGTAAGTCTCCCCACTCTGCCCTCGGCATGACATCATAGTAGGCAGCTCAGGCCACCCGCCTCCCTGCCCTCTCTGAGATCCACTCTTGCCTCGAGCTGGAGTTACCCTCGCTGCCCTCGCTGCCCCTGCTCCAGCCACTAGCGCCGCAGGCCTTTCCTTCTCAGCTCGACGAGCACTACTCAGAGGCCGCATGATATAGGTCTGGACGAACTCCGCATACTCGCCCTCATCTACAAAACGCTCATAGCTCCAGCCGATGGTGTAGCTTATCATCTCCGCTAAGGTGTATCTCTCAGTGACCCTCGCATGGGTAGGAGGAGGTGCTGGAACCGGCTACTCTGGCATGCCCAAAGTCTGCCGCAAGAAGCGTTCCCCAAAGTACCAAGTGCGGCAAACAGGGCCCTCCAATAGAACTCTAAATCGGGCCGTCTCTCGGGTACCAGCATACCGGTCTCGAACTGCATGGCAATGGAGCCCAAGGCTGCCAGGTAATCTACAAATACAATATAGTTTGTTACCTACTAATATTGAAAGAGCAATGTAAAGCAAAGCTTAAATGAACTGTGATGTTCGGCATACCTCGGCTACGGTGATGGTATCGAAGTAGCGGCGGAAGAAAATGAGGGACTCTCGTGGTCTCCGCTCGCACCTCACGTCGAAGCGATGAGAGAACGGGACACCAAGGGGAATCTCCTCGTCTGGCACTGGGGCAAGTCTCGGGAAGTAGGCATACACCCACAATTGTACAGTGTGACATAATCGATATGAGCATGCTTATCAGATAAAGCAGTATACAGATAAAGCAGTATGCAGATAAAGCAGAAAGCGATATGTGCAGTGTATTGTACAGAGTGTGCAGTGAGTGCAGTGTACAGATAATGTGAAATAGAACTGAGAAAACAGAAAATGGAATATGTACCTCCCAAGCTCGCCAATAGCCTCTGAGCAACTGTCCGCTGAGGCGGGAGGACGAACTCATGTAGCCATAGAGAGTGGCCAAGCCTGCGCCCCCCCAGTCATAGCGGCGGATCTGGGTCACATCCACAAGTGCGCTCAACAAATAGAGGGTGACGGTGTTCGCCCGATCGGCAAACAGAGTGGTCCCCAGCAAGAACATGATGAAGCCGCCAGCGTACGGCTCCTCCTCCTCCTGGGTAGTAGGTGCCTGGATCCGAAAATGGTCCTCGAACCATGAGTATCGCACGAACCCTGCCCGAGCGAGAGGTGGCTGAGCGCCAAGCAGGTACATCTGAGCGGCGTCCCACTCGTCTATGTCAGTATCGAAAGGGATCGGATCACCCCCCACTACGATGCCTGTGAGCATGGAGAAGTCAAAGGGAGTCATCGTCATCTCCCCGGCGGCGGAAAGGTGGAGAGAGTCGGTGGTGTCCCACCACCTCTCCACCAGAGCAGCAAGGAGAGGCCTACTCGCAGTAAGGCGCGAGAGTCCCATGCAAAAAGTCCCAAAGCTAGCTCGATCAACGATGCGACGAACCGCATCGAGCAGCTCCATGTACCAAGCCCTAGCGACAACATTCTCATACCCCCGGAAGGCATGGGAATCCCCCTGTGGTCAAAACAAACATTTGTGAAGCAGTGTTACAAATACAGCGTTGAAAGCACTCAGAATTGATGAAAATACAGCATGTGTGTGCGTGTTCAGATTCAAACAAATATCGGGTGCAGGTGTGCTCGCAGTGAACTACAGCATGCGATGTATCAGTGTGTTTGAGTGGTTCAGTGGAAAATACAGCGTGTGTGCGCGTGTTCAGATTCAAACAGATATCGGGTGCAGGTGTGCTCGCAGTGAACTACAGCATGTGATATATCAGTGTGCATGTGTGCATGTGTTCAGATTCAAATAGATATCAAGTGCGGGTGTGCTCGCAGTGAACTATAGCATGCGATGTATCGGTGTATCCGGGCCAAATATTTAAAGAACAGAATCAACTATTGCAGTTATGTATTCTACTTTGCAAAAAATGAAACAGGGAAGAGTATACCTCAGCAGCGCCATAGGACAGATGTGACTCTGGCTCGCGCAGTAGAAGCTCTGATGGCGCGCCTCATGCATGGCTCCGGAAGTGGCGAAGGCTGTCAAGAGGAAGCACGTGTATCGCCGGCCTGTAGGTCACCGGATCGAACGGCCGGATGTGAAGAGGCAAGAGCTCAACCTCAGGGTCCATGTCCAACTCCGGGGGAGCCCCACCACCTGGAATGTCATCCACCATCTCAAGGATAGTGTGGAAATGGCCGGAAGTGTGAAAACCGGGCGAGAATGTGAAAAGTCAACTAAAAAGTCAACCCCGAGAGGGTGAAAAATGGGCAGAAGGCTCGGAATGCGGAAAAAGCACGAGAATCAAGGTAAACTCAAGGGAAACAAACCCCGAGTGGTGGAAATCGAGAAAAATGCACCGAAACCAAGATTTATTCGGTTCAAAACGTGCGAAACGAGGAGGTGTTCGCGAATTGAACGACAAAACGGGCTCAAAAACCGAGGAAAAACGAGGAATGAAGGTTGGAAAATAACCTAGAGAAAAAGATGAGAGATTTTCGATCAAGAGGCAAGTGAAGAAATAGGGCTAGAAGCCCTATATTTAAAGACCCGTGGCCAAAAGGACAAAACTGCCCCGAACAGGCATTTTTGGCCAGTCGGCCACATTGTTGGCTGGTCGGCCAAATAGATGGCCGATGGCCTTATTTTGTGGTCGGTGCACCTCCTACACCCTTGTTTGGGTTAGATATGTGGTTTGGGGCCTTATTTGCTCAAGACAGTGCAAGAAACTGCATTTTTGAAGCTTAACCAGTCTCCGTTTTGACCTCAGACCGTGTCTTCTGTGCATTGCACTCGATATGCGCATGGTGTATCCTTTTTCGTATCCTTTAGTATTTTGGGAGATTCAATAACTGTTTTGAATGCGTTGCATTACGTGCGTTGTCTTGTTTACAATAAACATACACAAATTGCATTGTCATACATCTCAAGAAACGTGCGTTGTCGCGCATTCGTGTTCAATTGCATTGTCATGCATCTCAAGAAACGTGCATTGTTGCGCATTCGAGTTCATTTGCATCGTCATGCGTATCAAGAAGTGTGCGTTGTCGCGCGTTCGAGTTCGTTTGCATTGTCATGCATTTCAATTATATGCATTGTCATGCATTTCAACATCCCACATTGTCATGAGTACCTTATTTGCATTATCGTGCATTCCAATAGTTTGCATTATCATGCATTTCAACATCTCGCATTGTCATGCGCACCTCACATGCATTGTCATACATTTCCCTATCTTGCATTGTCATACATGTTTCTCATTTTGCATTATCATGCATTTTCACCCACATTGTCACACACTTTCAATAACATGCATTGTCATGCATCTTTCATTCGCATTATCATGCATTTCAAACCATGTGCATTGTCGTACATTTCCGTATATTGCATTGTACATAACATACATTCCATTACATATAGAATGTATATATTGCATTGTAGTTTGCATGCATTTGTTGCATCCTCCTATCCACCTGTGTTGTTTTGCATTCTTAGGTTGCATTGTCTTGCATCCTCCCATCCACCCACGTTGTTTCGCATTCTTAGGTTGCATTGTCTTGCATCCTCCCGTCCACCCGCGTTGTTTCTCATTCTTAGGTTGCATTGTTTTGCACCCTTCCGTTCAAGTTCCTATACACATTGCATGCGTTGTCGCGTATTGCTTTACTTATATGCGTTCAAGTTCCTATACACATTGCATGCGTTGTCGCATTATGCTTTACTTATATGTGCTCAAGTTCCTATAGACATTGCATGTATTGTCGCGTCGTGCTTTACTTATATGTGTTCAAGTTTTATACACATTGCATGCGTTGTCGCGTATTGCTTTACTTATATGTGTTCAAGTTCCTATACACATTGCTCACGTTGTCACGTGTGCTTTACTTATATGTGTTCAAGTTCCTTTATTTTCACACATTGTACATGTTGTCGCATGTGCTTTACTTACATGTGTACATTTTATTCCTTACTTTACACGTTACATGCGTTGTTGCGCATGCTTAACTTACATGTGTATACTCTTTCTCACCTACACACATTGCTCACGTTGTCGCGTGTGCTTTACTTATATGTGTTCAAGTTCCTTTATTTTCACAAATTGTACATGTTGTCGCATGTGCTTTACTTACATTTGTACATTTTATTCCTTACTTTACACGTTGCATGCGTTGTCGCGCATGCTTTACTTACATGTGTATACTCTTCCTCACCTACACACATTGTACACGTTGTCACGTCTACTTTACTTATATGTGTTTGTACCTTCATAGCATTATTATACTTGTTTCAAATCGCATTGTTATGCACACACTCTGGTTGAGTTGTTATGCACCCCTTCCTCCTACATTGTCGTGCACCCTCTCACTCGCGTTGTCTCGCACTTTTCACTTGCATTGCTATGCATGTATCTAACGATATTGTACCTGTTAAGTTCTCTTTCTTTTTCAAGCACGATATTGTATGTACGGTTCATTTGAAGCTGGCACGACCAGACGAACCGCACAGGTATTGTATTCTCCGCATCAAATGTAGCGAGAATTACATAATTCTCTTATATCCTTTCTGCATTGTAATGTAGTTTGGTTTTTGGCTTGCTTAAAACTGTTGCATTTATTGTATGTATTTGCTTCATTACAGCTTTCTTTGCATGATCATAAGTTATGTTCGGTTTAGTGCATTGTTTTGCATTTTGCCCCTGCCTTCGGGCACATATCTTTGTCTGTAGCCTGTATGCTTTGTCTAAGTCTTCGACCTTGTCAAAAATGGGTCGTCTCTGGGCTTTGACACTCACTCCCGTCATTGTTATGACTTTTGAGTTCTATCAAAGAGGGGCAACTGTAGACACCCCATTTTTGACCGTCCTCAAGACTTGGACGTCACCGTTTGAACACTCGGTGATCATCCATGTTCGTGTTTGTTTTGAATTCTCGGAGGTCTCAACTACGCGTCTTGCCTTAGGATCTATTGACTTGCTTGTTTTGTATTTGGTTTTGCACCAAACACTTGTTGTTTTGCTTTTGAGGGCAGGGAATGGCTTATTGGCCATCCCCACACCTCACCGGCCATGGCTTGAGGCCACCGGCCCTGTTTTGTTGCTACCGGCCATTGGTGATGGCCGGTCGGCACTCTTTATGGTCGGCCGACCATTTTTTTGGTCAATTTGTCATTTTTGGCTGGCCGACCACTATTCATCTAGTTTTGGCAGATATTTTATGCCAGCTATGATAGCTGGCATCCATCATGCCCCCCTTCCATACAAGTGTATGGAGGGATTTCCCTCTTGCTTAGCTTGTTTTGTAAGCTTTGCAAGATTGGAATTCCTATAAAGGAAGGGCTTCTCCTCCCTCCTCAAGGGTTCCAAAAAAGTTCCAGAGGTCTGAGATTAGGGTTAGAGAATCCTATATCTATCTATCGCTATATCTCCCTTTCCTTTTGATTTGTGTGTGCTAAAAGGTGTTTTGTTCTTAGTTTTGCACTAAGACACATAGTATTACACCATACCTTGGTTGCTGAGGTGCCAAAGGGTTGTTCTTGAAGTTTTTGAGCTGGTTTTGACCCAAGGAAGGTGCTGGAGTGGTCTTCTTGAAGAAGGTCAACAAGGGTGAGAACTATTCCCTTTATTTCCCACTTTTGCATAGGCTTTTAACCTATCGTGCATCCGTTTTTAAGCTTAGCTATAAACTAAGAAAAGTTCTGTTTTTACCTTCTTTTGATCTTTGTTTAAGGTCTCTTTGAGGTTTGGTGTTGTTTCCCCCCTCTAAGGCCTTGTTAGGCCTTGTTTAAGGCCATACCTTTTGGCCATTATTTTGAGCTTTGCATGACCTCTCTACCACTGAAACCTAGAGGATTTTCAGTGGTGGAGAGGTGGTTTTGAGGTCCTACATGGGAGAGGGTTGTCCCCTCTCCATGTTGTCTTTGATACTTGCATAAGTGGCTTGTGTTGTAGCATGTGTGCCTAGCTTGCTTTAGCTCCATTTCAATGCATATTAGACTTTGTTTTGCCATGATATAGCACTATTTTAAGTTGGTTTAGACATGCCTTGTATGTTCCATACACTTGTCTTGTAATCCCATGTTTTGGCCTTAACATGCATCATGTTACATGTGTTTTTAGCATGATTTTTGCTTAGTTTTGTGAAGCTTTTATGCATGTTTTGGTGTGCTTGAGGTCTGATTTTGGTTGTTTGGGTCATCCACGACTTGCTTTGTATAGCTACCATGCAATCTTGCTTGTAGGCTTTGAGTATTGGATTCTCTAGCATGCTCTACTTGCATCATTTTAGTGGTTTGGCATCACTTATAATGATATTTCAGTCCATATAGCGTGTTCAAATACTTGCATTTATCACGTATTCCGTGCTTTGGGTAGTTTGTGTTTTATGCTCCATGTTTGGACCTTTGTGTATGCTTCCATGCTTAGACCATTTAGATGCCATCTACGTGTGTCTTTGGCCTTATTTTTGTCTACCTCGAGACTGTTTTGAGTCCCTTTGGCCCTTTGAGGCTTGGTTGACATGGTCATGGCTTGAGCCCCTTGGCTAGCCTTGAGTTTTGGACCTTGTTGCATGCCTTACTTACATGGTTTGGTTGGTTTGGCACCATCCTTAACATGACTTCCGAGTTTATCAATACTTGTCATATGTCCATGTTCATCCCTTTTAAATGTACTTAAATTCGCTTCTTTATGCTTAAGTATTGGACCATGTATGCATGCATGTTTGTATGTAAATTTGTCTTCATGTTCTTAGCATTTTGGCCACTAATTTGGGCTTATTTGAGAGCTGCCCATATTAGTTTAAGACCATCCCCGCATGTTGTTGCATGCTTGCCTAGTATGTTGTCACATACTTGTTGCATGTTTAGTGAATTACATGTTGTAGCATGCTAGTTCAATTGTGCCTCGTTGTGTATTTAATCCATGACATGTTACATGCTTAGGTTGTAATGCATTTGGCATGCATTCTCTCTTTTAGTCACTTAACATGTTGTTACATGTTTGTATGTTGTCACATGCTTGTATGTTTGCATGCTTGTTCACATTTTCATGGCGCATACTTAGCTTCCATGCCTAGGTTGCATTGCATTGAGCATGCATGCCTTGCCTCTTGATCGAGCATGATAGAGGTTAGGTCCCTCGTGTGTTTGTATGCATTTCATTTGACATCAAAAGCACAACTTGACACCTCAGACCATCATGCATTGAAATGCGTGATTGGTGGCCCGAAGGTCGAGAGCCAAACTCCCTTGAGTTCATGACATGATAGGGAGGTTGGTTGTGCAAACATTTGCTTTGAAATGCATTGCCATGTCTTGTTTGCCCTCTGCTGCTGCAAAACAGGATTCTGCAGGCATATATGGCCGACCGACCACATTGAGTGCCGGCCGACCACAAATCTTTGGCCGGGAGCTACATTTATGGTCGATGACCACTTTTCCATGGCCAATGACCATTCCTCTTGGCTGGTGGCATCCCACAACCCTCAGGGAGTATTTCAGAAGCATCCTTGGGACTTGTGCAGTCTCCAGAGAAGAAAAACAGTGCAAACAGAGGCAACAAGAGTATGACAATGGATTTCCGGGCAGAATCGAGCACACGTGCATTCATCCCTCTTCCCGAGGCCTCTTTACTGCTTTTCTTTGCTTGATTGATTCGTTAGTTAGTTAAGTGTTGTAAATATTTAATTAGCTTGTAGGTTAATTAATTTGTATTATTCTTTCGGTCCCTCCAAGAGAGGGCACAATTGTGTAATAAGCGTGCGTGTGTGTGATGCATGTCTTCCAACCCCCACTTCTTTCTCCCTTTTACTTACCTAATTTTGATGGTTAGTATTAGGGCATGTTTGGTTAGCATACCATATGCTCGCATGTTTGTATCATTCATCTGTTTTGCATGCACCGGGCTCGGCGCATCATGCTAATTGCATTGTGTTTCAATTCCAACTTGAATACGTGTATCGAGTTGCCGCATTTCACATGCCATTCTTAGGGTATCCGAGCCTATCTTAGTTGCATTTTGCATGCGTTGATTAGCCGTTGCTAACATGAACTAGGATCATGCATGATTACTAACTAGTTTCTTGTTTTGGCTCGGAGTACTAGGTAAGCTTTTATGCTTTAGCATCCTTGCATACGTGTGAGTGACTGCCATGATAGCATGCTTACCATGAGGCTATTTGCTTACATGATATAACTGCCTAAATGCCCATAGGTGAAGGTTGGGTTGTTCGAATTGGAATAATTCGTCGAAACCCGTGTTTTAGCTTACTTACGAGTAGCAAACCTCAAACCATTTTCCAAACAAAACGGATATGCGATGCTTTGTTCCAAATTAGGCGATCTAGTCTATACTTGTGTGTTGTGCACATCACATAGTAAATTCTAGCTAATTAACTGGAATAAGAACACATATATTTTCAAAACAAAATATCATGCTTAGTACAGGCCGATCTTCGGATCGGGCGAGCGGGGGTACTCATAGCTGACCATCCCCAATCGTACCCAAGTTCCTGAGCCGAGGCAACTTTGGTGATGACGGACACGTGACCTTAGGCACAAGTCATGGTTTCCTAAATTCCCCACAAAATAAAACATTTAGGTGGCGACTCTGTATCTGGCGAAGCAGTCCATGTTTGGCACTTCTTTCTAAAAATTTGTTTTTCAAAATGATTTATCGAATTTGGACTCTTTGGTGAGATCAGATTAAGAACCGTGACTATTTGAGTCCGAACTGTAACATGAGGCCCACGGGCGCGTCTACATAACTCTTTTAGGAAGTTTTTGACATAAAACTGAGGTCCAACAGATGTTACTACATGTTTCTAGAATTTTTGAAAGTTGGCTGTAAAAATAGGTTTTTCATGCATAATACTCAAAATAAGGAGATTGGTGAGAGACGATGCCAAGTAAGGGAGAGGTATTATTCTTGTGGTATGGTGAGTGTGTGTTCTTGTGTGCAAAATGCCCAGGGAGAGCTTTTATTTATACTGAAATTGGTGCAAAAATTTGCCCATTGGTTGGAAATGGATTGGATATTTTGGATTTAGTTAGAACTTAATGGAATAGTGGATGATTAGATGCCTTAATTATGCAATTGATCATGATCTAGTTAGGATTTATTTAGGATGGAACTTGTGGTGAAAATAAGGTTCCATGTTTTGGGGTGTACTAGAGTACTTTTCCATGAATTCATAGATTTGTTTGAAAAAAATGTATGCTTTCTTTCCTAGAGTGGCTGACCAAGATCGAATAGATTTGGGAAGATTATTTTATTTTATTTTTTTGGTACAATTTGATGGAAATTTCAAAATATAGTGTATAATTTATTTGAATAAGTTTAAAGGTACAAGTATATATATAATAGTACTAACTTCGGGTCAATTTGTAATTTAATCAAAATGTGAGGGCTTTGGCTTTAATTTATAAATTGTAACATTTATTTAAGTGTAGAATTAAATTAAATTAGGGTTAGAGAATATAATTTAGTTTAGATTTCTTGTTTTGAATAAAAAGGCTATCAATCGACAAACATCATGAAAATCGAAAAAATCTTGGGTTTCAAGTGGTAAATCCATATTTAGAGTGTAATAACCCGACCCTCATACATGTTTTCTGGTATACTTTCAGTCCCCTATTCTGTGCATTTATATGCTTATTGTGAAATTTCGTGTGAAATTAAGTTTAATTAAGTGAATCTTATGAATATGGAGTCATATCTGTCTAATATGAGAAAAATCTGTTTCAATTGAGATGATTAGAACATAAATTGATGGCCTTAGAAGCTTAATAATCTGAAATTGATTTTACATTTGAGATCGACATGATTTTTAAGTCATAATATGATTCTCTGTGAAATTTTAATTTGGAATGATTAAACGGATTGATTTTCGTCCTATTCACCTTATATATAAATATCAATGCTCTTTAAACATTTGACTTGGGAAATTCATTTCATAAATATCTCCTGGGAGAGCATTAGAGAAGAAGAGTAAAGGAGAGTTCAACAAGGAAGGGAATTGGGACAAAAAATTGTGAGGGTTTGTAGAGATTAAACCAAGGTATGTAAACTCCACCTTAAACTAAGCTCTTTCTTGGGTTTGAGTGAGCATGCCCTTTCAATTGGGAGAGCTAGGGGTTATGTTAAAGTTTTGTATGTGATGATTGTTTAATTGAAAAGTTATGCTTACCATATGGTTGTTTTGGAAACTAATTTGAGTTATATGAAGAAATTACACCTTGCTTCCTTGTTAATTTCATGTGGATACTCATCTATGTGTTTGGATTATATGATTAAATGGCTATATATATATATATGTATGTGTATAAGTGAACCCAACAATAATTAGAACTTTGGAAAGAATTGGATTGTGATTGGTTATGATTATGAATTCAAAGTGATTAAGGACCTAAGTTGTTTTATGATTAATTTTTATGTGATTTTGAGCCTTATTCTTGTGTTAAATTTATCTATTTTGAACCTTGCTATGTGTTTTCTAAGTTGAGTTTTGTTTGAATTTCGGACTGCCAAAATAGGGCCACAGTCGCACGTGTGGAGGTCATGGCCGCACGTGCGGAAAAGAGGAAAAAAAATGGGATTGCATTCTGCTTTTTGCCGCTCGTGCGGGGAAGGAGTACCGCACGTGTGGCCTACCCTTCTGCACGTGCGGAGGTGGCTGCCGCACGTACGGCCCATGCCGAAAAATTTCGTCCGCTCTGTTTTCTGTGTTTGATCCTCTGATATTATTAAAATAATTATTTGATAATCTTAGAATGGTTGTAAATTCATTCGAAGCGTAATGACTCAAAAAATGATTTAAAAGAAAAAGGCTTTAATATGTGAATTATATGTGTGTAGGACACACTCCGAGAGGAACCATCGCTCTGCCACAGCACTGTAAGTAATAGTACCGTAGTTGTACATTTGCTTATCGTTAATAATTATTATTATTATTAACACTCTGTTATTTGCAAGATTGATTACGTTAACATTTACAAATGAATGGAAAATCTGTGTACATTTGTACAACTCTGGACTAGTCTGCTCTGATGATATCTGGGCCTATGGCCAATCTGTGGAATCTGTTAGGCCTATGGCCAATCTGTGAAATCTGTTAGGCCTAGGGTCGTTCTGTATATCTCTGGGCTTGAAGCCGTTCTGAATAAAATCTAGGCCTGAGGCCGTTTTGAAAATATTTACCGAATAAGATTAATCATATGCTCTCTGCACCTATATACGTTATAATTCAAGTTTATTCAACGCTTTGTTTAAGTATTATTAGTCACTAAGCTTCGCTCACTCTGTGTTATGTCTATTCTGTACGTACTCAGTCTAGAGGTCAGTGCTAGTCCCACCTGGATCACTTATCTTTTGCCATTACACCACAACCAAACCTTTAGACGAAGCTCATACATTTTTGTGGAGTCCTTGCAGAGCTTTTGGCTTGGTGCACTTATCTTTCGTCTAATGTTGTAAAGCATAGTTAACTTCTCTTAACTTAGTCTTGATGCATCCCCAGGCTCGGGGATGGGTCTGTATATTTTTGTATGTATATGTATATAACTACATGTGTGTTGTTACGCGACAAATTACCTGAGATGACGTGTTTGATCCTAGCATGTTAGTATTAGCTCAATGGATGTTGATTTGTGTTGTTAAATGCTTCCGTTCAGGCCCCATATGTTATACATATTGAATTTGACGTCCATTTCCGAAGTGATCATGCCCAAACTTTTAGGGGCGGGTTTGGGGTGTGACATAGAGAGTCATTTAATTAGTATTAGGATATTAGAAATGATTCCTAAGTTACCGAAATCGATTAGGGTTAGTGAGTTTTCGTGAGTTTTCGTCCTCGAAATTTAACTACACATTTGTGTCAAAAAGCTGGGGGTAGTTTGCCTTCATCAAATCTTTGCGTTCCCAAGTAGACTCTTCAATCCCTTGATAATGCCAAAGCACTTTTACAAAATGAATCATCTTGCCTCTAAGATTCTTCTCTTGACTATCTTGTATTGCTACAGGGCCTTCTTCAAAGGTAACATCCTTGTCGAGACTGATTCCTTCCCAGTTGATGATATGCGATAGATAGGCGACGTATTTCCGCAACATAGATACATGAAAGACATTTTATATCCTTGCTAATTATGGGAGTAGAGCTAGTCGATATGAAACTTCGCCTACCCTGTCCAGTATTTCAAATGGTCTGATATATCATGGTTATAGCTTCCATTTCCTTCCAAAACATCCGATTTTGCGCCTAGGTTGCACCTTTAGGAACACATGGTCACCTACTTTGAACATCAATGGTCTTCTCGTCCTATCCGCGTGATTTTTTTGATGGTCTTGAGCAGTCTTTAACCGTTGTCGAATCAGTTTGACTTTCTCAGTAGTCTCTAAAACAAGTTCAAGTCCTATTAGATTTGCTTTACCTACTTCAGTCCAACAAATCAGCGATCTACAAGGTCGCCCATACAATGCTTCAAAAGGCATCATACTAATACTAGCTTGAAAAATTTTGTTATAGGAGAACTCAATTAAAGGCAGGTGTCGCTCCCAATTTCTCTAAAAATCCATTACATAAGCTCTCAGTATATCTTTGAGTATCTAGATGGTGCGCTCAGATTGTCCATCTGTTTGTGGATGAAAAGCAGTGCTAAAACATAACTCGGTACCAAAACTTCTTATAAACTTCTCCAAAAATGAGAGGTGAATTCGTGGATCGTGATCCGATACAATGGATACCAAAATTCCGTGTTGTCAAATGATTTCCCCAATGTAGAGCTTGCACATAGACTCTAAAGTGTCAGTTATCTTATATGGTAAGAAATGTGCTGACTTTGTGAGGCGATCCATTATTACCCATATAGCATCACGCCCTTTGGGTGTCCTAGACAACCCAGCCATAAAGTCCATTGTCACGTGCTCCCATTTCCATTCAGCTATTGGCAGGGGTTGCAACGTTCCTCCTGGTTTCTGATGTTCTGCCTTCACTTGCTGGAACGTTAGACATCTTACTACAAATTTAGCCACATCTTTCTTTATTCCGCTCCACTAATACTACCTTTTCAAATCTTGGTACATTTTAGTCTCTCTTGGATGTACCGCAAATACAGTCATTTGGCACAAACAATCTACCTTGATATCCATTGGGGTGAATTGCCCAATCGAGCATTACTTCTTTTGATTCCAAACATGCCTTAACATTGGCTACTTCTTGATCGCGCTTCTGGGCCTCCATGATCTCACTTATTAACTTAGGCATCACATTTTGTGCACCAAGGTATACCTTCGTCTCTTGAGTCTTTACTTGAATTCCAAATTCATTGAGTGTATTAACCAGATCTCATTCCTTTACAACTAATATAGCTATCATTCCCCTACTCTTGTGACTCAACGCGTCTGTCACTACATTAGCCTTACCGGGATGATATGAGAGACTGAATTGGAAATCCTCAAGATACTCCATCCATCGTCTCTGTCTCAAGTTAAGGTCCTTCTGTGTAAATAGATATTTCAAGCTCTTGTGATCTATGAAAATCTCAAATTGTTCCCCATACGGGTAATGTCGCCATTGCTTTAGAGCAAAAACTACGGTTGCCAATTCCAAGTCATGCGTTAGATAGTTTCACTCATGTGGTTTCAACTGCCTGGAACCATATGCGACTACCTTTTCATTTTGCATGACCATGCAACCTAATCCTTCCTTAGATGCATCACAATACATAGTATACCCCACTTCTCATTCTAGGATGATCAAAATTGGTGCACTAGTTGATCTTGTCTTTAGCTCTTGGAAGGAGTTTTCACAAGCTTTGTCCCATTCATATTTTACTCCCTTATGCGTCAAACGAGTCATTGGTCTGGCTAGTTTGGAGAAACCTTGAATGAACCTTCGGTAGTAACCAGCCAATCCCAAGAAACTGTGAATTTCTGACACAATTTTCGGTTGTCTCCAAACTAAGATTACTTCTACCTTGGTTGGATCCACTGCAATCCCATTCCCAAGCACTACATGTCCTAAGAATTTCACTTCTTTTAACCAGAACTCACATTTACTTACCTTGGCATACAGCTCATTATCTCTAAGAACTTGAAGAACAATCCCTAAATGTTGCTTATGCTCTTCCTTAGACTTGAAGTTTGAAAATTTATGTTAGAGTTTGTTTTGCTTTGTGCCTGCAGTTAGGGGATAACTTAGAACTTGATTTGAGAACCATAGGAAGTGCCTATGCCTTAAGTGAGGAGCTTAAAGACCTTAGTCTAATGAACTTGTCCATTTCATGCTATATGTTATTTTGCTAATTAGGATTAGTAATAATTAAGTATGATTAGTGAACCTTAGGCCTCATTTGTCAACTATACATTGTAGCCAAAAAGTCATTATAAGTTGTCATCACTCTTTCTATTTTTTTACACATCTTTTCGTAAAAAGCCAAAAAGTTACTAAAATATATTCATGAACGAGGCCTAAATTAGGATTAATCAACTTAAGTAGGATTAAGTATAAACTTAATTAATTAGTTTTAACCTAGATTACCTAAACAAAGTAAGCAAGATTAGAGGATTAATAAAGTGACAACTTTTGTCCTACCATACACAACAAAACCTTTCATCCAAATCAAACAAATAGGTAGGAAAATCTGCAAAGTTGTAGAGCAAACATGATAGAAGGAGAAAAAATGAGGAAAAGAGCGAAAGAAGAAGGAAAAGAGAAGCTCAAGGGAAAATCAACTGAGAACTTGCCACAGAACTAATTCAAGGTAGGATTTCTATCCTAAATCCTATAGTAGACTCTCCTAGCATCAAGAATCAAGAAAACGTTAGGATTAAGTTTGTTTAAGATTGGAGATTTGAGGGAAGGAATGAAAAAAGTTGGTTCATAAGGAAGAACAAGGCATGTGGTTTAGAAATTCATTTGTTAGAACTTGTTCATGATGTCTTTGATGAATTTATGTCTTCCTCTCTATGTATCCTCTTGATTTTCTATAATTTCACAAGTTGATTTTGAGTTTTGAAAGAAAGAAAAGGAAGAGTTTGTACAAAGGTTGAAAACCATGAAAGTTCTCATTAAAGCTTAAATTCATGTCTTCATGCCTTGCAATGAAATGGAATTTCAATGTTTTGATTTAGAAAACACCCATGCTTTTATGTTTAATATCAAATATGCATATTCTTGAGTTGATTTTACTGGAAACCTAACTTTAGAAGCAACAGAACAACACTTAGAAAAGAGGAGATTTTCAAACAACAGGTTTTTGTTCATCACCGCTCGATCGAACTTTGTGAACATCCAGTACTTTGAACCTTTGGAGGGTTATGAATTTGTTTGAGTCAATTAACCGCTCGAGCAATTAAAGTACCACTCGAGCGCACATAGAAAGCCTTCAAAATCTAGTTTTGCAAGTCTGTAATTTTGGAAAGTACCCATTCACCGCTCGAGCGGTGTAAAGACCGCTTAAGCGGATTGGCCAATTTAGAATAGTTTAAGACCTAATTTCATTCATTTTTTTCTTCCCCTCTTTGGACACTTTTATGTATGTTTTGAACCTAGACACCATGTTACCATAGTTAGAAACCCACTTGAATTATGTTTAATTAGAAAAGAGAATTAAAGTCTAATCATATGTCAAGATTAGTGTAAGAAGCTTGGAAGTTATCTAGTCCTTCAATGTTTTGTTTCTTGTTAAACCCTTATTCACTGAGCTAATTGTGAGTAGTACTGTAGTAAAGTTATGTTTCTTAAAACTATTAATTGAAATGCAAACTTATGATATGCTTAAGAAAATTATGTTAATGTTTTGTTATGAATGAATATTATATACTTTTGTATCATGTATTAAGGTGACATCTTGGATGCCTGTTAGAGGGAAATCATGTCAATAACCTTTTGTTAACTGAGCTCCTCTAGCCACCTGTTGTGGATTCTTGACTCGAAATGCCTTGGAATGTACACCGCTAAGTGTATGAAGTAAGTGAACTTGTTTTGTCTTTACAAGCTATATTATGTTCAAAACATTCATGTACTTGGTTTTAATAAAAAAATTATTAATGTTCATTCATTTACCACTTTATTATATTGCTATTCATTTTGTTTTGTCTCACTCTTCTCCCCTCTATGTATGTAGGTGATGGTGATGATCAGGTCGAGGAAGAGAGAACAAGTTGAAAGTCTTTTTACTTTTCCTTTTCTACTTTTGGGAGTTGCAACTTTGAGAGGACGATTATTGTATATAAGTTTTGATTTTTGTTTAAGTGGATGTTGTAATATTGTACCCTTGTTTTACTGTCTAGACTTGTAAATGCCAAAGGTAAATAAATAAGATGTACACTTGTTTTGTTTTCATATAACTTATGCACTTGCTCTGAATGGACTCTTGGTAATGAATGGACAATGTATTATGCATAAGCCCCATTGTTTTTAGTCAAGTCTTGTCTTGTCTTGCTAGATCTTTGGTAGTCAGGTACTACTAGCCGATCATAACTGCTATCCTGTTTGGGGAAGAATGGGGTTGTGACAATTTATCAATAAAATATGGAGGTTGAAAGGGATATTCAACGCAATGCAAACTTAGATAATCCAAGTGAAGTTGCCCTTGAACCTACTCCAGAGATTTGTTTTGATGGTAAGCTTTGGAAGCCCTTAGCCTACAAGTTGGTTCTAGTAAAAAAAAAAAAAAATACACTTTTCAAGTTAATTGGATGTCCCAAAACCATATCCAATTTTCCCATGTTCATCTACACAAGTTCAAGTGTTGTCCAAGCAATTTGTGAATAAGGTAGTTGTAAGCGCAATCTGCTTATAACTTTTTGTAAATCTAAATACAAAACATGCAGCGGAATAAAATGTTTAGATCATACCTGATTTGATCTAAAATCTCGTGGATAAATCACGTGCTTCAAGAAACTAATCCGTCGTAACCAAAGAACTTGGCTCAAGAGCTTAGGTACCAAATAGAAATGTTTTACACACCCATCTCACTTGACACAAGGTCGTCCTCTACGTATCATCTCTTTGATTCATAATTTTAAAATTGTTAAGCATTATGCATGATGAAAGTTTATTCAACAACACTGAGATAACTTGAACAAAGAAATAGGTCAATCCAAGAGGGTACTTTGTTCAAAAAGGAAATTTTGTAATTATTTGAGAAAAAAAGTTTAAAGTAAAAATCTAAGTTTTATGAAAAAGAATCCTTTTTTAAAAAAAAAAAAAGAAAAAAAAAGAGAGGATTTCAATTCAATTAGAAAAAAATATGTCAAGAATTCCAATCAAGCCTATTTATGAGTTATCTCAATGTTCCTCACAAAACACATAAAACCTAAAAACAAAAAATCATCCATGGAATGAGGGAAAGAAGAATAGAAAGGGAAAATGAGTAAAAGAATACATCCACAATAAATAAGTAAAAATAACCATCCATGGATTAGAGGGAAGCGGGAAAGATGGGGGAACAATTTATATGATGATGGAAAGAGAACAACTACTAACTAAATGAAACAATAATCATACTATTTTTACTTGTTTAGGGAAAAAATATAAAATAATATAACTACATCAATAGTGATGTAATCATATTAATGATTCAACCCAATATAATACATGTTACCAAACCAATGGTGGTTTGATTTTGGGCACTATAACAGAAAATCACAAATCTTAATGAACAACAAAAATAAGATACTAAATGTGATAAGCAATTGATTGGCTATCCATATGCAATCAAGCCAAAAATAGCTTGATCACATATAGGTTCATATACCCATATGAATAGAAAATGAGAATAATATATTAAACTAAAATCAAAACCCTAACTAAGAAATAGAAAGAAAAAAATAAAAATAATAAGACTTATTAACCTCAAAATGAAACTGCTGTAGAAATTGCCTTCCTGCCCTTAGAAACTCCTTACTCAAATAGGAACTCCTGATACGCCTTCGGATGAATATACCTATGACGAACTCTATACAAAATCCTTGAACTAAACTAGTCAAGTCCACACAAAAGTGCAAAACAATCTTAGATTCTTCTGAGCAAGAGCTTCCTTAACTCAAGTCTTGAAAGACTTGAATTCAAAACTTGAACATTGGATAGGAAACAATGGAAGGGAAGGGATTTATATAGGCTCTTGTAGGAGGAATTTTCTACTTAAAAAATGATGCGGGATTTTATTTATTCTTAAAGAGGAAAACACAACTTTTGGTGTGGTATTGATGCATTGGATTGCACGAGTGTGTTAGGACTTTTGAACCTAGTCCGAGGAGTAAATTTCTAATTTCTAATGCAAGAATTAAGCATGGTCACGAAGACAAACCATCAATTTGGATTTTGTCTCAATGCAAAGGATGTCAATATTTTCTCAAGGGATGGTAAAATATTGCTAGGTGCAAAGTGAACAAAATTGATCTTGCATTGACTAGGAATAAAGAACAATTGACATGATGTGATTAACCAAAGGAAATAACTAATTGAAGGAATTAAATTGTTTAAATAAAGAGAATTTATTAGACATTGCTAAAATGTTATGAAAAATAGATGTGTATAAAAGCTGTTAGTTGAGTTAGTATTGGACCCCTTCAAATGTTAGTTTTGTAGTCTTTTTATAGTACAATTCGGCCTCCTCTTTCTGTTCTAACCACCATAACATGGCAACTCCAAGTTCCGCCATCCGTCTCGTGATTCCAACATTTAGGCCCAAGTTTAGCAACCACTTTGACCACCAAAAACTATACATGCAAAATATATCATCAAATGGTTTCCATGTGGCTCACTAAGTCCCAATTTTATCTCCATATGTGCTTTGACTTAGTAAGTAATTAGAGATATGGACTAACTTCCAACACCATTGTAGGACATGGAGCTTCAACCAGTTCTTACTTTTTAGGAACAGTTGGGCTAATCTAATATTTTTCATTATTCACTTAATTAATTGAAATTATGGCTGCCACATCATCGCCTGGTCCCATTATTCCTGCAACATCATTGTCATGCCACGTGTCTGTCACGTCATCAATCCCTTGTCACGTGGTTATTTAACCAATCTTCTTCTATCACCTTAGGAAGTTTCTGCCACATCTTCAGAACTTCATAGCCTTCTACTTATCAACACTCCAAGACTTATTGTTATCCTTCCACCTATCCATGAAGTTTTATGCCATGTCTAGTACGATTATAAATTCTTTCACCATGGTCTAGAACTTTTGTAAGTGAGTTCATGTACCACGGTTGTAACTATAACGATTCGGGTTTAGACCCGACCCATTTTCGTGATTTTGGATTCGAGAATCTATGTACTTAACTGTTGTCCATCTAATTTCCATCTTATTTCTTGTTGAGTTTGGCTATTGGGAATTTTTTTTGCATTTGGAACAGGTTGGGAAATCAATTTTTCAATGAGTTGTTGCTCAAATTTTTGTCTGTTCACTTGAGCGGTCTTTCTTGAGCTCAATCAGCCTTTATAGTTGGAAAATTACTGGAAGTTTGATATCTGCTCTCAAGCGATACTTCCTATGCTGGAGCGATATTTCCTATGCTGGAGCGATCTTCCACAGTTTGCAAAAATTTTGGGAGGGGGTCATTGTGCACTTGAGCGGTCTGTGCGTATATCAGTCCAAGAGAGGGCCATTCTGAGTCATTTTTTCATCTCATTCTCTCTCTAAACATTTCAAAACCCTAGATCCACCCTCTCTCTCTCTCTCTCTCTAAGTTCTTACCTTCTAGCTCTAAATACTCTCAGTCCATTGGTTTTCTCACCATAGTCCTTTGGAGAAAAACATAGAGCTTGGTGAGGGCTTTTTTTTAATCTGAGTTGATCGTTGTTTCATTGCTAGTGATTTTTGGGTCATCTTCTCGTGGTTTCAAGAGGTAGAGATTTCTTTGTTGCTTTTCAATACTTCGTCTATAGATAGATATGTGGTAGATTTTATTGCATAAAAAGCATGTTTATTATGAATTTTTGAAAAGAACGCAAGAAAGAGATCTAGGGTTGGATAATGTAGGGTTTCAAATTGTTAATTGATAATTGTTTTGGTTAATTGGAGAGTAGTTTTGCATGTTTATGTTGAAGAAAGGGAAAAACCCTAATTTAATATTATTGGCTTAACGAATTAGAAAGGGGTAAAGTTGAACAAGAGTTGTGCCTTATTTGTTATGGCTCGTGTAAGTGTGTAAATTGTTAAATTGAAGAGTTAACCATGATGATGGGATAAATTGGGATTAATTTTGTTGATTGGAAATGAAGTTATGACTTTGACATCGTGAATGTGGATTTAAATGAAATGTAGAAATTGGTTTTGGAAAGAAAAAGAAATTGTAACCTTTTGTAAATTGAGAATGAACTTTAGGTTGGATTTTGAAACCTTTAAGTATTATTATTATGTTTGTTGTTGGACTTAAGGTCTCATGAGAATTGGATTATGATATTACATGTATTTAATACATTTGTTTAGAGGTTTTGTCCTTAGTCATCAGTGGAGGATGACATTATGATGTTAAAAAGGTGATGTCTATGTAGTACACTCGGATTATTCATGCTTGTGGTATATTATGATGATGGGAAATGTAAACGCGCTGAGAATGAGAGGTACCATTATCTTCTAGCTAGCACCTGGAGAAAATGGTTGCACTTAGAATAAGAGGTACTAGCCCCTTCCAGCTAGCACTTGGAGAAATTGGTTATGCTTAGAATATGAGGTACCAATATCTTCTAGCTGAATAAGAGGTAGCGGTACCTTCCAACTAGCACTTGGAGAACTTGACAGAGGTACCATTACCGTCCAACGGGTATTTGGTAAATTGGCAGAGGTACCATTACCTTCCAGCAAGTGTTTGGTAAATTGGTAGATGTCCCATTACCTTTCTAGCTGGTGACTGGTAAATTGGCTTGTGTTATGGAAGATGTATCATTGGCTTACCGTGCTTAAGGCAAGTAGAGTAGAGTTTTGTTTATCATTTTTGTCCTAATCTATCTGTGTAGATTATGTGTTATAATGGTTATGGTTCAGGAAGACTGAGTTGTCTTTTATGTTGAGTAAGCAGTTGTTGGGTGTTTGTTGATTTCATTTTTCGTATTAGGTGTTATGTGTACATGTGAGCGTATCAAATAAATTGTTGAAAGTATCTTTTTAACTTTGTACTTAAGGCCCAAAAAATGTAATAAACGTGTTGGAAATGGACGTAGGTTACGTATTGAGTTGTAAGTAAAAGGAGGAAATTAGAACTTTTGTTAAACAAAACGGTATTGGATGATTTTGGAAAAAGTACTTATGTAAATATACTATAATACAAATCGTTACATTATTTACATAGCATGAGTTGGAGTATTTATGATCATAGTTATCTGTAAGTTGTTATTGTTTAGGATCATGTTGGGATCCTTACTAGACTTTATGTTCATCTCATATTGCTAATCCTTTTTCAAATGAGCGATGAGAAGTGTTTCAAGATCGAAGATCTTCTTTATCTATTGGCCACGGGGCCTTATATCTGTTGGCGGAATGCTATTGTTGTAAAAGGGTTAAACTCTTTCTCTTTTATGTAATGATGTAAGCATGCGAGCAATTTATTTAATTATGCTACATGTTGTATTCGTTATGTATACGAATGAGAGAATCTTCGTTTATTTATCTTTACTAATATAATTGGGACTTTTACTTGTTATCTCTGAAATTGTATTATAATTATGGTTTTGGTAAAGTTATCCGAGTAATAAAATGTAGGGGTGTAACAATAGCATGCTTGGGGAGTACCCGTGCGCATTAAACAGCTCGGACCCTCGACTTCTTTGATCTAATCTCATGAGTGCAATGCGAAACATAGATGAGAGACTAGATTTGGCAACTTTTATACAAAATCCATTTTATTACAAAATCGTTTCCAAAAATATGGATTGCATCACTAGATCCTAGAGTCACCACCCAATATTTTGGGAAAATTATGAAACCCATGACTCATGCCAAGGCCATTGTTCGTCATAGCCAAAGATGCTCAAAACCTTAGGTATGAAAAGGGAATGTCATTAATTGAGCGCCCCTGGTCACCCAATCAAAAGATCAGGCTCTACTAAATCATGATATGAGTTTTATTTACTTTATATGTTTAAGTTTCGATTATTAATAAATCCTAAAATTTACTATGTGAAGCAAACAAGTATAGTCTATGCCATTAATTTTGGAACAACTTGATTTCATGTATTTTGAAAGAGTTTTGAAGATATATAACTCAAATAAATTGAGTTTACAAACTTAAAAATCAATATCATTCCAAATTAAGCGACACAACCTCCATCCACCGGTATTCATACAGTTATGTCAAATAAGCAAGTAACCTCATGGTAAGATGCTAAACATAGTAAGAAAAACACACACAAATGGGATGCTAAAGCATAAAAATTTACTTTTTTACCGACGTCCCGCGAACAGCTACAAAACAAAGTTAGCAAGATATGCATGATCTTATATGCAAAATCCTAATACAATTCACTAATGAAATGCAACTAAAGATTCACCTTCTAAGATATGACATGTGAATCATCTCAAGAACATGTGGTAGCGCACATAATCACATAGGAATTGATTAAATCCACAAATGCAAACTTAACCGAATCATGATGCATGAAACATGGATGCAATGCATGGATAGAATAAAAAAACAAAATATGATGCATCTTCACAAAGGAAAGCAAGGAAAAGAACGGGATAGAGAGAAGCAAGATGGAGAATTATTACAACACTTTGAATAAATAATTACAAACCGAATTAGAGAGGAAGGAGAAAAATTATACAACAAAATAAAAACAACCTCACAAAACACTCAAATGAAAACAAAATAAAAGCTTCATCTGCCTTGGAGACCACCGGGAATTGGTATTCTCAACACTGGAAAACTACTTTGTTTCGTCCAAGAGAAGCTATTTGGCTGGCCAGCCAACTACGCCTAACAAAACTTATCATATTGCAAAATCGAGAAAAGAACAAGCCAGGAATAAATAGGTGGCTTAATGAATCACTTCCGATTATATTACAATAAAAACAAACATGCAACTTAAAACACGAAAATAACTATAAGATAGAAAGTGCAAGAAAATGAAAGAATTGAAAACTAACCACTTTACAACAAAACAATAACAAAAGCAAGAAAATGAATATAAGATGGAAAAGCAAGAAAATGAATATAAGATGGAAAAGCAAGAAAATGAAAGAATTGAAAACTAACCGCTTCCGGTTAGATTACAACAAAACAAATATGAAACAAAAGCAAGAAAATGAATTTGAGATAGAAATGAAAGAATTAATTGTATAATCACTCTTTACTTGGTAATAATACTCTCTCTTTGATCAATGCTTTAGGACTTGGTTCTTAAGTGGTTTTGGCAAGGGAAGATAAGATAAATAGAGGTTTGGTAACTTCATTAGTTTGGCAAGACATGGAGTGCCCCACATCAAAAAAGACCGAGCCCACTATGAACAGGTTGCGGTCGCAGACCAGATGGTCACGGCCGCAATGTATGGTCGCACCTGCGATGGTCAGGTAGTCGACTGGCCAAAGAAAAGTTCACTCGTTTCGCTCCGGTTCAGTCTAGCTTCGCTTTGCGTGACAACTGGGACCTAAACACTTAGCCAAAATAGGCTTAAGGTTGGGAATAAAGCTCAAATTATATCTCTCTTACTAAAGATTGTGTGAGAAACACATTATGATTTTCATCATTAGGTAATCAAAAAAAAAGTGTCCAAGTCTCAGGACTGGTGAAAATGTGGTGTCTACAGTTGCCCTTCTTTGATAGACCTCGAAGTTATTTCATGATATAAGTGAATATCAAAGCCCATAGACGACCCTTTTGACAAGGCCGTAAGACTTGGGCAAACAAACAAGATGCAGATGTAGTTGGTTGAACCCGAGGGTTGCTTGTATATTTTTCTGCAAGGAATCAACCAGCGTACTTCGGGGGCCAGATGCAAATGACATACTTGAAATACAATTTGAAAGTTAGACTTACACGCTTCGCGTAGCCTGTTATTTTGAAAAATCATGAATGCAATGCAATGGAATGGGATGATGATAAAGATATGAAAATGGCATCATGAGAGGCAAGCCTTCTGCAAATGATATGAAGCATAATCATGGGTGCATCGCATATAAATGTGCTGTAACAAAAACAATAGAGAGAGTACATCACATTCAAATATGCCACAACACAAATGATAGAGTCAAGATCCAAATGTGTCTCACGTGAGAGGATGACTGGTGAACTCGAAATCCAAATGCGTCTCACGTGAGAGGAAAAAAAGTGGACCCGAAATCCAAACGCATTTCACACGAGAGGAAAAAAGAGTCGAAATCCAAACGCGTCTCACACGAGAGGAAAAAAAGGTGGTGTAACCAATAGGCACACCTAACCGTATTTCATACGGATAGGGGAAAGGTTTTAACTAGGTAAACTTGAAATCCTCACATGTTTCATGTGAAATAAAGAAAGGTATATGTAATCAATAGGCGTTCCTAACCATATTTCATACGGAGAATGGGAAGGTTTTAACCAGGTAAACTTCAAATCTTAACTCATTTCACGTAAAAAGAGGAAAGGTGTTGTAACCAACAGGCATACCTAACCGTATTTCATACAGAGAGAGGAAAGGTTTTAACCAAGTATACTTCAAATCCTAACACGTTTCACGCGACATGAGGGTGTAACCAACAAGCGTACCTAACTGTATTTCAAACAGAGATGGGGGAAGATTTTAACCATATATAATTGATGTACAAATACATTAGTATACATACAACATACATCGGTATACATATGACATACACTAGTATATATATGTAGACATATATATACATAAAAATATATACATACATATACATATACAGAAACATATACGATACACACATTCATATATACATACGGTATACATATACATAATATAAATATATCTTTCTCTCTCGCATGTTCTTGTTTCTCTCTCCCTTATCGTTTTCTTCGACTGTCGCGTCTAGTGCACGATTTGAACAATCACGGTGCTTGACTGACACAACCAAACTAACTCTAATCTTTAATGATTGCATCGATCTCCCTATTGTCTTCTTCTTTGCTTTCACCTTCTTCTTAACCCTAACTTGCAAGGGAGACAGAGCAGAAGGCTACTAAACAAATCTATTTCTACCATTACTCTACCACCGCCCCCTTTGGCATTACTCTCCTTCAACATGGCCTCTTCCTGCCGTACTCTTTCTCTCTTTCTTAACCTTAATGATTCCCCGATTGAGATTACTGAGATCAACTCCTCTAAGTCTCATCAGACTGCCCCTGCCCATGCCCCTATTTTTAATTTTCCTATGCTGTCAGTCGAGCAATTGATGGCAGTTTAGTCTGACATTAATGCCAATCACTACACATTGAAGTCTTGCGTGAAGACCGTGACCGCGGTCTCCAATTTGTCTCGCCGACTACAGAGTAGGACAAGTGAGGTGCACCAACTAAAAGCACAACTCTCTATGTTCCACAACATGTTTTTGGATGCCCAAAAAGACACCACCTAATTAAAAAAATGAAATACAGAGCTTAAACAACAGTGGACCACCGCAGCCCAATTTGGAGCTCCTTGGTGCTCTTCATTTGACAAATGGCAAGAAGTAATTTCGTTGGGCAACTCTGCAAATACTTAAGTAGAGTCTTCAAGAGCGTCCAATGAGTGAAGATGTAGCAAAGTAATCAATGGAGAGTCAAGCAACGAAGCCATCTGCAAATGAAGTCAGTAGTGATCCAAGAAAATTCCTCCATATATTTTTTTTTTTTACCTTTTTTTTTTCCTTGTATTTTTGCTTAGGAGTAGGCACTTATAGCTTCAACTTTCTTGTATAAAATTTTGATTAGGATTTGATCCTTGACAGTTAATAAAAGAGTTTGTTTTGAAAATTTGAATGGCATGAATGGCACTTGAGCATGAAAACCATTTGTTTTAAATTTGAAATTGAGAATGGTTGCATTTCAATGACTTCTGAACTAGATAATGCGCCTATAACTGCCCAAAAATCAAAAAAACAACTCAATGGAAGAAAAACCAAACAAAAACAACACAAACCGATTGACCCTTGTCGGAATGAAAAAGGACACAAAACTTCATCGCGGGCGCGATGATAAACACTGCAGGTGCGACAATCGCGGGCACGATAGAACAAGATTAAAAAAAAAAAACACTACAATCAACCCCCCAGACGGCCAACTGATTGAAGGGTTCTGTACAACGATTACACACGTTCCAACAAATGATTGGCAATGTAAAGGGAAACTATCAAGAATACAGGGAAAGACAGAAAATCTGACTTGACTGTGCCCCTAGTTCATTGCTTTGACTATTTTCGTTTTTTTTTTCTGCTAAAACGATTTTGATCAATATGAGAGTTAAATTAGCGTGCTTGTTCCACCCTCTGCTTGAAATTATATAAGATGTGAGCACTGAACATTTTCATTTTTTGGTCCAAAGAATGGTCTGAAGTTTACAAAATATTGAATAATTTTTTATTTAATCAATCCACTTCATTAAAAGTCCTCAAAATCTATTTTCTGCAAATAGCCACTACCCGACCGATATGAAATCAACCCGTGAGATGCACAACTGAATCTATCTAGCAACTGAACCTATCACAAAGGAGAAATAGAACAACTGAATCAAACAGAAATGAACCAATCAAACATGGATAAGACAACAACCGATCAAACATAGACACGATGAGTGAGTTGAGAAATGATTAAGGCCAAACTTCAAAATGAAGCTACCTACGTATCCGAAAGATAGGAATCAGGCCATGCATAGTTCTGGCGAAAGTTTACTAGGGTATTGGTGCTCTCCTTTTGTGCTCTAACTTTTGCCAAAGCCGTCCTTCTGAGTTTTTGACCTTGCGAGTTTTTTCATATTTTTTCATTTTCTCTTTCATTTTTTCATCATTTTTTTTTATACTCTAACTTTTGCTTGGGTCATCCTTTCAAGCTTTCAGCCTAGCAAGCCCTTCAAGGATAGTACTTCTTCAACTTGTCCATGTTAATTGGTTGTGAGAATTCCAAACCATCCAAATCCATGAGAATGACTGCTCTCCCTGACCAGATTGACTTGATGATATAAGGACCCGACCAATTGGGACTGAACTTGTCCCTATGGTCATGAATAGGAGATCGATTGTCCCTCAGCACTAAGTCTCATTCCCTCAAATTCCTGGATCTGACCTTTTTGTTGAATGCCCTAGCAATCCTGCGTTGATATCCCTGACCATGGTATAATGCCTTCAATCTTCGCTCATCAAACAACTTAACTCTTCAAATCAGTTATGTTGCCAATCTACTTCCACTATCTGACATTCAGCCATAATCCTCAACAAAGGCACTTCTATCCCAATCGACAAAACGGCCTCTAATCCACATACCAAAGAGTAAAGGCTTGCCCTTGTAGACGTTCAGATTGATGTCCTGTATTCCCAAAATGCAAAAGGCAGTTTGTCTGGCCATTGTTTATAGGTTTCCACCATCTTACGCAGAATGGTTTTAATGTTCTTATTTGCATCTTCAATGGCTCCATTGGTTTGGGCCTGTAAGTTGATGACTTGTGAAAAGCAACATTATATTTCTCAAGTAGAAATGCCACTTCTCCTCTGAAGTGTGAGCCATTGTCTAAAATGACTTTGTTTGGGACCCCATATATGCAGATGATGTTATTCCTGATGAATTTATCCACGTGTGATGCCTTTAGCACTAAAAATGACTGTGTTTCAACCTACTTGATAAAATAGTCAATTGCAACCAAGATGAACAGATGCCCATTTGAACCCTTTGGTGTGACTGCCCCGATGACATCTATGCCCAAGACTAAGAAAGACTAAGGCGAAGTCATGTTGTGGAGTTTTGATAATGGGATATTCATACGATTGGCGTCGATTTGACATTTGTGGCATCTCCTAACAAAGTCGATACAATCACCTTATATGGTTAACCAGTAGTATCCCTGTCTAAGGATCTTTCTCGCTAGCATTATACCATTTATATGAGCTCCACATTCTCCTCCATGGATGGCTTCCATGATACGCTTTGCCTCTCTTTTCTCTACACACTGTTTGTGCATTTCCAGATGTCCCCTTCTGTACAGCTCATTTCCACAAATGATGAACTAAGAAGCTAGACGTCGTATCCCCCATTTATCCTTGACATTTGCCCCTTGCGGGTATGTACTGCTTTCCAAAAAGTTTCAAATATCAAAGTACAAGGGGTTTTCATCTTGAACCTCTTTTGTTATAGATACCATTTCATATGCGGGCGTATATCTTTGTTCTATCAGGATTGGGCACATCTTAACCCGACTAGTATATGTATCATTAAGGCCAAGGTTGCCAACGCATCTGCAAATCTATTGTTCTCCCTCACCAAGTGTGTAAATGTCAATCTTTTGAACCTCGGGATCAACATGTCCAAGGTTTGATGATAGACTTTCATTTTCTCCTCCTTAACCTTCCAGTCTCCTTTGGCTTGAGAGATGACCAAGTTCAAATCCCCGATCACATACAACCTTGTTGCCCCTAGTTCTAAGGTTGCTCCCAGTCCGGTAATGCACACCTCGTACTCTGCTTGGTTATTGGATACCCTAAATCGGAGTTTGAAAGCTAAAGGGATATGGGAATCATCTGGCACTATGAGTGACACTCCTATTCCGTAGCCAAATTGATTGGACGCTCCATCAAAGTATAACTTCCAAGTGTCTTCTTCTATCTGCATGGCCTCCTCATCTGGGAATAAATATTCCATATCTTCTTCTCCTTCAATCGGGTGATCAGCCAAAAATTCTGCCACGGCCCTTCCTTTAACAAATTTGTGAGCGACATACTTGAGATCGAATTTAGAAATCAAAAGTAACCAATGAGCTAGCCTACCAGTAAGCGCTGGTTTCTCAAAGAGATTTGATGGGGTCTAATCTTGAAACCATAATTAATGAGTAAGCTAACAAGTAGTGTCTCAACTTCTTGGTGGCCCAAACCAAAGCTAAGCAATTCTTTTCCAAGGAAGTGTAGTGGGTCTCGTATTCAAGCATCTTCTTGCTCAAGTAGTAAATGGCCTTCTCCACTTTTTCATCTGACTCTTGTGCAAGCATACATCCCATGGTTGATTTAGTCACTAATAAATACAGAAGCAGCGGTTTTCCTGGCTCAAGTGGTGATAACACAAGCGGATTCTGCAAATACTGCTTAACTTGCTCGAAGGCAAACTGACACCGATCATCCCATTGGAACTTCTTTCCTTTCTTTAGCAAACCAAAAAGTGGTTCACATGTCAAGGTTAATTTAGAAATAAACCTCCTTATGAATTGCACTTTGCCCAGAAAGCCTCACACTTCCTTTTCAGTCATCGATGGCGACATTTCTAAGATGGCCTTAATTTTAGATGCCCTCTATGTGATAAGAAATCCCAACATCTTACCCGCAGTTACCCCAAAGGTACATTTCTATGGATTCAACCTCAACTTGTATTCCCTAATTCTTTTAAAGAATTTCTTTAATGCGGTATAATGGTCTTCCCTTGAAAAGAAATTGACAATCTGATTGTCAAAAGAATTTCAAAAGGATTTCTTCTCTTGGACTTGACAATCTTTTCTCTATTCTCTGAAGCCAAAAGGATCTGGTTATACCCCAAAAAACCATCCATGAATGACAGTAAGGCATGCCTCGTAGTGAAGTCTACCAATTCATTAATATGTGGCAATGAAAAGTCACCTTTCGGATTAGCCTTGTTCAAATCCTAAAAGTCAACTCAATGCAAACCCTAATTCTGCCATCTTTCTTCGGAACTGGTACAATGTTGACTAACCAAGTTGGATACTTGGATACAAGCAAGAACCCGGCATTGATTTGTTTAGTCACCTCTTCCTTGATCTTTAATGCCCAATTCAGACGAATTTTACGAAGTTTCTATTTGACAAGTCGAGCATCCGGATTGAAAGGGATCTGACGTTACACAATCTCAAGATCAATTCTAGGCATATCTTCATGCAAAAACATATTTGAATTCCTTTAGTAAAGCAACTAATTGCTTGCATCCCTCCGAAGATAAAGTGGAACCAATCTAGACTAAGTGAGGATCGTTCTCAATACCCCCGTTTACGAAAATAATTTCGTCGATTAATAGTATCATGCCTTTCTTCCTCCTAGTTGATTAAATTTTTCAAAGCCCGAGGAACTTCTTCCTCTTCGTTTTCATCAAAATTCTGAAAATTCTGGTCAATGTTATGAATTATAGGAACAGAGAAGTAAGCGAAAATCATAACATCTTCATTTATAACCTCCGAGCTCAACAGCAGACTCAAAAGGGAAAAAAAAAAAAAAAAAAAAAAAAAGAAATCATAACATCTTCATTTATAACCTCCGAGCTCAACAACAGACTCAAAAGGGAAAAAAAAAAAAAACAAAAGAAGACTCTGACATCTCAGACAAGCTCGAATCTGACTCCAAACCAACAAGGCCAACAAAAAGAAGACTCTGACATCTCAGACAAGCTCGAATCTGACTCCAAACCAACAAGGCCAACAGCCTCAGACTCAATAACTAATTTAGAACTCTCAATAAAACTTTTCTCAACATGCCAATTTGTTTGCGCGCCATTTATTGCATCCACGATGAAACTTGAGCAATCAACAGGTGGTCCTTCCCCGATCACAAAAATAGTCATATCCCCCAAGTTCATTAGTCCTCTGTATTGCTTTCAAAATTGTCATCACTGTCTTGACTGATGTCGATGCTTAGATCTGCTTGCTCCTCATTGCTATCAAAGAGCTGATGATCAAAGAATATTTCAAACTCGGGATATCTCTTCTTTCCCTCTTGGTCAATTCATGGTTCAGGAAACCCACAGAAAGGGAAATCCCCTGTTTCTTGGACAAAGTGCCTGTTCAAGGTTCCATGAATTGGCTTATGGACCAACTCAAACTATCACCCAATTCTTTTTGCCTTGATCCTCTCCTCGATCTCTTCGGTTTTCCTTTTCCAATCATCTGCTGTCGGCGCATACCCTAGTTGAAATGCATGCAGGTTATGAGATACTCCAGTAGTTGTGGTAATACCTTTCCTGCGACTTTGTCCCAATCCCATCCTAGGAATGTGACCCAATTTACTCATGAAGTAGATTGATTGGGCGCTGACGTACACCCCTTTGTCTTTTGCCATTAGTGTTTGAACTAATTGGGCCTCTGCCAATGTAAAACCTAAGAGGAACACATCCTCCTCTCCATGTTTTATTTCTAACAGTGACGTCGTAACTTTTGGAAGAGGATGAATGGATGAATTTCTAAAAACATTGGCAATTCCTCCATTATACGAGTATTTTACTAGTTGATGTAGCATGGATAATATAGCCTTCATCTGATGGAGCCAGGGCCTTCCCAATAGCAAATTGAATGTTGTGGGGACATCCATGATATGAAATTCAGCTTTGTGCTCAAATGGACCCACTGTTATTTGCACTTTCACTGTCTCCATAACTTCTTGACTAGTATTATCATAAGCCCGGATCAACTGAGTAGTGGGTGTGAAATCTGTTGCTTTTAGCCCTATCTCATAAACAGTGCATAAAGGACAAACATTGGTAGCCGATCCTATGTCAACCAAAACGACTGGGATCCATTTCTTCTGACATTCCAGTGACACATACAAAGGCTTGTTTTGTTTTGATCCCTTTGGTGGTAATTCTTTGTCTGCAAAAGTTATTGAAACGTATGTTTCTCTTGGGAAGATTAACGACACTAGTTGCTCTGGAGTTGTGTCAATTGACAGCTTAGCCTTGCTTGGAGCTAACAACATCGCTTGTCGATGCTCTCGGGAAGCTATAAGCCTCCAAATAGAGATGTTTGTCTAGATCTTTTTCAACCGTTTTGAAACTTGGTTTTTTGCCTCTTTTTTTCCTTTCTCTTTCTCTTTCTCTTTCTCAACTTTTTTGAGTACCAAGTCTCGTTAGGCACATTACTTATCCATTCATCATCAGTATAGGTGAGCTACAGGTCGTTATCATCACATTATTCACCTTTATTGAGCAAAGGGCAATTATCAAGCTCTGCTCGAATCATTCCCACTGCATACTCTAGTTGACTTTCTGGTTCTTCTTATTTCTTTTTGGAACCCTCTTATTTACTACTGTCTGCAGATTTTTCAGTGTCGATTTTCAGTTCATCTCCTTTTCTCTCAATTTCCTCATCAAAAACTTCTCCACTGCTTGAGCAACCCCTGTTTGGTTCCTGTCATGTTGCTTCTAACTCCCGAGTGGTTACTTCGATCTGAGTATTGTTAGCATATTAGGTAATAAAAGTCTTAGCCAATTCTTCCTAACTTTGTTTCACAGAATCTTCTAGCTTGGCATACCAGATGGTAGCCACTCCCAATAGTGTTCGTCCGAACAAAGATAGCTTTTGTGGACAAGTTAAACCCATAGGCTTTTGAACATCAGAAAATAAGCGGATATGCACCATGGGGTCACCGGATCCATCAAATCTATCAATCTGTGGCATCTTAAATTGTTCAGGCAACTTGACAGCTATTTCTGTATACCCATCCTCGATGTTTGGGATAAAGTTGATTCTCTGCGACCTTTTAAACATTTTCTCCAACTTGGCCAGTTTCAGCATAGTCGGATCAAACGTATTTGTTTCTAGGGGAAAGAGCCCTCTCGTTGGTTATAGAAGGGAAAAAAGTCCTCCCAATGATTACGCAGGAACCCTCAAGTCTTCTGGTAAGTTGGGTTCAAGAAATTTCTCAGCTGGTGGAGGTGGTATTGGATGAGTCACCGGAGGTGGTTGAGTAGCAGATGCCCTAGGTAAGTGTCACAATTTAGCAAGATCATCGCATGGGTGGCAATTGTATTAGCAATAACATCCATACTGCATTGAAAGGCCAACAACATGTCCATTATATTTTCTGGAACCTGAGCTATCACTGATGCCAATGAACTGAATGGGGATGATCTAGCTGGTAAAGAAGGGGTACTCTAAACAGTTGATGAGGCTTTTACTTTTCTTCTTCGTGTAACCAGTGGCAAAAAAACTAACACTGGTTGTCTTTGAACCAAATCTGTAGTCTTACAAAGTCTACCAGCGCGAGTTCATAGAACTTGGGAGATATTGACTGTTCTAAAGCTATGGTGTCTAACTACCTTGCAAAAATAAAACAAAACCCCTAATTAAACTTCAGCAGCATGCCAGCTCAACTGATTACTGCTAAATCATGCTAAAAAATTGAACTCAACCCTACAAACTAAAATGACTGAACTATTCAACTGAATTTGAGAGAACCCCTGTATAGATCCCATACATTGTACAGAGAATGAAAGAGAACAAACACCCCTATGGGGGCTAGGGTTACCATGTCCTAGCTTTGAAATGATCTAGGGCTTCACTATTCAAACAAGTGGTATCATACATCCTATAAATGGAAGATCATCCTATCTTAATTTTTGAAGGTACTATAGCTCACTATATGTACAAGGTCAGCTCTACTGCAGGGGTTGAAGTCAAGGTGATGTCACCAAAGAGCCCTTTAGTTAATAACCAGTTAAGATCCCAGGAAGTCGAAAGAGTCAATATAGCCTCTCTTCGAAGTCCAATAACCTTAGATTGCGGAGCTACCTTTTTGATAGATCTTAAAAAGTATTAACACAAGGTCTCAAAAGTAATGCGGAGATAGGTGTAGGGTCACAAAAAGCTTGCATGTGCTCCCACCAGTATCTGGGAAACACAGGGACCTTAAGTGCACCAATCCATGTAATGCAATGAACATATAATTGAAAATAAAAGTCATATCATGGCATTCAAGTCAAAGTTTCATGAAATTCCCAGTAGAGTCACCAAAAACTGTAACATGCCCGGGGAGTACCCATGCGCATTAAACAGTTCGGACCATCGACTTCTTTCATCTAGTCTCACAAGTGCAATGTGAAACATAGATGATAGTCCAAATTTGGTAACTTTTATAGAAAATTCATTTTATTACAAAATCTTTGCAAAAAAAAAATGGACTGCATCACTAGATCTTAAAGTCACCGCTTAATATTTTAGAAAAATTAAGAAACCCGTGACTCGTGCCAAGGCCACTGTTCGTCATAACCAAAGATGCTTGGCTCGGAACCCTAGATATGAGAGGTTAATTAATTGAGCACCCCGGCTCACCCGATCAAAAGATTGACCTCTCTAAACCATGATATGAGTTTTACTTACTTTATATGTTCAAGTTTCAATTATTAATAAATTCTGAAATTTACTATGTGATGCAAACAAGTATAAACTATGTAATTCATTTTGAAACAACTTGATTTCGTGTATTTGAAAGAGTTTTGAAGATGTATAACTCAAACAAATTGAGTTTACAAACATGAAAATCAACATCATTCTAAATTAAGCGATACAAACTCCATCCACCGGCATTCATACAATTATATCAAATAAGCAAGTAGTCTCATGGTAGGATGCTAAACATAGTAAGAAAAACACATACAAGCGGGATGCTAAAACATAAAAACTTACATATTTACCGACGTCCCATGAACAACTATAAAATAAAGTTATCGAAATATGCATGATCTTATATACAAAACCCTAATACAATTCACTCAGGAAATGCAACTAAAGATTCGACTTCTAAGATATGACATGTGAATCATCTCACGAACATGACACAACGCACATAATCAGATAGAAATTGATTAAATCCACAAATGCAACCTTAGCCTAATCATGATGCATAAAACATGGATGCAAAGCATGGATAGAATGAAAAACAAAATATGATGCATATTCACAAAGGACAGCAAGTAAAGGAATGGGATAAAGAGAAGTGGGGCGGGAAATTATTACAACACTTTCAATAAATAATTACAAACCGAATGAGAAAAGAAAGCGAAAAATTATACAACAAAATAAATAAAAAAAAAAACTTACAAAACACTCAAAAGAAAACAAAATAGAAGCATCATGCGCCTTGGGCTCTATGTTGTGTACATCTATTTATCCTGCTTGTGAGATCATCATTGGGGATGTTAAGTAATATGTTGATTTGTTGCTGCTTGACATGGTTTACTTTGATATAATTTTGGTGATGGATTGGCTAAGTAAATACCATGTGACTATTGAGTGTACATCTAAGCAAGTCATAGTTCGACCTCCGGGACAATCTGAATTTATTGTTGTGGGACATGGGGTGATTCCACCGCCGTACTTGATCTCCACCATGAAAGTGTGTAAGCTATTACAAAAGGGTTGTCGGGGGTATTTACGTAGTATTTTGAATGGGCAACCAACGGATGTGTGTATTGATAATATTCCAGTTGTCCATAAATTTTCAGATGTCTTTCCAAAGGAGTTGCCACGAGAGTTAGTAAGCCGTGAAATCGAATTCATAATTGATATAGTACCGGGAACCCAACCAATTTCAAAAGCTCCATATAGAATGTCACCGGTGGAAATGAAAGAGTTGAAGATATAGTTGCAAGACCTACTTGATAAAGGATTCATTCGTCCGAGTACTTCTCCTTGGGGCGCACCGGTTCTTTTTGTTAAGAAGAAAGATGGGACCCTTCAGTTATGTGTTGACTACCGAGAGCTCAATAAAGTAACTATAAAGAACAAGTATCACTTGCCTAGGATCGATGATCTATTTGATCAACTTTAAGGTCCACAAGTCTTTTCGAAAATAGATTTGCGATCTGGATATCATCAATTAAAGGTAAAAGCCGAAGACATTGAGAAGACCGTTTTCTGCACCCGGTACAGACATTATGAATTTTTGGTTATGCCATTTGGGATTACTAATGCACCAGTGGCGTTCATGGATTTAATGAACTGTGTTTTTTAAACTGTTCCTGGATGACTATGTGGTAGTGTTTATTGATGACATACTTATCTATTCCAAAAGCACTGAAGCTCATGAGAATCATTTACAGTCAATTCTCCAGACACTAAGAAAGAAGAAATTGTATGCGAAATTAAAGAAGTGTGAGTTCTGGTTACCTGAAGTGGTGTTTTTAGGACATGTAGTTAATAAGAAGTGTATTTCTATGGATCCACATAAGATAAAAGCAATTGTGAATTGGCCAACTCCTACGAATGTGACAGAGGTGCGTAGCTTCTTGGGTTTAGTGAGGTACTACCGGAGATTTGTACAAGATTGCAATACTGTTTACCCAACTGACCCAAAAAGGGGTTTCGTTTGAGTGGACAGAACAAAGGGGAGTTGCCATTCGGGAGTTGAAAACAAAGTTAACTACAACACCAGTTCTTGCTCTACCATCCGGTACCGAGGGGTTTGTTATCTACAGTGACGCCTCCTACAAGGGATTGGGCTATGTACTCATGCAGAATGGAAGGGCATTGCCTATGCTTCTCACCAACTCAAGCCTCATGAAAGGAATTATCCCGCACACGACTTAGAGCTAGTCGCCATGTTGTTTGCTTTGAAGATATGGCGACATTATTTGTACGGTACCACATCTGAGGTTTACACCGACCATAAGAGTTTAAAGTACTTCTTTACCCAAAAGAAGTTAAATATGAGACAAAGATGGTGGTTAGAGCTTATCAAGGATTATGACCTACAAATCCACTACCACCCTGGCAAAGCTAATACAATTGCAGATGCTTTTAGCCGAAAAGGTATGGGGAATTTGGAAAGCTTGCTTATAGGGAAAAAAGAGTTGTTACTTGACAAGGAAATACTGGATATGAAAATTGTGTTACATGGTTAAGATGCAATAGTAGCAGCAATGTCAGTTCAACCGGTACTTATTGAAGAAATCAAGCAACGGCAAGCAGAAGATGAGTATCTGAAGAAAGTTTGTGATAAGATGGAAACAAGGCCAAGGCCTGGGTTTACCTTTGAAAATTCGGTGCTGAAGTTCAAGGACAGATTATGTGTCCCAAATGTTACAGAAATCAAGAGAAGAATTATGGAAGAAGCACATATGTCTAAATTTTCCTTACATCCTAGTAGTACAAAAATGTACCCAGATTTGAAGCAAAATTTTTGGTAGCCAAGTATGAAGAAAGAAATTTCCAAGTTCGTTTCAAAATGTTTACAATGTCAGCAATTAAAAGTGGAGCACCAAAGACCAGCGGGACTACTTTAACCTCTCCCAATTTCGGAGTGGAAATGGGAACATTTGACCATGGATTTTATTGTTGGCTTACCCCGAACACCCCGAGATATGAATTCCATATGGGTTATCATTGATAAATTAACTAAATATGCTCATTTCCAACTGGTGAAAACTCAATATAATGCGGATAAACTTGCAACTGTGTATATGAACGAAATTGTGCGGCTACATGGTGTTCCAGTTTCAATTGTATCTGATAGAGATCCGAAATTTGTCTTCAGATTTTGGCAAAGTTTGCATACAACAATAGTTTCCACTCAAGCATAGGAATGGAACCATATGAAGCATTATACGAAAGAAAATGTCGCTCTCCAGTGTGTTTGACTGAAGTCGGCGATAGATCATTACTTGGGCCGGAACTGGTGCAACTAACTACGGAGAAAATTAAAGCCATTCAATAAAGATTGAAAATCGCCCAAAGCAGGCAAAAAAGTTATGCGGATCACCAATGAAGAGATTTGGAATTTGAGGTTGATAATTATGTCTTTGTTAAAGTCACCTCGATGAAAGAACAAACAAGATTTGGAAATAAAGGGAAATTAGCACCCCAATATGTAGGTCCATTTTAGATTCTGGAAATAGTGGATCCAGTAGCTTAGCGTATTGCTCTACCACCGTGTATGGGACAAATACATAACGTTTTTCATATATCCATGTTACGGGATTACCTCCAAGATCCATCCCATATTATAGATTACCATCAAATTGCTTTAAATGATAACTTGATTTATGAGGAGAAACCGATTCAGATTTTGGATCGACAAGTGAACCAGTTGCGGAACAAGACAATTCCAATGGTGAAACTTGAATGGCAAGAACATTACGGGAAGGAAGCCACTTGGGAAAGAGAAAAGGGAATGAAATAACTGTATCCGGAGCTATTTTCAACTTGAGGTAAAATAAGTTTGAGGGACCAAACTTCTTAAAGGGAGAAGAGTGTAATAACTCGACCCTCTCATCTGCTTAAATCCCTCATTAGATGTGTGATTATATGTGTGTTTATATGTTTAATATGAAATTCCATGTTTTAATATGTGAATTACATGTTTATGGAATTATATTTGTCGGTTATAAGAACATCTATTGATATTGCAACCTTTGGATTGAAATTGGAAGCCTTAGAGGCTCGATAATCGAAAATTGACTTTATAGTTATGATGAGCATGATTTTTAGGACATAATATGAAGTTTTGCAAAAAATTGATTCGTAAAAATTTAATTGACTTCATTTGAATAATTTCCTAATTTAGTCCCATTTTGACTCAAAGCTTAAGAGAGATAGATATATCTACAAGAGCCTTAGGAGACTTAGACCCAAAAAAAAAACCTCTTGGGAAAAGAGAGAAGAAAGAGAGAGAATAAGAGGGCTTCAACATAGGAGCTTGGAGATTGAGGAAATTGAAAGAAGATTCAAAGAATTAGCTCAAGGTAAGTGGAAATCATCTAGAATACCTCTTAATCTTCTTTTAATTGAGTGAAAGAGGACCTAAAATGAGGCTTTCGCACTAATGGAATTAGGGTTTATGAATTATGAACTTGATTGAATAAATCTCATAGAAGTGAACATGTAATCTTTACATTTTGTTTGATTTATGAGTTGATTCCTTCATTTTGAGTTTGATTTGAGTTGGATTCTAAGAAATTGCTATCTAATCTTATTTCTTGCATGCCTTGAACTCATGTATATATGTTTATAAATGTATATATATGAAAAAGATGAAGAAATGAAGGAAATATGGAGATTAAGATTTATATGTCAAATAAAAAGGAGTTGGAACCTATCTAGCTTGAGTTTCACATGTATTGTCTTCATATGTTAATGATTATGAAGTGGTATTGCTTGATTTGTGCCTTAGAAATGCCCTTAGTAAACTTGAATTTGTTGGATTTTCGAACTGCACAAACAGAGCCAAAATCGCACGTGCGGGGCTCATGGTTGCACATGTGGGATGCACAGCCGCACATGCAGAAAACAGGAGAGGCAAGGTTGGCTTTCTGAAATAAAAGCACGTGTGGGGCCGCCCATGCGGCAAACCTATCCGCACGTGCGATGAGGGACCTCCGCATGTGTGGAACCTGAGGAAAAATTCTATTATTTTCTGTTACTCTTTTGTCCCTTTGAGTCTATTAAAGTGTATATTTAATCCCTCTGAAAGGCTTAAAAATGTTTAACACGTGAACAAAACAAAAGAATGATGAAAGACAAGAAGTTAAGAAAATAATGCATTACTTATCAGTTTATGTGTATGATGTTTAGGTCACTCACTGGAAGGACCACTGCACGATTGAATCACTATGAGTAATAGTTGTGTAATGATACATTATGCGTATATGTTAAGTTTATGCACCTTGACATGTTTTATACAACTGATGTTTTATTGGTGATTGTTGAACATTGAATCACAATGGTACATGAAATGGGCCTGAGGCCGTTTTGTTACTATTTGCCCGTGGCCGTTCTATTATTATGCTGGGCCCGAGGCCGTTTTGGAATGTGTTGATGAAAAGGACATACATGTATTACATACATATTTTGTAAGACACATGCTCATTTATATGTCTTTATACATTATTATTATTCACTGAGCCTGGCTCATTCCGTATTCATGTATGTTTTGTAGGTGGTCAGCTTGGAGGCCAGCCCGTGGTCAGCTTAAGGCATCTTTTGAGGACTTGTTTTGCTAAGCCTCAAACTTGGGGTCTTTTACCTCTTAAGGAGTCCCTTTAATGCCACATTTTTGTTAAGTTCATGGTGGCTTTTGCTCAACATTTTATGATTATGTAACTTTTGGGTTATTAACTCTTTGAATTTGCACATGGCTTGGACTCGTATTTATGTGAAGTGTGCATGCGGACATCTATGTCCACAATTAGATACGTCATGATCCTGGCATATATGCACTACTCAATGGACATTCTATTATTTCATAGCTCCATTTTGGGCCCCGTTAATGAATAAAATATTTTAAGAAATATTGTTTTGAAGCCTAAGTACAGGCCAGTCATGACCTCAACTTTTACAGGCAGGTTTTGGTTGTGACATTCAAATATTATGAAAATAATTTTTTTTAGTAATTAAATATTGCCACTTTAAAAATAAAAAAGACCCAGTCGAAGCCCGGTCTATAGATTTTGTGAAAAGATCATTTCACCATTACATCTCAAAAATTGATGAACAATTGTAAAATGACGACCAAATCTTTGTTTTAAATCAAATTCTAGTGAATCCTATATCACTGGAAAGCTCTTTAAAAAAACTATATAATATAATCAACCAATTTTTAAAGATTAAAATTTGTTCACATAAAATGCCATGCAGAATACAGTTTATTATTTTGAACTAGTACAAGGTTAAGAGAGAATAGAAATGAATTGAACCCCAGAGGATCCAATATGTCTCAAAATAGGTCTACAAAGGTTATTTAGGTTGTTTGGTTTGGCTAAAATCCATCCTAGTGCATCCTGTTTCAAATAAAATTTGACAAATCTGAAGTTCCAAACCATTTCTTATATTCATCATTGGGTGGCGTTTACGCAACGAGGCCAAGTATTATGGCCAACCAAAATGGGATGTCTATAATAGTGTTGCATCGAGGGAGAAGGTCTAAGAGAATTCAAGCACCTCATCTCAGCTTCAATGTCAATCATGCCAGTGCAATGGAAGTTATTCCTTAAGGCATTGCTCTTCATTGGTTACTTAATCTGCAACGTATGGTACGTTCCTTTATTTTTCTAACCAATGTGTAGGTGCTCATAGATATTGGTGGCAGAAGTTTTCTCCATTAATCATGGTGGCGATACGTTGGTTGTGCAACATTTATTTTAATCATTTGTTGTGATGTTGTATCGTGATGTTATATTCACTCTTAGTTGTACTTTGTCTTTTCCATTAATATAATGATGCATTTTATGCTTTCCGCGAAAACAAAACACCATAACTCCAATCCTTCCAAATAATTCCTCTCAAAAGAGAGTACATCACTTTTGATTTCTTTTGTTCAAACAGTTCTTCTCGAAAGAATTGAACACCCCTTTCGATATATTCCTCCACTAGAGATTGGTACCCCTTTCAATAAATTTAACCAGATAATTCATAACTTCACCCATTCCCTTTCTTTCTAATAACAATCCAATTTTACACAAAGATGATGATTAGAGTCCAAAACTAGATGTCAAAGATTTATATTCTCTAAATATTAAAAATTTTCATGAAAGTTTCTTTCTTCATTATTAGGGTTTTCATAAGATTAGGAATTTTCAAATTAAAGATGCCATACTCATCTCAAAGTTCTTCATAAAAACCAACCCAAAAATGTGAACTCGTATCATCCGTAACAAATTTTCAAGAAAATAATACATGAAAACAAAGTAGGTAAATCACCGTACCTAGTATCCCAAATGTAGAAGAATAACTCTAGAAATGGTGGTTAAAGAGAGGTCCAGAAGGTAGGAAATGGAACCTTTGAGTTGCACTTTGTCTCTCATCTTGAAACTAAGATTAACTTCTTCCTCTTAATCAAAAGCTCACGAGTCTAAAAATATAAAGGTTTGGAGAGTTTAGAGTAGGTTTTGAGGGTGTAAGAGTTGAGGCAGGGTTAGTAAGAATGAAAGAATTAGAACTAAAGTTGTACATAAAAGAGTGGGACCCACAACCATAGTTTCGGAAAAAACAATGCAGAAAAATTTAGGCTCTGTTTAATAGAGCTTTTGAAGTTTAATTTTCAAAACACTTACTTTTCAATATTATATGTCACATTATTTAATTCAAAATCTTTTTAAAATTTATACCCAAACAAATCTTCCACACTCAAATCATTATTCTAAAACTCACAAATTTAAAATACAACTCTATTTTCAAATCATAATTTTAAAACTTTATCAAACGCAACCTTACATTGACTTGTTGGCCGCTCTGCAGAGTGATCATACCAGTCAACCACTCTAAGGCCCCGTTTGGGGACTTACTTTTTTAGCCAATTAGCTAAAAAGTTACTAAATTAGCCAAAAAGCCAATAACTCATACCAAAAAGTCAAAGATTCTCTTTTCTTTTTGCACATCTTTTCGTAATTAATCAAAAAGTCATCCCAAACATACAAGTTTTTTTTACTTACCTTTTTAGCCAAATAGCCAAAAAGTTACTAAATTAGCCTGTTCCCAAACGAGGCCTAAGAATAAAATTAGTTCTTTAGAAGGCATTCATTGTCTGTGGATGGCGGGTCGATCAGCCTTCCAGTTGATCTCTCTGGCCAAAATTTGAGTTTCAATTTATGTGTTTGAACCAATTCAACCCCAAAGCCTTCGATCGTCTAGAGCTCTATGTATATTTTGTCAATAGATAAGAGAGAACCCCCATATTGAGGAATAAATAAATATAAAGGGTATCAAACTTCTCTTTATAGGAGTTGAATCAGCAAACTCACACCACAAAATAGTGTTATACAATCATTAGGCCAAAGGTCTTAGTTCCTCTAAAGCTCAATTACAAACAACTAAAATTAATCATTAAATCTACCATTTAGGAGCATAAAAAATAAAAAAAAATAAAAAACAAACCGAGAGGCTTCTCTCCAATCTATTGTGTAGACTAAAATGTACTGTTAGGCTTGTGGGACCCACCATAGGTCTCGTTTTGATGATCCGAACCGTCAATGTGTAGAGATCGTCGAGTAATTCATGCCTGCAAAAAATCACGTTGATTGGATATCGGTAGCCCTTTGATCGGAATATATTTTTGTTAATAATTTATTTTTAAAATCATATTTACTATTAATAAAAATGTGTTCTGATTAATGAAATATCGATATTCGATCAATATGATTTGTTGCAGGCATAAAATATACGAATGAACTCCACACAATAAACAATTCAAATTATCAAAACGAGACCCGTAATGAGCACACAACCCCAACAATAAGCTCCAATTTACGCAATGAACCGGAAGAAAGCCTCTCGCTGAGGTTAATAGTCTTTTTTAGGTAAGTAAAATAATTCGTGTGGTTACACCAACCATTGAGACAACCAAGTCACTCATTTTTCAAATAAATTATATTATAAAGATTACCTCTTTTTTTTATTGGACACATTTCTATGGCTTCCTTTTCTTTTCTTTTCTTTTTTTTCTTTTTTTTTTTTTGGAATTATTAAAAATTGTCTTTCAAATACTTGTATTTCAATTACTTCGCCAAGTATGTTCTATTATATTATTTTGAACGTTTGATCCACTAAATCTTAATTATTATATTTAAAGTAATTTATGAATGCTTTTTCCCTTACAAATATTTTGTAAACGACATAGCAACTTGGTTTATTGTATTTTGGACTATTTTAAACGTTTTATGATGTGAATATTTGTATTAAGTAAATTTGACAATATAAATGCTCACATTATAGAACATTCACACTATCAATATAAATATTAATGATAACTATATCACTTATAAATCGTTTTGGAACATAAAAAATAATTTAAATTAGGTAAAAATAAATAAATGAAGAGAGATTTATGAATAAATATCTTTCTTTCTTTTTTTCACATTTTGTCATTGCAATAACTAATTATATTTGGAAAAATAATACCAAGTGTGTTATTTTCCCATTATATTTAGGCAAGAAGACATTTTCAAAATATCTATGTCAAGTATCCTCTCGTCTCCCAAAGAAACCCCACGAAGAAGATTTTATACAGTAATCATCATCGCTCATTCTCACCGATATTTAAGGGTCGTTGGAGGTATTCTAAATAAGTGTACTTTTTGATTTTTTATAAAAAGATATATAAAAAAGTAGAAAAGAGATGTTGATTAATATGATCCAAAAAAAATAAAAAGATAAAAAAATATAGACTTCTAGTCTTCCCAAACAAAACCTTACGTTTTTCTAAAGTCACTAGTGGTTACTGGATTAAAAATAAACATGAGTAGATTTTAAATGAGAAAATTATATATGAGTGTAGTTTTAGGGGAAAAAAAAATTACAAATTGAAATTATTAAATTTTCAATGTATTTGTATTTTTTTTTTTTTCTTACATGCACTAAATTGTAATTCTCTCATTTTAATACAGTGATGACAATTCGTCATAATTAAAATATAATATAAAAATAATAATTATAATTATAATATTATTATATTAAAACTGACTAATACTACAGGAATGGCGGTTGACATAACAATGGGCCCATTCTTGGACCCAAAACAAACTCTCACTCGCTTTTCTTAAACTGGACCTCCAATCATTAGAAAAAATCCATGCTCACTAGTGTAATGCATTTTCGGCGTTACTAAAATATTTTTAAAAATGTTATATTATATTATATCTATATATGAAGGTTTTTGAATTTATTCTACACATATTTATTTTATTAGGATATTTGAACGGTTCAAATCAGTTCAAATTATAAAACAACGGCTGTGATGTATCCTACTTTTCCGCTTCTCTCTCTTACTTTTTTTCTTTTCTCACCTACTCTCCCATGATCTTAGGAATAATCTCATGATCCCACCTTACTCATTTTATTTTTATTTTTATTTTTTTTGCCCCTTTTTTATTTTTCTGCCAATTTATTTAATTTTTTTTCTTGTTATTTACTTATTTTTATTTACACCGTGCTTTCATGCATGGGTATACACTAATTATATTATATCATATCATATCATATATAAATTTGTGTATATTAACACACGTGTCAAAGTTTATATTGGCCATGTGTCATTGTTATTTATTTGCTCTATCTTATTAATTATTTTTCTCTTTGTTCTCTTTTTATTTTCATTTATCGTTATTATTCCTCTACTTGCATTTATTTATGAGAGTGGGGAAATAAAAGAATTTTCATAACTAAAGTAATTATTGTTGATGGTAAGTACTTTCTAAAATATATTTTTGAAAAAAATATATAAATAAATAATAATGCCTAAAAGTTGTGGAAATGTTTTAGAAAAATGTTTCCTAAAATGTTCGAAGTAAAAAATGAAATTAGTACAAAAGATTGTTCTTTAAAACAAAAAGGAAAAATTGTAAAACTAAAACTGAAAATGAAAATTAAAAAAAAAAACTAAATTAAAATTTAATTTAATTTAATTTAGTTTTTTTAAAAAAAAAAAAAAAGAAAACTAAAGGACAAATACCCTGTGTGTTTCAATTATAGTAGTTGTCATAACGAATTTTTGTATACTATTTACCATTTTGATCATTTTGCATATAACTATAAGTAAATTAGCTTTGATTCCAACTTGAATACATTCATATGTGCGTTTAACAAATTAAATTACATTTATTATTTGCATGCATTCTGAAACTTAAATTATTCATAAATTTCAAATAAATATCACTTTTGAGTTTGTGTTATTTTGAGTCTATGTGACATAAATAATTATTTGCATGACTATTAAAAAATTAAACATGAGCATGGTTTGGATTTATTAGGTACGGTTCTATGAAATTTGAAATTAAACCGAATCATAAAAATGTTGATACTAAATCGAACCAAACCACTAAAATAAGATTTGGTTCAATTTGGAACTACACAGTTTTTAGAATCAGTGTCATACAAAATATTGCTCACAATCTAATAATTGATTAAAGATTGTTTAAAATTAGTTTTATCACTATATAATAAGGAAGCTTTTGAAAGTAAAGGGTTACAACTTGTATATATTTGATATATTTGAGTGTTTAGGGTAAGTAATAACTTATATTTGTAGTATATCTCTAACTTATATATAGACTTGATTGCAAATCAGATTGGTAACTATAAAATCATAATTCGAATCATAAAAATCCAAATCAGATCATGCAATTTAATCTAAATCGAACCAATTTGTGATTTTTTCCAATTTTTTTCCCAATCGTAATCACGGGTAGAAGACTAGTTATTACAATACGATATTTATGTCTCTAACAATTTTACACTTAAAACTTAACAACAGTAAATTCCCATTAAAAAAAAAAATAAAAAAAACTTTTATTGGAGTACTATATTTTGTCTCTAACAATTTTACACTTAAAACTCAACAACAGTAAATTCCCATTAAAAAAAAAAATAAAAAAAACTTTTATTGGAGTACTATATTTTGTCTCTAACAATTTTACACTTAAAACTCAACAACAGTAAATTCCCATTAAAAAAAAAAATAAAAAAAACTTTTATTGGAGTACTATATTTTGTCTCTAACAATTTTACACTTAAAACTCAACAACAGTAAATTCCCATTAAAAAAAAAAATAAAAAAAACTTTTATTGGAGTACTATATTTTGTCTCTAACAATTTTACACTTAAAACTCAACAACAGTAAATTCCCATTAAAAAAAAAAATAAAAAAAACTTTTATTGGAGTACTATATTTTGTCTCTAACAATTTTACACTTAAAACTCAACAACAGTAAATTCCCATTAAAAAAAAAAATAAAAAAAACTTTTATTGGAGTACTATATTTTGTCTCTAACAATTTTACACTTAAAACTCAACAACAGTAAATTCCCATTAAAAAAAAAAATAAAAAAAACTTTTATTGGAGTACTATATTTTGTCTCTAACAATTTTACACTTAAAACTCAACAACAGTAAATTCCCATTAAAAAAAAAAATAAAAAAAACTTTTATTGGAGTACTATATTTTGTCTCTAACAATTTTACACTTAAAACTCAACAACAGTAAATTCCCATTAAAAAAAAAAATAAAAAAAACTTTTATTGGAGTACTATATTTTGTCTCTAACAATTTTACACTTAAAACTCAACAACAGTAAATTCCCATTAAAAAAAAAAATAAAAAAAACTTTTATTGGAGTACTATATTTTGTCTCTAACAATTTTACACTTAAAACTCAACAACAGTAAATTCCCATTAAAAAAAAAAATAAAAAAAACTTTTATTGGAGTACTATATTTTGTCTCTAACAATTTTACACTTAAAACTCAACAACAGTAAATTCCCATTAAAAAAAAAAATAAAAAAAACTTTTATTGGAGTACTATATTTTGTCTCTAACAATTTTACACTTAAAACTTAACAACAGTAAATTCCCATTCATAAAAAGAAAAAAAAAAAAAAAAACTTTTATTGGAGTACTATATTTTGTCTCTAACAATTTTACACTTAAAACTTAACAACAGTAAATTCCCATTCATAAAAAGAAAAAAAAAAAAAAAAACTTTTATTGGAGTACTATATTTTGTCTCTAACAATTTTACACTTAAAACTTAACAACAGTAAATTCCCATTCATAAAAAGAAAAAAAAAAAAAAAAACTTTTATTGGAGTACTATATTTTGTCTCTAACAATTTTACACTTAAAACTTAACAACAGTAAATTCCCATTCATAAAAAGAAAAAAAAAAAAAAAAACTTTTATTGGAGTACTATATTTTGTCTCTAACAATTTTACACTTAAAACTTAACAACAGTAAATTCCCATTCATAAAAAGAAAAAAAAAAAAAAAAACTTTTATTGGAGTACTATATTTTGTCTCTAACAATTTTACACTTAAAACTTAACAACAGTAAATTCCCATTCATAAAAAGAAAAAAAAAAAAAAAAACTTTTATTGGAGTACTATATTTTGTCTCTAACAATTTTACACTTAAAACTTAACAACAGTAAATTCCCATTCATAAAAAGAAAAAAAAAAAAAAAAACTTTTATTGAAGCCAAAAAGTCCTTCCCAAACCAGGCTAAAATAGCCCAGGCTAAAATAGCCAAAAAGCCAAAAAGCCAAAAAGCCAACCCACTTCCCAGACGGAGGCTAAATATTTGTGGGGTAGTTGTTTGTATATATATAAGCGAGAATTATAATACAATGGGAGAGAAAATTAGAAAAATATATAGAGTGTAACATAATCTTATGATAAGATATAAGTGAAATGTTGTGAGGGTAGTTGGATGTAATTCTCCTTATATAGAAAGTGTATGTTATTTAAAATTAAAAATTAGATCTATTTTTTAAGTTTAATGATATATTAATCGATTAAGATACTAAAAATAATACTCTATCTTATATTTTTTTTTATAAAAAAAAGTTAGATATAGAAAAATAGCGCACAGAATCAATCACAGATAAGACACAAAATATGTGTCTCACCTGTGTGAGATCCACACATGGAACTCACGTTTATATCTTGATTCTGTATATACTATATATCCCACTAATTAATTGAACAACTAATTTATACATTAATTTCATAAATTATTAATCTCCTCATTATTAATCATATTAATCCAATATGGTCCAACACAGTCTTCGTTATATGTTTGGATCAGTAACGATATTTTAATAGAAAAGTTTTCCCCCTCAAAAAAAAAAAAAGTTTTGGTAAGATTTATTTTGATTGTGCTCAATTTAAATATTTTTTTTATTTTCCTATAAATTTTTTTTTCCTATGTTGCATTAGTACGTGGGAAAAACTTGACAGTGGTTCTTGTTAAGCTAACGTGGCATGTGACATTGATATATTTCTGCCAGAATTACTACTCCGGTGTGCTGCTTCATACCTTTTGTCTTTGTGTATTCTTTTTCTATACGTTATCTGTTCTTTTTTACCTCCCTGTCTCTGATTGAGGTGTCTTGATTGAGGCTCCTCCTTTTATAATGCTTGCGGGCTCATGGATGGGCCCACAATCCGGCCCATTGTTTGGCTTCCAGTTGACTCTTTTCATGGCCGATTTGTATAAGTTGCTATAGAATTCTGGATTGGGCCGACTTGTATTCGGCCCCACTCTAATGGGCCTTACCTAAAATGAAACTCGGCCTCCACAATTGCCTCCCGAACAACCGATTAGTCCGATCTAATTGGTGTGTCCGGTTCGTTCCCCATCCAATCGGCGTGTTTGGTTCGTTTAGACGTTTCACTTGGCTCGCAGATGGAGCAGTTATTGGAAATAAAAAATACGACGCTCACGCTTCTTTCGACACTGAATCGTCAGAAGACTGAACGCGCGATCAAAAATCATTACAACTTCCAGCCCCTTTGTACTTGACATTCATTTAATGCGATTTGAAAACGCGCTGTCCCTTCAAGTTTTTTTGAATTCGAAAGGCTCTTGGGTTGTTTTCAGTATTCCTCACTTTTCTTCCAAGACCTCTGCGATTTTCTCATGTTTCCCATTGTTCTTCTCTCTCCGACCTGTAAGTCTTTCTCTCATTTATATTCCTGTCTCATTTCCAGTCCCCATTTTGTTTCTGTTTGCTTTTGGTTAGTATATTTTTTACTCCGTTTCAAATGGCGAAACACTTGAAAGCTCTCCTTTCTGAGGATCGTATCACCACTTTTCGTCACCATTTCTCTATCCCAGACAACATCCATCTGTCTCTTGTGGCAGACAGCGTAGTTGACATAGAGAGGGTTGATGCATGCAGGATCATCTTCCCTCTTCTGTAAATCGCCAAGGGTGGAGTCCATTTCCTTCTTCATCCTTTTTGGAGGGTCATTCTGCGATACTGGGGTTTAATTCCTTCCCAACCAAGTGTAAACTTTTACCGAATTGTGATGGGTATAGTAGAATTGAATCGCTGACTTAGACTTAACCTAGGAATCCCTGCTATTCAGCACTGCTATGTCTTGGCGAAATCATCCAATCAACAGGGATATTACTTTCTCAGAGCCAAGGACATAGACCACCAGTTGGTAACTATGCTTGCCAGTTCTGGCAAGCTAGTTGACGACGTTATGGTCATTGTCCAAGGCAACTGGGAATTCAGCGATGGCGAAGATCGCTTGGATCCTATGCCTAGACAGAAAGGCAAGTTAGGTGACCGTATAGACCCATTATTTGTTTCTCTCTGTATATTTACTCGGCTCTAATTTCGTATACTTAGCTTTTTCTTCCGCGTGCAAGCAACGATCTAAAAAGAGCCCTTACTTAGGCCGACGACGTTGTGCTTGTACAAATCAAAACTGCACTTGGATATTTTGGCTGTCCAAACCTTCAAAAGTAAGGGCGCACTGCCCACGTGTTACTAAGATACAACGCAACATATTCAACTTTTTTGGCCACTGACCGCATTCCAATCCCAAGAGGTGAACGACATCCCACGGCACTAATTTGCCCAAGCTTCAAGAGCCTAAGGGACATTGGTCTTGAGGGTTCAAACTCGGACCAAGGTGGTGAAGTCGGCTCTAATGATCAGGGTGAAGTCGGCGATCAAATTGTCGAGTAGCCGAGCCAATCTAACTTGGACGGGTCTGAAGATCGTTTGGGAGAGGAAGTCGATAGAGCCCTTAATTTGGCCTTTAAAGAAGTCGGCTTCGACCCACCTTCCACTTCAGGCCGAATAGATCTGTCTCCCCTAGAGGATGACATTTTCACCGATCTGGTAGACTTACCCGGCACAAACCTAGAGAACATGGCTGGAGAATCACTTGCAATGAGAAGAAACGCCGAAAGGCTAGCAGCCAGAAAGAGGGCTGAAGGCACTGCAACTCAAGAACCCCCGCTGCTAACTCCCATTGATGAAATGGAACAAGAGATTATTGTGGCCGACTTAGTCCTTGAACAACGATCGAAAGGTGCTGAGTAAAGAGGGAAGGTTGAACAAAAGGGGAAAAACGCTCTGCCGAGGTGGAAGCCGAGTCATCTGAAGAACCCAGTAATAAACAATCCAGAGTGGAGGAGAATTCTCAAGACTTGGTCGCGCCGTTTATCATTCAACCTAGAATGAAGCATGCGCCAGTTGTCGCTGACGCGTCGGCTGTTAAAGACCTTGCCGTGGCCCTAAGTATGGCTTCAACAATTTCACTGCCAATGGACAAGATCGCGTTCCGTGCAAAACCGAATGTGGTTTTGATTCCACTGGCAGCCCAATCGACTGTATTGGTATGTGATATGTGTAAGTGTACTTTTATATGCTGAATACTTATTTACATGTTAACTAATGTACCTTTGATTTGTTTCGGTGGCGGGGCGTATCGCAGAAATCGGTCGTCGCCTTTATGATGCTATGGAGCAAATCGGTGTACTCAAAGCCGAGATTGAGATAGAAAAAGGCAAGGCTAAAGAGGCGTTAGCTGAATTGGCAGTCGCGTTAGTGAGGGTCGATTTCGAGGGATAGAAGGTGGCAGAGGAGCGCGCAAGGGCTGATGGTGAAGTGCAGAAAGCAATGCAGGTGTAGACACTCCATTTTTTACCGCCCTTATGACTTGGACACCACCACTTGTACACCCAATGATGAATGTATGTGCTTGTTAAGTGCTCGGAAGTCCTTAGCGAAATGCCACAACTTTGAGCCTTCAAACCCTATACACCACTTGCCTTGTTTTGGACCACAACCACAAATCTTCAAGCCTAAAAACCCTTCGAACCTGTCGGCCACCACCTTTGGCTGCCAGCCATTGATCTTGGCTACCGACCAAAATTAGTGGCCTGCCGGCCACAAGTGTGTTTTGTAGATATTTTTTGCCAGTTGTGCCAGCTATTGTCACAGATTCATGCATTTGCTTACACGTGTATCTATTGATAATTTTGAGGGAGTTTGATGTTTGTCTATATATAGAAGACCTCCCCCCTTGCTTTCAAGGTTAGAAAATTTTGGAGCAAATTATTTTCCCTCTCTCTACAATTCTCTCTCTCTCTCTTGCAAATTTCTTAAACCTTTGCCTATACACTCTAAGCCAAACCTTGTCATCTTTGAGCTGAGGTACTTTTGAGCTGACTTTGAGCTCTTTGAGTGTGTGTATGTGTTAAATTGTTGCTTAGAAGTGTTCTTCCTTTCAAGAGGTATAAAGCTTGGTTTGTTTCCTTGCTTTAATTGCTATTTCTCCTACTGTTTTTGGACTATATAAACTCTATAATTTTGGGCTGTAACTTGTGGTTTAAGGCCTTAAAGGGTGGAAGGGTGGTTCACTTTTCTTTCCACCTTGCTTCTCTAACCTTTACCCTTGTGTTTCCCACCTTTAGACTATCTTTTTTTGAGCTTTTAAATACTGATTTTTAGAGCTTTTTCAGTAGCTAAAATGTTGTTTTGAAGTCTCAAAAATGGAGGGGGTAGCCTTCTCTCCTTTTGCTTTATTTACTAGCTTATATAGCTCCATGTTTTAGCTTATTGTTCTAGCTATTTTTGTCTTAATTCCAACATGTTTTAGGACTGATTTAGCATTGTTTTAAGTGGTTCATTGCATTTGAGCCTTGTATTGCATACTTGTAGTGTAATTGTCCTCATAGGTTTGGTGGTCTAGGCCTTAGCCATCAACCTATTTGAGTTGATAGCATTTGTTTATGGCTTTCCATACTTGTTTTCACCCATAATCACTTCTACAACCTCCCTCATTTCTTGGCTTTTGCTTTGCTTTGAAAGTTAGTTCAAACTAGTCGCTTGTTTAAAGCATGAGATTGAGGTCTTATGCTTAATGATTTAATCCCTTTGGGGTTTCATTACCAATGGCATGGCACTTCTCTCATGCCTAAAACAACTCTTGGTTTGATGTTTCTTTCCATTATAGGACTTAAAGCTCACATTTGGACTTAATTGATTAAGGAATGGTTGGTAATTAAAATGGAAGTAGTAAAATAAGGACTAAAAATGATGCAAGATAATAACTTGGTTTGGGTTTAATCGGACATTAATTGAACCCTTGAGTTTTGAATCGTTTCATACTTGTTAGTGATGTAAACGGTTCAAGAGTCGATGTCAACCACTTCCCTTGATCAACTCATAATATGAATGGGGTTTGAGAGTCTTTATTTGTTGCATTTATTGAACTTGTACACTTTGGTTCATAGGCCATCGTACAATGAAATTACATTCATTGATGGTTTGTGAATCAAATTTACTACTCCTTTAAGCTATTTGATGATAAGGAGGGGTAAGTTGTGCAAATAACCCTTGAGAATACCCTATTATTGCTCTGTTTACTCTCTATTACAATGGGAAAAACCAAGCATTAGTGGCCAGCAGGCCAGCATTTCTAGATGGCAGACCATCTTTTGTGAACGACAGGCCACCACTTTTGGCTTGCCGGCTACCTTTGCAAAACCAAGCAGTGGCTTTTTGAAACAGAACAAAGTTGGTTTTGAAGTGAAAAATAGTACAAGTGTTCTACTGTGCAACAAATGCTTTCTGGCAGCAGAACAATAGCGTTTCTCGAGTGGAAATCCGCGTGCATGCATGAGCACTCCTTGCTTCCCGAGGCTGTTTAATCTAATTACTTAGCTTAGTTATTCGTTGTAATTAATTAGTTGTAACTAAGTAATTTTGTAAAGTGTTGTAAATAATTAGTTAGCTAGACTAGTTATTTAATTTTGTATTGTAATTAGTTAATTAGTTAGAATAGTTAATTAATTTGTTGTTGTAATAATTAGTTAAGTAGCTTAGCTAAATTATTCATTTCATTATGTAATAGTTAGTTAATTCATAGTTAATTAGCTTAGTTAGTTAGTTTATTTGGACCCTTTTGCGTGATGGCGCAAATGTTGTAATAATGTGTATGTCTTCCAAACCCACGTCTTTCTCCCTTTTATTTAGCCGCTTATGTTGGTTAGTTTAAAGCATCATGTTTTGTTTAAGCATACTTCATGTTTGCATCCACTTGTATTGCATGCATTGAGCTCGATTCATCATTCTAACTTGCATTGTTAGTTTAACGCTTCTTTGAAAACGTGCTTAGATTGCATGCTATCGAATTGATTCACACGCCATGTTAAGTAACCGAGCCTATTTAGATTGCATATCGCATGTGTTGCATTAGTCATATTATATTAGTTAGGATCATGCATTTTTTCTAACTCTTTCATCTTTTTGGCTTGGAATACTAGGTGAGCTTTTATTTGCTTTAGCGTAATTGCATGAGTGTGATTGTTGCCATGTTTGGCATGCTTGTCATGAGGCTAAGTGCTTATCTGATAAACTGTTTAAATGCTTATGGATGAAGGCTAGTTGCTTGAATTGGGATGGTTTGATTCACGTACATTTAAGCCCACTTTTTTTGAGTGGCACATTTACGAACTCTTTCAAAACAACACATGAGATCAAGTGTTCCAATTTTTGCAAGATAGTCTATACTTGTGTGTGTGCGCATCACATAGTAATGCTAGCCTAATAATCGGAACAAGAGCATATAATGTAAATAAAATTCACATCATGATTAGTAGAGCCTGATCTTTGATCGGGCGAGCGGGGGTGCTCAATTCATGACTTTCCCCTCTCGTATCTAAGTTCCTGAGGTGAGACAATCTTGGTGATGACGACACGTGACCTTTAGCACGAGTCATGGGTTTCCTAAATTTCTCAAAAATATTTAAATGGCGACTCTGTATCTAGCAAAACAGTTCATTTTTGACATTTTGATTCAAAATCGATTTTCTAAAAGATTTGTCAGATTTGGACTCTTTGGTGTTTATCAATTTCACATTGCACTTGTGAAATCAGATTCATAATGTAGGAGTCCGATACTGTAGGGCTTATTCGTCTTCCGAAAGGGGACACAAAAAGTCGAGCTACAATTTCTGGCGACTCTGCTGGGGAATTTAGAGAACTTGACTTGAACTTCATGATGTGATATTTTATCTACACTTATATATTTCTTTGCATTGTATTTGTATTGATGCGCTTAAGTTACTGTGTTTTTCATCTGCTATTCTCTGATGGTTTGCCGGAGGCTTGCCTAAAAGCTTGCCAAAAAGCTGACCGGTCATGGGCTCTGCAATGATGGGAACACAACCCTTGGATCTGGACTATCGTTGTACCCTCTGATCCTCCTTTCACTTCTCGGTGTTAGGTGTGAAAGGTATATTAGGTAGTCTTGTTCAGGTACCCTTTTTGACCATTTGACCTAGTTGCATATCGAAAAGCCATAGATACCGTTCCAAACTAGGACAGGATGTTCACTCGAAATACAAGATTGCGTGAAAATCGTTGTGTTTGAATAGTGAACCCTAGTTCCTGACGAAACTAGGGCAAGGTAACCCTACCCCCTCATAAGGGTGTTTTGGCTCTCACTTAACTGGTATGTGCTTTACAGTGAAACTGTACAGGAATGTGCATAATAGTTGCAAGTTTGGTATCTGTTTTGGGGGCAAAATTCAGTGTGGAGTGCAGTCCTATAGCTTTGATCATGTCTGTATTGATAACATCATTAGCTGAGGTGCTGTGCGATTTCTGATTACTGCTTTTTTTTTTTTACTTTATTTCTTTTTGCTAGGTAGTTTACTGCTTACGTCACACTCTGCTAGTTTGCCTAAACGATTGATTAATGGAGTGGATGATTTGTTATATGATTGAAAATTTAATATCATTTGTTAAAGAGTGAGATGTAATTTTTCAAATGTAAAGAGGTAATTTATATTTTTAATAAGAGTATTCTTACTCAGACCTAAAAATTATATCTACTTTCTAAATCTAATGGCATGACACGCTCAATTATTATTTAATAATTAATTAATTATTTTATTGGCACATTATTGAATTCAGAAAATAAATTTAAAAAATAAACATATATATATATTAAAGAAATTTCAAATAAAATATTCATAATTTACGAAAAATTAATATCATGCCAAGCTATCCAATAATTTTTCGAGAGTTTGGCAGTTGTTGGCCACCTCGTCTAAGTCTTACCACCCATAAATGAGGATGGGCTTGTGGTGTGGCGTGGTTGTTAAGTCTCTCAAGTCAGACGAGAGTGATGGACACGAACATGCATGGGAATGGCATCAAAAGTCAAATACTTCTCCTTTCTCAGAACTCTCTTTCCAACCCCCAAAAGTGGAGCCTTTGGTACTTAGCTCAACCATCCTTCTTTCTCCTAACTCTCTTTCCAAACCCCGAAAGTGGAGCCTTTGGTTAACCATCCTTATCCTCCACAAAATTTAAAAAAGTAGTGGGTTTGTTTAGTTTGTGTTTGTAGAATAATTTTTGAAGTAGAAAGTATAAAAATTTATTTAATTTATCTTTTTTTAGAAATAATTTTAGAAAATTATTTTGAAAAAAAAGTTTTAAAAAAATTGATTAATTTGATATGTATGAGAGAGAGTGAGTGATTTTGGAAATTAGGTAACCAAACAAAATTTTAAAATTTTTTTTAGAAAAATTTATTTGGATTGATTACTCTTGAAAATTTGTTTGTAAAGAATTTTTCTCAAAAATTTTTCTGAAAAACAAACTAAACAAGGCGTGTTTAGTTTTAATTTTTTAAATTTAATTATTTAGAAATTAAATTTTTTACTTTTGGCATTTTTTAATTTTTAGTGAATATTTTTTATTTTTTAAATACACCTTATTTAGATGTATCTAAATAGTAAAATATTTGTGAAAAATTATTTTTAAAAAATAATAAATACACAAAAAAATATGAAAAATATACTGAATTTTCATTTTTTTCGTATTTTTGATATTTAGTAAAATATTTTTTTTTAAAAAAATACAAATATTATACCTTTTAAGTGTATTTATATTAGGTGTATCTAAAAAAAAAATTTAAAAATTGCTTAAAATATTAAAAAATTCATTAAAAACAAAAAAAAATACTAAAAATGAGAAAAGTAAAATTTCTAAAAAGTGAATTCTGAAAATAGAAACCAAACAAAGTTAAGGTCTCGTTTGGTAAGAGTCAAATTCACTAAATAAGTACAAAAAGATAAAATAGACTAAATAAGTTAATAAGACAAAATGTCACATTCAAATTGTAATAATTTTACCTTTTCTTTCACAATCATCACATCTAAACTTAAAAAAGTCAAAAGTTCCTTCCAGACGAAACTAAATTAGCGTAGCTAAATTAGTCAAAAAACTAAAAAGTCAAGCTAAATTAGTTATTCTCAAAAAAAGGCTAAGGTATCATGATTTGAGAATGGAGTTATATTTTGAGTTTGTGAGTTGTTGAATCATGATTTGAAAAGAGAAAATTTGTTTGGTCATGAGTTTCGAAAAGAGTTTTGAATTTTTGAAATGAGTTTTGAAATAATAAAAGTTGTTTGGTTATGAGTTTTGAAAAAAAATTTCAAAACTTAATTTAAAAACTTATAACTCAGAACCAAACACACAATTCAAAACTCTATTGGAAATTCTATTCAAAACTCATAACTAAATTCTTTTTAAAATTCAATTCAAAAAAATAAATTCTTTACTTAAAAAATTCTAAAAATATTTTGTATTTAAAATATTAAAATATATATATTATTTTTTGTTTAAAAAAAAAGCTTAGCTAGTACTTTAAAATTACTTTTGATTGTATATTTGATTGGAAATTTTTTTATAACTGTTTTGTTTAAAAATATTTTTTTCATTTTTTTTAAATTACTGTAAAAGATTAATTTTTATTTAAATTTTTTTGTTAAATTTAAATAAATGGTCAAATAATTTGTCATTTTGTTCTAAAAAAACAATTTTTATATTTAAAAAATATTAAAAATATATAAATTTTTTTTTTAAAAAAAATAGCACTGTTCCAGTTAACCGCTCGGACGTTCGGGAGGATGTTCGGGCGGACGACCAGGTAGATCCAAAAATTTAAAAGCTTTGTAGTTACCAAACATGTTTTCAAATGTGTTTTGAAATATGATTTGGAATCATATTTTGAAAACTATAATTAAACAGAGGGTTAAAACATGAGAATAGAATCATAATTCGAGAATGGAATCAAACAGAACCTAATTGTTCGGAAAATTAAAGATGACTCAATCCTTAAGTCATTTGTAGCCGTCTAAGTTCACCAATAAATAAATAAATTATTATCAAAGGCAATAAATAAATAAAATAATAATATTAAAATTATTATCAAAGGCCTTAATTTTTTAAAAATTAAATTAAATAAAATTTCATTTTAATCATAAATAAACTATTGTAATATTTGGAAGTATTCTAACAAGCCCTTGATTTATAGCCTCAAAAATTTTCCTTGACCTTTTGCAAATCCACATTGAAGATTCACTCCGTGGGTCAACATCAATAATTGGTACTTTAGTAGAAGAAGACAAAATCTGCAGAAGATAAGACTTCTCTTCAATTATCAGAAAAATGTACGCCAAGAAACAACAAAAGATTCTATAAATATTTGTATCTGTAATTATTTGAGTCTATCAGTGATAAGGCTTTTCCTTCACTCACTACTTTAATAGAGCAGATGACCCCCACCCTGCTCTATTAAAGAAAAGCTGTGAAAATCCTTACACATGTCTTATAAAAAATTTAGTGTCAAAATTTTATCGAAAAATGAAGATTGAATTATATGCGATGAGGCCCAAAACAGTACCCGATGTCATTATCCTAATCTTTTATTGATAAAATTCTATCCATATCTAGAATAGTGATTTGAGTCAAAATCTATGCATTTATGGCATAGAAAAATTTGTAACATCTATAGCCTAGACTTAGGTAGTCTTTATGACTTTTGAGTCCAAGCTTTTTACGTATAGATTTTTTGGCTTGTATATATCTATCAACCATGTATATAAATTGGCATTCTTGCCAACGGATGGAGTAGAATGAAAAATTCCCCTTCACTCCACTTTGTAAAAATTTCCAACCTCTCTCAAAAACCTCTAAGTATACTAAGTCTTTCAGAATTTCAGGGTCTGTAATATAATCTTTGTAAGTATATTCCTTATTAATATGAAGTGTGAGTAGTCTCTCTTTTTCCTTAAATATTTCAAAAGGGTAACTCTTCTATTCTAAAAATTTATTTTCTTTTTGGAAAAACGTTTATGGAATGCTTGTTTGCTCATTAATATTACATACTTTGCACCTTCGTAATATTTGTTGTTTTCTATTTTATTACTGAGTGACCTTAGCTGAAGAGCTTGTGTGAGCCGTGGTTAGGCGTTTGAGGGCAAATTGTAGACAGAAGGGGAAAGGTAAAGAATAGAAAATAAAAATATACTATATTGAACGAGGCTTAGCTTCAAGGTGGGAGTACATGTAATGAAAACAAACATTGCCTAAAAATAGTTTTGCCAAAGAAAATAATTTTAGAATACAAGGAGAGCAACCCGAGTAGAAATATTAAGAAAATATTGTTCATAAAAGAATTTAAAAAATCAAAATTGTATGCATTTAGAAGAAGAATTTAGGATTAAAATCAGAACTAGTACTGAGCTTATCCAAGAATTAGAAGATTAGAAATTAAGGCATCAATTTTTTTATCATTAGCTTCTGGTAGATCTCTAGAAAATTACAGTTTAAAAATTTCTCAAATAAATAGACAGATAACTGTAAAACAAGAAGCCTTAAAGCTAGCCATACAACAGCTTGATGACCTATTGGCATAACTGTAGAATTAATTAGATAACTCTCAGCCCAATTTCAAAATAGTGGTAAACTACTAACTCATCACCCCAAAAATTGGTATCAGAGCAGTGTTCGGTTTTAGGACAATTTAAGTTAGTTTATGCATTTTGCTTATAGAAATAGAGTAGTTTTTATTTTTGGACAATTTAGTTATAAATTTCATATTATAGTAGCTTTTAATAATTTTAAAGTAGGATTTAATTTTGTGTATGAAAGAAGTAGAATATTTAGATTTAGAACTCATCAATCATAACCATCGTCTTAACATAGATAAAAATAAATTTCGTTGTAATTTTGAAGGTACTTTTACACATCACCTTCATAGTGAACATAATTCTCAGTTAAATGGTATTGTAGATTATCAAATTAATTTTGTAGAAAAATTAAAAAGGACATAGATAAAATTAGTAGTCTTTTTACTTCATCTATAGACTATCTTCGTAATACTCGTAGCATAATCAAAGATCAGGATAAAAAAAAATTAGATTATATCCAAGACCAGTGTAGTTTAATTTTACAAAAACGAGTAGATTTAAATTTAGAAAAATTTTCCACTAAGCTAGAAATAGAAACTCTAATTTCAGCTACAAATACTAGCAGTTCGAAGCAAATAGAGTTAGAATTTAAACAACTAATTGAAAAGATTCATAGTTAGATAAATCAAATAGCTAAATAAATAGAACAAATCAACCAAATTCAAGATAATTTAAAACAGAAGTTAGAAATTTTAGAACAATTTGTAAGATCTTAGTTTATGAGTAGTGATAAAAAGGCTAATAGAGACTACCAAATTATTTTAAAACAAGCAGAAGATTTTCATAATAACCCAGAAGGAATCAGTAGCTATCAAGGAATAAATCAGTCAAATAAAATATCAGTAAGACAAAATAATATATAAATTTTATTTCTAATTAGATTGTGTGAAAAATTTGAAGAACTATCAGAACAACTACATAGCTTAGAAAATCGCTTAGCTTCTATAGAAAGAATAATACTTCAAAAAGGAAAATGAGTAGAAGGACAAACAAACAAAGCCCAATCTCAGATAAACGAAAAAGATATAGCTAGATATTTCGAAAAGCTCAAATTACCAAAGAAATCTTCCTATAGAACTTACAGAAAATAAAAATGTTTAAACAGCTAATAAAAGGTAGTAGCAGCAAAAAGAGTAATGAAGATGAAGATATTAAAATGGAAGAATTTATAGATGTAGAACAACAGATAGAAAAATTTAAGAAAGAAAAACTAGAATTAATTCCAGCTAAATATGTATATAAGTTAGGTAAGGTTCATAAAAAACAATATCTATTTAAATACTATGGTGAACAAATGATTAGGGTAACTCATGAAGATGAAAAAATAGAGCTAAATTTAATAGACAGAGAAGGCTATAAATATGCAGTGAATGAACACCTTAAAATGATCCACTTAGGATTAATTATAGTAGGAGTTAAGGCATTAACCAGAGAAAATTTAGGAATTAAAGTTTTTGTATGTCTTTATGATGATAGGTTTAATGATGTAGGACAAAGTATTTTAGGCAGCTATGAACTAGATTTGAATTCAAAAGGAGAAATAGTTTATTTTACACCAGATTTCCTATTACCAATATCGACCTTTCATAAAAAGATAAAAATAAGAATAAAAGGTAGGGGATACAAAATGAAAAAAGGAGAAAAGAATTTATTAGTTTGCAGAGGATTTTTAGGCTTAGCAGTCTCAGAAAGTAATACTCATTATAGACTTACAAAAGGAATAAAGGCACTACCAGCTAAAAAATTTAATTCCGAAGATAATGTAGCATTAGATTGAAACTTAGGAGACTGTCTAGGACAAAAAATGTTAGCCCTTCAAGACAACTAATTATATCAAAAAGCAAATGGAAGCTATGCAGTAAGATTCACTCAATATACGTATGTAGCACCAGAAAAATTTGAAGATGATGAATTTAGCAGTATAGATAGGGAAGAAAATCAAGATAATCATAGTGACATAAATCAGCTTTATATAATGACAGAGGAAAAAATAATATCACAAAATAAAATATATAATATTGATGAGATAGATTTAGAGAATTTCACCCTAACCGATATGAATAAAATATTAGATACTAGATATTATGAATACTTAGCTAGAGGAGATACCCATGATAAAGCAGTGTCATTTTTTAGACCAAGAATTTCATACTGAATATGTAGATGATATCATAGAAGATAAAATACATCCTAGCAAAATATTTAAAATACCAAAACAATCCAACGTAGAAGATACTTTTTACATGAACACAGAAAGCACCGGAACTAGTAACCCACAACCAACTGTAGAAGATCTCGTAGAACCAATGCATTATGCGGTAGGAGAGAGAAGACCATTAGCTAGTTCAGGACGCAGTAAAGCAGATCCAAATAAAAGCTATAGATTTCATGGAAAGCGTAAACAACCAGATATGAGTATACAATTACAGCCAGTTAATAATCAAGGAACCCTTTCAGATTTCGCCAGATTCGACTCTCAGATATGGCAAGAAGTGATAGAAAAATGAAAAAAAGATGCAGTAAAGGCATGGATGAGTAATCCCTTTGAATCAACGGATATGTGGGAATATATAGAGACACTTTTAGGAGATTCAACTTATAATATTTATCTAACTTTTAAGGGAAAGTATAAGGAGACAATCAAACAACTTAAAGAACTAGGAGATAACCCATGTAATTTTACTAGTTTTATAAAATAAATACTTATAGGATATGACTCTTCTAGAAGAAATGATTACACTCAAAGCATAGCATTAACTGAGTTAGATCAGATAACGTTAGGAAGTTGGAAATATATTGTACCCTTTAGTAAAGAATACTTAGCCATAGCAGCTAGAACTGGAAAAAGTTTTGATGAAGAAATAGGAAATAAATATTTTAGAAAACTACCTGGAGAACTAGGAAGAGAGATAGAAAATAAATGGTCAGTTTATTATGCAAATTTACCAGCTAAAATAGCCTCAGGAGAAGTAAAAATAAGAGGAACTTTAGGAATTGGACCTAGAATAGTTTATACATTCCTCAAGCTCAGAGAAAAATGTATAGAAGTTAAAATACAGAAAGATTTGAAAAAACAAAATTATGATTTTTGTAGTAGTGTAATATACTACTCAGCAATATGAAGATAAATATAATAGGAAAAAATACAAAAAATATGGAAAATATAGAAAAAATAATATTGGAAGAAAAAATATAGAAAATCATGGAAAAAACAGGAATTCATTAGAAAAAGTGGAACTTTTAATAGGATAAATTGTAAGCAACTACTCAAAGAAGAAAAAGATAAAAGAAAACAAAGACATGTTAGAAAACCCAACAATAAAAAATGCAATTATTTTATATGTGGAGAACCCAATCATTTTGCAAAAAACTGCCCAAAAAGACAAATGCCTAACACTAATAAACAGATAGAAAGACTACATATTATAGAAGACTTAGAAGAAGATATAGTTAGCATAAATAGCGATGATTCAGAAGTCTATAGCATAGTTAGTGATTATGAATATCAAATAGAAGCCATAAGTTCAGATAGTGATTCAGAAAGTAATACAGATGTAGATAATCTTTTAGGACAACTCAACCAAGAAATAGGAATGACTCATTCTCATGATACTTTCTTTATGATGGAATACAATGCAGATACTGAATGTCAGCATAATTTTCAAATAGGACTAGGATTTGATACCACTAGATGTAGTTATTGTAATTGGTTTCCAGCTAAAGATAAGAGAGCTCAGTGTTTATTATGCAGTATAACCTATTGTGTAGTTTGTCTAGAAAAATTAAACATGACACACAAGATAATATTAGGAAATAACAACGAGATGCTAGAAGATCGTAGTCTGGAAATCAGAGAATTACATCTAACAATTAGAGAATTAAAAATACAAGTAAGAGAACTGAAGCTACAAATATGAGAGATAGAAACTAAGGTTAGTTTTGACATAGAATGTTTAGAAGTAGAAAATAGACAGCTTAAACAGCAGCTAGAACAATTTCACAATAAGTACCCTTTAAAAGACAAACTTGTTGAAGAACATATGAATTCTTTAGAATTAGCCAACCTAGTTGATTCTCAACCCTTTAGTCAGTACTCCCAAGCACAGTCAGATAATGCATACTTACCATTTAATTACCCTATTATACCCAAGCCAAATGTAGTTGAAATCTCTTGTGTAATTAAATTTGTAGAAAAAAACCCTTAGTATAGATGTCATGATAGATACAGGAGCCAGTAAGTCATATATTAAACAACACATAGTTCCACCTGGATGGAGCACAGCTTTAACAACCCCAGCTTTAGTCAGTATAGCCGATGGCACTAAACAGACATATACACATTGCATCAATGAAGTGCAGATTAGTTTTCATCACCTAGGTTCTCTAACTCAACATATAGAATGGTTCCCTTTACCTCAGGTTTGGATTGGAAATACTCGACAAAATCATCCTTTCATCTTAGGACTTAACTTCATCCTTAGTTTACAGGGCGGCATGTTTATCAGCCAAGACACCATTAGTTTCTTCAAACAAACTGTACATACACCCACAGCATATGCCCTTAGCACCATTGTTCATTCATCAGAGTTGCGTGCGAAGCGTGGTGGTACCATAGGAGTAGATTCAGTTCCCGCTAGTTTTTTATTTCCTAGTAGAAACATTTTTCCCGAGCTAGCCCAAAAATATATACCTGATGAGATAGCAAATACTTCTTTAGAAAGTTTAGAAGCATTTGATTTTGAAGAAAAATGAGACTATTGGAACCTAGAAGATTTTCAACAAACAGTTAACCTAGAATTAATTTTTGCAAAAATAGGAAAATTAAAGAAAAAACCAGTATATAGAGGAACAGAAAATGATTTAGATGAAATAATAAGATTAGCCGCAACAACAGAGATCTTAGGAAAACAGCCCATGAAATATTGGGAAAAAAATAAGGTTTTAGCCAGTTTAGATATAAAAAATAAAGATTATAGGATTACATCGGCACAAATAAATCATACGCCAACAGATATAGAAGAATTTAGAACACAGATTAAGGAGTTACTAGATTTAGGAGTAATTAGACCTAGTAATAGTCCACATAGGAGCACTGCATTTATGGTTAGAAATCATGCAGAGATAAAAAGAGGAAAAGCTAGAATGGTTATGAATTATAAAAAATTAAGTGATAATACAGAAGACGATAAATATAATATACCAGATAAAGATCAGCTCATAAACAGAATACAGACATCAAAAATATTTAGTAAATTAGATTGCAAGTCGGGATTTTGGCAGATAAAAATGGAAAAGGAAAGCATACCTTGGATAGCCTTTTGTTGCCCACAAGGACATTACGAATGGCTAATTATGCCTTTTGGACTTAAAAATGCACCTTTCATATTTCAGTGTAAGATGGACAGCATATTTAATAAATATAGTTTTATACTGGTATATATAGATGACGTATTAGTATTTAGCCCAGATAAAAATAGTCACATAGATCATTTATATATAGCATTAGAAGAATTCATAAATAATAGAATAATAATTAGCAAGAAAAAGATGGTATTAAATAAGCCTCATATAGAATTTTTATGAATGGAGTTAGGAGATGGAAAAATTAGGTTACAACCTCACATAGTCAAGAAAATTTTAGATTATCCAGATAAATTAGAAGACACAAAACAATTTCAATCATTTTTAGGAATTTTAAATTATGTGTGAATGTATATTCCCAACCTTAGTAAAATAATAGGACCCCTATATAGTAAGACCACACCCACAGGACAAAAATATTTCAATCAACAAGATATAGCTCTAGTTAGAAAAATTAAAGACATTTGCAAAAATTTACCAGACGTACAACTTCCCTTAGAATCAGAATATATAGTCGTAAAGACAGACGCAAGTCAATTAGGATGGGGAACAATATTATTAGCTAAGCCTAGTAAGTATGATAGTAAAAATAAAGAACGCATTTGTAGATACAATTCTGGAAAATTTAAAGAAAAAGACACGACCATGACCAGTCTAGATTTTGAAATATTAGGAGTAGTATATGCAATAAACAAATTTAGATTATTTTTGCACAAACCTTTTACAATTAGGACAGACTGTGAAGCTATAGTTAGATTTCATAATAAACTTAACGAGCGCAAATTAAGTACTAGAAGATGGGCAAAATTTTTAGACTGTATAGTATGACAAGGATATAAAGTAGAGTTTGAACATATTAAAGGGAGTGATAATAGGTTAACAGATTGGTTAAGTAGGAAAATTTATCTAGAAAACGAAAATAATCAGTTTAATTTTTGTGCAGATAATGAAGAACATCAAAACCATGAACTTTGGGGGATTTGCTCTTCCCATTCATGATGGCAGAAACAAACCATTAACAGAAATTGAGCTAGACCCAGTTCAACAGTGTCTTCTAGATAACCTTTGGAGCAACCATAACCACCCAGCTAAACGTCTGTCAGCCTTAAACTCCCTTAGTATATATTTTTCAAAAATCCAAAATAAACGTTTCTCTATAAGTTTTTCTTTTTATGTAGTAACTAAAAGAACCAAGCCTGGTATTTACCATGACTGGAAAGAAGTTGAACCCTTAGTTAAAAATTTTCCCACACCTTAGTAAAAAGGATTTTATGATTTCGAGTCAGCTAGTACATATGCCCGAAGACAAATAGGAACCAGTTACTTTATCAGCCAGATAGCTAAAGATTACCTGGACGCAGTCAACTATTCTTGCTACTAGTGGAGTTCCAGTTAGCCAGATAATTGGAAGCAGTAGTTCTAACCCTCAAATAGATTCTCAAAATCCTCTCCAAATGTGCAGATATTGTGAAGGCCTTACCAGAAATTTCAAAAAAATTATGGATAAAGGCAAAAAGGTCAGTGAAGAGCTAGACCAGCTCCGAGATGAAAAAAAAAAAAATTGAGAGCAACCATTCGAACCCTAACTAACTAGCTTAAAAAATTAGCTCCAGGAAAAACAGTTGCCCCTTTTCCTAACCCAGAAACTAGACAACTCACCAGTGAGGAATTTGAACAATCGAGTGCTAGAATGTATTTCTTCAGGCATTCTATCATTCGATCTTTTTGTGAGAAAAGCCAAGAAATAGAGGACCTCAAACCCCATATATACACTTTAGTCGAAGATAGCAGAAATAACGAGTTAGTCACTATTCAGCAGTTTCTTCAAGACCTCTCCATAGCAGGAGTATGCCCTGGTATAGCTTATCAATGGACTTATCTCTACAAAGATGAAGAGCAACCCTACTTAGAAGAAGAAAGATGTATAAAGAGGTCAGAACATTTTGGTCGATGCCAGTGTAATTTAGATTTCATCATTTACATTTGCCAGATAAATCTAGCAATGTTAGAACCATTGGAGATAGAGATTAGGAGCGAAACGCGTTATCTAACAGCCTCACAATTGTTAGATTACGGCTTTGTCTCTAGAATAATTTTCTCAGATCCGGATCAGACAGATAGCTTTGGAAATAAACTTGCTCATTCAGTACTTTGTGTAATGGAAGAGCATCATCCATATGTAGAAGCATTAATTGATAGCAGACTACTAGAGTGGAAAGAAATAATGTGCAATCCAGCTAAACATAAAATGTACCTCAGAGGAACCTCGACATTCCCAGAATACCCAGGACTTCTCAATCGGAGACCCTGGCCATGCAAAAAAATTTCACTCAGAGATCAGCTCAATAAATGGAGGAAATTTGCTAATAATCCTCTATTAGCGTATAATGGAAATTATGGACGTCTAGTTTAGCATCATCCATATGTAGAAGCATTAATTGATAGCAGACTACCAGAGTGGAAAGAAATAATGTGCAATCCAACTAAACATAAAATGTACCTCAGAGGAACCTCGACATTCCCAGAATATCCAGGACTTCTCAATCGGAGACCCTGGCCATGCAAAAAAATTTCACTCAGAGATCAGCTCAATAAATGGAGGAAATTTGCTAATAATCCTCTATTAGCGTATAATGGAAATTATGGACGTCTAGTTTGCGAAGCTAGAAATCAGAAGATATATTGTAACCTAGCTATCCCAGGATATCCCTTCAACAAAGAAACATTTGTTGATGAAAGTCAATATCCTAACTATCAGCATAGCGTCTCTTATGAGTCACCACTAATGGGAGAAGATGACTAAGATAATCAATGGGAAGATGAACCAGCCATGGAGGATGATTTTTACGACCAACTCTCAGCGGCAGACCTGGATGATCTCTCAGACAGAATATATGGATGAAAAAAAAATGTGCACAATTAAAACTTTTAAAAATCTTGAATCATCACTTCTAAGAACACCATATTCCTGCCACCGATCAATTCTCAATTATCACATCCTTTTGCTATTCTTCTATATTCTAACAAAAAAAAATTTTGAGTCATATCTTGTCTGTCAATCACAATCTTCCTCAAAAACCACCTACCCGTAAAAGCACTGAAGGCTTTGATAGAAATTCCCTCCAATCACCACCCCCACCACTCCCTCACACACACGTGGCGGGTAGTGATTGGAGGAGAAGGAAAAAATAAAAAAAAATACAAAAATTTGACCAATCAGATTAAGAGGGGGTCAAGGGGGTAGAGGAGAAAAGGGGGTCTGAGTCTTTTTCAAGCACTGAATTACCACTCTTTCAAATTGATACTTTTGTCTTTTTAAGGTTTCTTGAGATTTGCTAAGTATCTTCCACCCTACATCACCAATATATTCTTAGGCTAGGGCTTGCCTCTAGTCTCCCATTTGGACCGGAGGATACAGTCTGGCTCATTAGATTTACTTTTGAATTTCTTTTCAGTAATTTAAACTCTTCACATATTAAAGTTTATTGAGTACATTATCTTTATAAAAAATCACGTCAATCGGATAATGGATACTATATATTCGAATCATTTTTTTATGAACCGTTATTTCTCTGACCGTTCATTTTTTTCTAGACAAAAGTAATCCGAATATATATTATCCGTTATTCGATCAACGTGATTTTTTACAGGAATAATGTACTCTACAAACTCTAAAATGTGAACGGTTCTGATTATCGAAAAGGGATCCAAAAGTAGGTCCAATGAACCGAACTGAACCAAACTGCCTCAAATTTAGACTGGAGACCGTCCGACCCATATTCTTATATCTTCTTTTTCTTTTCTTTGATTAAAAATTTTGTACTAGATTTATTTTTGTAAAACTAATTTTTATCATTTATACAGTGAAAACACAATTTATATAAACTTAAAAGGGTTTATTACAAACACATCTCTTGAGATTTTCTTAAATTATAAATTATTTCCTATAGTTCTAGAAATTACATTATGCTCCTAAAGTTTCTAATTTTATAACAAATTGGTCATTTTATTAATAAATTATCAAGTTAATTAAAAGTTTTTAATGATGTTAAAATTTTATTTCAATTAATAATTCAGATAATTTTATTATTGTATAGATGAACAGTTAGAAATTTCACTTTTTTAATTAATTTTGTTAAATAAAAAATTTTAATAAGGAGGTATTTATAATTTTTTAAATCATAAAAAATAATTCATATTTTAAATGAAGCTCAGGAGATTTATTTGTGATTTACCCAACTTCAAAAAAAAGAAAGAAATAATTTTAAATTGTGTTTATATATTATCTATTTTTACCGTAAAATATGATGTGATAAATAATTAGAGTTGCGAATAATACTAGTGATGTGCTTTGAGAGCACCAAAAGTTTTGAATCCACATTATTTAATGCAGATTATTACAAGTTTATTATTATTTTAATTTCTCAATAATCAACTTTTTCAACTTATATAAGTCATTTTGTCTCGGAATTGGCTTTTCTTCGGTGATGGAAGGCGTTGTTGGATTTTGTGCAGGCATCGCAAACCCTATTTGGCGGTTTGAATTGTTCATTTTATTTGATTATATGTATAAATCATCTATGAAAAGAATTAAATTAATCCAATAATCATAATTCCTAATTTTATTAAATTTGTCCAAAAAAAAAAAGGATGAAATATTTTTAAAATTATCTTTGTCATCTATTTTTTGTAGAAAAATATCATTATAACATGTGGATATGTTAATCGAATCAATTTAATTTTTTATTTATATATGATCTACACTCAATCAAATAAAATGAATAATTCCAATCGTCAAAATGAAATCTGTAATGGGTCCCATGAGAGAGCCCAAACCCTTTTGTCATTATTGGTATAAAAGAAAATTGTGCCAAAACAAATTGTTAAAATAAAAAGGAAATCATAATAAAGTTACAACAAACGAAGCCATTATTAGATTTTGAATTATTTACATAGGAACTTCTTAAAAGTATTGAAAAATATTATTATGACCTCATAAATTATAAAAACGTATAAGTAGACTTTTTGAACTATTGAGAAGTATTACTTTATTTCATAAATTATAAAAGTATATAAATAGATATCCTAAATTATAAAAATGTACCAACTAGACAATGTAATCAATCTGATTGGTTTGGAAGCTTGAAAAATGAAAATGTCTCGTAACTCAAATTTTGTGGCTCAAAAGTGGTTCAAATGGCCAAAACGACGTCGTTTTGGCCATTTTTATGTTGTTCTGTACTCAAAACGACGTTGTTTTGGCCATTTGAGCCACTTTTGAACCACAAAATTTGAGTTACGTAGCATTATCGCTTAAAAAATACCACAAACCCAACATCAAAAACATTATTTTGTAGCTTTTAAAGCTGAAAAATAAATAAGTTGAAATGTCAAAAACTTATAACGAGCATTTTACCTTTTTAAAGTACATATGATTTCAATTTTGGACAAATATTTACTTTATTTCCTTTTTTTTTTTTTAAGAACTAGAAAAATAGGCAATATATTAAAAGAAAAAACAAATTACAAGAACGACAAAAGAAAAAAACATAATATAAACTACAAAAAATCTCAAAAAACTGTTAGAACAATTTCTGTGTAAATAAAATAAATTGAAACTAAATCAAACAGAGTAAAATAAAAACTTACAGAATTTATTTTGTCGATTCAAATGGAAAATAAAAGACAAAGTCGAGTGTGTGACACTTTGTCCTTAAGACAGATTCGCCCCGCTACGGTGTTTCCAGTTGAGTGGCGTCTATCTCCCAGGATACAATGAACTTCACAAATCTATAGTAGCACTCTAAACAAATTTGTACGGCGAACCAAACCTGTGTTCAAACTCTCTGAATTTTTTCTAAAATTATATATGAAGAATATATGCAATTGAGCAAAGTGGGACAGCAAGAAAATGAAATTTTCTGTCTATTTTCAGCATCCAAAAGACTGCAGAAATGGCCTCTATATATAGGCAAAAGAGTAGACCCGAACAGGTACAACAAGGAAATGAATAGGTGTTAATTCAAACTGAACAGATACTGTTTGAAATTCAAACAAATTTGCTGCCAGGTTTTGAATCTGTTCGGAAGTAACAGATTTGGGCAGTTAAAACCAAATCTGTTGGGCAGTTTTTCAGTTTGAATCTGAGAGGAATTTCGGACAGAGGAGACTTAAATGTTGGACAAAAATTGGAATTCAAATTTGAATTAAATTCCCGTAATATTTTTTTGAAAAAATTCAAATGAATTTTGTCCAAAAAATTAATACAAGAACCGACCCGACCCACAACCACGCCCGGCACGGCTCGGCCGGACGGCGGCAGCGGCGCGAGTGCGCGTGTGTGGTGGTTTGGGCTAAGGTTCACTTTGTCCATTACTCCTCCCTTCTACAAACTTGGGGTGCCCCTTAGGGCCCAACTCAAGTGTTGTAGGTTAGAGCTTATATACTCAACAAAACTCTCTTAAAGTTTCAATGTGGGACAAGCCTCACAAGGAAACCCACATTAAAAATTTTAAATGTCCATTCCACGAACCCGAAAACGACGTCATGTTCCCATTCACTCATAAATGATTTTGACGAACCGTCTTCACCATGTGACTTGTCACGCGGCAAAGAACACTTCACCTCTTCAGACCCGCCCCAAAAGACGTTTGGGGCCCACTCAATTTTTGGCTCAAAGATGGCCCAAAATAAGCCTTTATAAACCTATTTTTCCAACAATCCCCTACATGAATGAAATTTGACGGAGAGAAAATGCAACAACATAATCTAATTACAAAGAGTACAGAAATTGAAAATATTCTGCAAAGGATATGTAGCTTTTGGTTTTGAACCTTCCCTTGTGAGACACTATCGAATTTACTAGCTAACTAGTGAACATGATGTCTTGAACTGTTTAGCCGTTTGTGTAAACCAAGACAATAGAACTCACACAGTATATCCCAAACACAGTTTAGTTCTCACTATTGTGTTCATTTTGGCCCTGAACAACCTGGTCTTTCATGAGTGCTCTAGAGAATTGTAGCCCTTCACAAATCTCATAGAATTAGCCCAGTTCACACTCACAAGAGTATCCTGCTATACTCCACTAAGTTTACCTAGATATAAGAATCATTAAAAGTTTTACTTAACCTAAAACGTTGCAGACATCACTATTTCATCATAGAAAATGGATAGAAGTTGGACTCCCCAGTGATCTTTCTGAGTCATTCACAACTCGGTTGTCCCTTTGAGCCTAGATCTTGGGATCTCTAGTCAACTAGGTTGGGTTGCCGTTGTGGTAACTCTTATTTAATAGGCTTTAGTCCTATTCCCCTCGATGAATTTTCAACTAGCTCTCTTGTTAACTCTTTTGGTTAGTGGATCCGCTATGTTGTCTTTAGATTTCACATATTTAATTAATGGAAATAATTCCATCAAAGAACAGTTGTCTCACGGTGTTATGTCGACGACAAATATGTCGAGACTTACTGTTATACATATAACTCTGTGCTCTACCTATTACAGATTAACTATCGCAATGTATGCATTTAGCAGGCACCGGTTTTGGCCATATTGGAATACCTTCAAGGAAGTGGCGAAGCCATTCTGCCTCTTCCCCTGCTTTGTCTAAAGCTATGAACTCTGATTCCATAGTAGACCTAGCAATGCAAGTCTGTTTGGAAGATTTCTGAGATACAACCGCCCCACTAAGAGTAAAGACATACCCACTGGTGGACTTCGAGTCTCTAGTATCCAATATCCAATTTGCATCACAGTATCCTTCAAGTACTGTTAGATATTAGTATAATTAAGCCCAATGTTACGAGTAAATCGGAGATATCTAAGAACCCTATTAATTGCTTTCTAGTGTTCTACTCCTGGATTACTCGTATATCTACTTAATTTACTTACTGCATAAGTTATATCTAGGCGAGTGCAGTTCATCAAGTACATTAAACTTCTAATAATTTGGGCATCCTCTAATTGAGAAATACTTTCATGTACATTCTTAGATAGAAACAAATTAACATCTACAGATGTTCTAGCAAGATGATCATCATCTTTGCTGAATTTGTCAAGTATTTTCTCGATGTAATGAGATTGTGACAAAGCATATTCTTCTAATGTTTTGGTAATTTTCATACCAAGAATTACATCAGCAATGCTCATGTCTTTCATGTCAAAATGTTTATTCAACATTTTCTTGGTAGTTTTAATCATATCATTATTACTACCTATGATGAGCATATCATCTACATAAAGACATACAATGACATAACCTTTGTCTGTGTTTTTAATATAAACACATTTGTCACACTCATTAATTTTAAAACCATTTGACATCATTGCCTTGTCAAATTTTTCATGCCATTGCTTTGGCGCTTGTTTTAAACCATATAATGATTTAACCAATTTACACACTTTCTTTTCTTTTCCTGGAACAGAAAAACCTTCTGGTTGTTCCATGTAAGTTTCTTCATTTAACTCACCATTTAAGAAAGCGGTTTTTACACCCATTTGATGAATTTCTAGATTATATAAAGATGCAATAGCAATTAGCATTCTAATGGATGTTATTTTAGTAACCGGTGAGTATGTGTCAAAGTAGTCAAGACTTTCTTTTTGTCTAAAACCTTTGACCACAAGTCTTGCCTTGTATTTGTCAATTGATCCACCCGCTTTCATTTTTCTTTTGAAAATCCATTTATAACCAAGAGGTTTACAACCTGGTGGCAAATCCACCAATTCCCAAGTGTGATTTTGCAAGATGGATTCAACTTCACTATTGACAGCTTCTTTCCATAAAGGAGCTTCAGGACTGGACATAGTCTCTTTAAAAGTTAAAGGCTCATTTTCTAACAAATATGTTAGAAAATCTAAACTAAAAGATTTTGAGATTCTAGCATGTTTACTACTCCTAAGTTCCTCTTCTTCATTTTGATCTAGCTCTAGCTCTTGTTTTTGGTCTTGGTCATGTTCATGTTCTTGATCCTGACTAGTAATAGTATCATAAGATCTTTTATTACTACTAGTCTCTTGTCCAGTTTTATTTAGAAATACATGTTCAAAGAATGATGCATTCCGAGACTCAATAATAATATTTACATGCATTTCGGTATGTTCTGATTTATGAATCAAAAATCGATATGCAATACCATTCTTAGCATAACCAATGAAAATGCAATCAATGGTCTTAGGACCTATCTTAGTCTTTTTAGGACTAGGTATAGCCACTTTAGCCAAATACCCCCACACTTTTAAGTATTTGTAGGATGGTACTCTTCCATGCCACAATTCATAAGGTGTTTGATTCACTTTCTTTCGGGGTACTTTATTAAGTATATAATTAGCAGAAAGTATTGCTTCCCCCCACAAATTCTGAGGTAATCCAGAACTGATTAACATGGCATTCATCATTTCTTTTAAAGTCCTATTTTTTCTTTCAGCAATTCCATTTTGTTGAGGTGAGTAAGGAGCAGTGGTTTGATGAATTATTCCATATTCTTTACAAAATTCACCAAAAGGTGATTCATATTCACCACCTCTATCACTTCTAAGTTTCTTGATTTTCTTACCAAGTTGATTTTCAACTTCATTCTTATATTGAATGAAAGTTTCGAAAGCTTCATCCTTGGTTCGAATTAAATAAACATAACTACATCTAGTATAGTCATCTATAAAAGTGATAAAATATTTTTTCCCACCTCTAGTTTGAATTGATTTAAAATCACAAATGTTACTATGAATTAATTCAAGTGGTTCCGTACTTCTTTCAATTGAATGAAAAAGAGTTTTGGATAATTTTGCCTCAACACAAATTTCACATTTATGATTTGAATCAATGTCAAATTTAAGTAAACATTTTATATTAATTAATCTACGCAAAGATCCATAATAAATATGTCCTAGTCTACCATGCCATAAATTTGAAGACTCAAGCAAGTAAGAAGAAGATGTATTTTTATTAATAACTGAGAGTACAACGGTCATTACATTTATCTTGAAAAGGCCATCAGACATGTAACCTTTCCCTATATACATCCCATTCTTAGTAAGTACAAATTTATCACTCTCAAACACTAGTCGAAACCTATTCTTACTCAACAAAGATCTGGAAACAAGATACTTGTGAATGCCCGGTACATGCAGCACATTGTTGAGAGTGAGTTCTTTTCCTGATGTCATCTTAAGTACAATCTTTCCTTGTCCTTAAACTTTGGAAGTTGAGGAGTTGCCCATAAAAAGTTATTCACCATTGTCTACTGTAAAATAAGATGTGAACATCTTTTTGTCGGTACAGATATGGCGAGTAGCACCAGTGTCCACCTACCATTCTTTAGGATTTCTGACAAGATTTGTCTCAGAAACAACTGCAGAAAGATTTATGACATCTACACCATTGGAAATTTTATCCATTTCGGTCATTTTGGCTTTATGACATCTACACCATTGGCTTTAGCAACCTTCTTACATGATCTTCCTTTGCCTTTACGTTTGTAACGGCAATCTTTGGCCCGATGTCCCTCTTTGTTACAAATGTAACACATGCCATTAAACTTGTACTTCTTAGTTTCCCCTCCTTTAGATAGCATTTTCTTCTGCCATCTTTTAAAAACAATTCCTAAGAACTTCTCTGGTTTTACACCATGAATCACTGGCACAGTCCCAACATAAGGAGGGGTTAGCATAATGGCAATCACCATACCAGTACTGGTTTGGACATTAGTTTGACCAGTTTCAGTAGCCATAAATTCTAAATTATAAAACAAAATTAGAATTAGAATTTACATTATACAGAAAATTAATCAAAATTCACAGAATTAAATTCTGTAAAAATAAAAGAAACAAGAATGTAACTTTTATTTTCCAATTAATTTCGAAATAAAATAAAATTTTATTTAACTAAAATAATTTCACAAAGAAAATTAAATTTCTGTAACACTCCAATAATTAAAATACTGAAATAGAATTTTAATTAGTGAACACTTAGAAAATAATTTCTAAAAATCAAAATTAATTTTTTGACAAAATTCCACAAAAATATATTTTGAATTGTTAATGACACCAGTATATTACTACTAGTTGTCAAAGAAAATAGACAGGATATTACTACTATCTGTCAAATAGCATATAATCACTATTTTTTTTTTCTAACCAGAATATTATTTTGTAAATCCATAGAAAATAATTTTCTTAAAAGAAGAAAGAGAAAAGGAAACAAACGAAAAATTCTGTAAACAAAATAATTCGAATCTGTCTTAAAATTGTTGGAACAATCTTCTGTGTAAATAAAATAAATTGAAACTAAATCAAACAAAATAAAGTAAAAACTTACAGAATTTATTTTGTCGATCCAAATGGAAAATAAAAGACCAAGTCAAGTGTGTGACACTCTGTCCTTAAGACAGATTCGTCCCGCTACGGTGCTTACGGTTGAGTGGCGTCTATCTCCCAGGATACAATGATCTTCACAAATTTGTAGTAGCACTCCAAACAAATTTGTACGGTGAACCAAACCTGTGTTCTAAGTCTCTGAATTTTTTCTAAAATTATATATTAAGAATATATGCAATTGAGCAAAGTAGAACAACAAAAGGAATTTCGGACAGAGGAGACTTAAATGTTGGACAAAAATTGAAATTTAAATTTGAATTAAATTCCCGCAATATTTTTTTGAAAAAATTCAAATGAATTTTGTCTAAAAAATTAATACAAGAATCGACCTGACCCACAACCACACCCGCGCCCGTGGTTTGGGCTAAGGTTCACTTTGTCTATAACTCCTCCCTTCTACAAACTTGGGGTGCCCCTTGGGGCCCAACCCAAGTGTTGTAGGATGGAGCTTATATACTTAACAAAATTCTCTTAAAATTTCAATGTGGGACAAGCCTCACAAGGAAGCCTACATTAAAAACTTTAAATGTCCATTCTACGAATCCGAAAACGACGTCATGTTCCCATTCACTCATAAATGATTTTGACGAACCGTCTTCACTGTGTGACTTGCCACACGGCAAGGAACACTTCACCTTTTCGGACCCGCCCCAAAAGACGTTTGGGGCCCACTCAATTTTGAGCTCAAAGATGGCCCAAAATAAACATTTATAAACCTGTTTTTCCAACAAAAACAGCTACGATTTGAAAAGACCAGATCTACTCGTAGATGTGGTCTAAACTCTAACCTAAGGACAGAAAGTCTACCTCAAGCATAAAATCACTGCCGTTATCGTCATTAAGGACGTCGTTCGCCACTGCTATTGCTCGAACTCCACCATTGTCCACACTAGAAGGATGAAGCTCGAAAAACCCATAATGCCAAACAAATCATTAGGGATAAGGGCCGTGCTATGTCCCCCGAAAATCCACCCCCCCTAATCCCCCGAATTTTCAAACTAAGGCAAAAAAAAAAAAAAAAAAAGTTTCCCAAAACGACGCCAAAAAAAAAAAAAAAAAAATCCCAAAACGACGTTGTTTTGAGGATTAGGGGAGACTTTTTTAAGGCTCCAAATCATTTTCCTAGAAATAAACCAAAAATCTATGTAAGAATCAAAAAGAATATCACAAAACCCATATTCCTATCATAAAAAGCCTACAAATGTAACTCTACACTTCATAGCTAGAGTGCGGTTGAAAATCACCTAGAGAGAAAACATCTTGCCTCTCTCTCTCTCCCTGTTGTTTTTTACTTTATTCCTTTATGATGTGAGTCATTTGGTTTTCACTCATGTACTTCAATAATATGCAAAGTCCATATGGTTTTGAATTAAAATACAATATTAATATCAATAATTGATTCATAAATTTAGATAGAGATTTGAAAAGAGAAACAAAAAATATGCGTGAAATATAATTATATTTTATTCACATTTCAATTACCTTTTTTTCTTTATGTTTCCAATTCTATCCAAATTCATGAATCTAACATAATATAAATGACCAAAATAAGCTCATATTTCTTCCCATTCTCTCTTCTGTTAATACTCTTTCTTCGCTACACTTTTTTACTCAATTTCAAACGTAATCAAATATTAACTCAATTAAACTTAAATTAAAATCAAATACTTTTAATTTTTATAAATATATAAACATATAAATTACTAATAAATATTAATTATGTGTATAATAATGTGTATAATTAACTTAATTTTTAATTATGTTTATAATTATAATTATGGGTCATTTTTTGATAAATTCCCTTTTTAAGTGTTTTATTTCATCTGACACATCTTCTTTTTGAGTATTCTATTAAGTCCTGTTTAATATATCTAGGAGTGCAACTTGGGCAGGCTCAACCCGAGCAGCCCAAGCGTAGCCCGAATTTTTTTATGGCTTGGACAAAATATTTTCAAATTCGGTACGGGCTTGGGCAAAAATTCAGAAACCCGAATTAAATTTGGGCAGGCTTGGGCAAAGATGTCAAACAACCCGAGCAACCCGAAACCCGAATTATACATATATAGATATATAAAAATATTAAATATAAATATAAATTATTAGTCATTACATGATATTAAAGTAATTTATATTATTAAATCATATTGAATATATATTATATATACAAATAACATAAAATCTTATTTTTTTTCTTTTTATTTTCACTCATAAATTGTAAGGACTACTATAGTGGCATCTCTCTTACATTATATAAATTATTTGTTTTGATGGTATTAATGATTTTCTATAATAAAAAAATAAAAAAAAAAACTGAAATTCATTTATAATTCGGGTAACTCGGGCAATTCGGGTTTGGCTTGGGTCGAGCTTGGGCAGACAACTTCGGGTTATAATTCGGGCTTGGGCAAGTCTCAGCACAACTTGGACTGGGCTTGGATAACCTCCCAACCCGATCGAACCTGCCCGAGTTGCACCCCTAAATATATCTCCTTATTCTATGGAGAAAATCTCTCATTCATGAATAAGAAGAAAATCTCTCCCTTATTCCATGGAAAAAGTTTCTCACATTTTCAAAATCGTAAATCGTTTACATTCTGAAAATCTATCACTAAATATTGGTGTGAACTTTCACATTATAAATTTGTGCTAGTAAATAATATCCTCTCATACAACCATACAAACACTCAATGTTACATGAGTGTGTGAACATTAACATTGAATGCAACTTCTTATTTGTATTACAAAATTAATGTGAATATTCACATCTGTATTAGTTTTGAACCACAACAATGTAAGAACACAATATTCTCTCGCTACCAACGTGTAAAATAGAGCTTCGAAATCATACCAAAATGCATAAAAAAACATATCCCACTAATTTCTTCAGAATCAATGATCACCAAAACTGTCAAAACAAAAAAACGAAAACGTGAAGATTACAATTGTGTGTAATACGTACTATAAAAAATATAACAAATGATATAATAGTCTAAAAAATATTATAAATAAGGAAAAAATAACCTTCCGAAATGCAAATCTAAATACATAAGATTAGATGGAACACAAGATAATTTTATGGACTTATTAGACTATAAATTTTCTAAATGAAATTTATAAATAAATCTCTCTATTTAATAATGTGTATAATTATAGTTAGGCTTTGGATGAAAAAAATGGAGAAATGACATTTTTATCTTTTTATTTTGAAATTTGACTTTTAACTCTATTGAAAGGCATGCATTGATCACCTTCCATTAGGTTGGATAAATTTTTTAATGAAATGGAACAAAGTGGCAAACAGCCAAAATTACAAGGGGACACTATCTATTTCATTAATACAAAGAGTGGGGTGTAAATGGCCCAAATGATAAGAGAGTAAAGTGAATTTTGCTCTTCAATTTCTAAGCCATAAATAAACTTCCAATGAGTTTTTCCAAACAGGGTGTTGTACCATTAAAAATTCATTAAGACTGTAAAATGAAGATATCCACATGTTTTTCAAGGGAAAAATTATTCGGTACCCTTAGGGCACAACATAGTTATGTCACTCATTAATCACTAAATACTAAGTCTCTTTGTTTTTCAATCCCCAGCACAAAATTGTGGATCTCATTTGTTCCACTAATCACAATAATTTTGGAGAATCACTTGGAGAATCCTTTTATTTGAACAATGACATTGATTGATTCTTCAAAAAAGTGAGTTTTAAAAAACATGCATGTTAGTCATCTTCAAAAAATAACTTAAAAAATATTTTTAATGATGTTGCAAGAGGTTAATCAATGGAGAAATTACTGCTCAGGAAGAATTTTGAAAAATTATTACATGTTAGTGATAAAATTTATGATTTTAATTATTAATATTTATAAAATTTATCATAATTTTGTACAAAAAATTTCAACACATAGTTTTCCCTTAATCGATAACTAACAGGACTTTTCTTAAGTGTGCAACTTACACCTTACACTTATGCCTTTCTGTTTGCTGTCCTGTTTTATGTTTACACCTTCCATTTACACCTTTTGTGTTGATTGCACATAGTGTACAACCTTAAAGGGTTGCACACCATAACACCACCATGAAAGTGCAAAGTCTTGCAAATGGAGCAGATATCAATTACGTAGTCCAGATTGGCAAGGAAACTCACAGAAGCACTTTTAAGCCCATGCATTAGTTACGTCTATATCTGAATAGCAAGTCATATATATCTTTGTTTCCTCTGTTTGAGTTGTTGAAATTCCTATGCACATTTGGGAAGTCCATCATATTTTGGAAGAAAAATTGGCAATTCCGTGTGGGACTCCTCAATTACACTAGGAAAAAAAACAAAAATTCATGGAAAACATGCAATAATTTCAAGAAATCATAGAGTACGCTTCTGAATAACTAGTCAATGTTAGACAATGTTCAATCCAAAAAGTACCTAAATCTTAACCAAACCTTTGTTTTTTTCTTCTTTTCTTAGAACACATGGCCTGACTTAACAAGTTTCTTTCATTAAACTAGCCAAAATTATTAAGTTAATATTTGGGTAAATTTTGCAAATAGTCTTTGTAGTTTATGCAATGTGTCAATTTGATCCCTGTAGTTTCAATTTGGTCGATTTTGCCCCTTAATTTAACGGATTGTATCATTTTAGTTCAATAAATAGCAGTTGTTAAGTTAATTTAATGGAAGGTCAACTAATGTGTCAATTTGGTCCCTATATTTTACACGATGTGTCAATTTGGTCCCTGTGGTTTCAATTTTTTCGATTTTGACAATGACTAAATTGACACATTGTGAAAAATACAGGGACCAAATTGACACATTGTTTGACTTTCCGTTAAATTAATTTAACAACCGTTTTTTATTGGACTAAAATAACACAATCCGTTAAATTAAGAGGCAAATCGAGTAAATTGAAATTACAAGAACCAAATTAACACATCGTGTAAAATACAGGAACTATTTACATAATTTTCCCTTAATATTTTGTGGTAAAGTTGTTCCCTTCATGGAGCACCAACCAATATTCTAAGACGTACTCTGGAAATAAGAACAATAGTCACTAATCACAAGATGGATGGAGCCGATCTAATTCACTTTAATTAGTTGGGTATGAGATAAAAATTAGTTACATTTATCTCATTTTGTGCTGCCTCATTAGTCAGGATAGTCTCCACCAGACTAATGGATAAATTTTCATAATATACCCCTTCATTTCTCTATTTATAAATTACAACCTCTTTTAAAATTTAAAATACATATAATGAATTTCACAAAATTTATTACAATTATATCATGCTACCTAACTCCGATGTGCAACTGCACATTGTAAATTTCTCCTAAAATTTATATTTTACCCTTGATTATTCATGTATCCACACATTACCAACATTAATTCTGATTGTTTCACTTTTACTAAAAGAAAAATTTGCATAATTATATTGAACTTATAATGTTTGTTGTTTTTTTCTTTTTTAAATCTCATGGAGTGGGTGTAATTTACCTTTTCTCTATAGTAGATAATTTGTAAAAAAAAAAAAAAAAAATTACCCAGAATATGACAATGTGGGTCAGATTCAATTTGTGTATTTGTGAGGTATATGCATTAAATAAATCTTTACTACACATTGATATTTTAAAATAAAATTGTAGGTGTGTAATATTACTAACACATACTAGATCCAAATCCTAAGGTAGTATTAGTTTACTTGAATGCGGTAGAATAAATTGAGCATTTTATCAAAATATTCATTTTCATGTTTAATCGATTAAAAAAATAATAAAAAATGCATTTGCAAATATCATCACCATTCACTATTGTAAATATGAATGATCAGTCAATGAGATAGCTTAAGAAATGACTATTTTTCATTTTACTCGAGAAGATGGTTTTTGAGTTTGTTTGTATTTCTTTGGTCCGGTTCCTGAGTTTGAATTCCAGCTGAAGACCCTATAGTCACTGTAGAGGAGGCTTTTGGAAGCTCTCTTCTGACCATTCTAAATGGTTGAATTGAATATGAATAGGTTCGTGCTTAGCTGTACTCATTGAATCTTTGAAGGCTACTACGTGAGATGGAAGACTCGTATATTGCTTGCTTACAATTTTATGGTATGGTTTCATCAATGCCAATACGTAATAGTTGAATAGGTGCTTGACCCCCATAGTAGGATATCCCCAAAGATATGTCTTTTTTTTTGTTTTTTTTTTTTTAATTTTTTAATTTTTTTTATATATGTACTATTTGGGTATGTCAGGTGAGAAAAATATTCTGTATGTGTTGTGTATATGCTATCCACTAATCACTTTAACACAATAATGTTTATTATTGTTTTTATATGTCTTAATACAAAATCGTAAGTTTTACTTCATCTATCAATCACAATACTTTTGAGATATCTCAAGACGACTGAATATGTGACGACTCCGATGTGGATATTATTTCATTGAGAATATTTGTATGATTATGTGTTTAATTTTTTATATATCTGTTTGTTTATGAAATATCTATTAGGATGCTTACTTTGAATAAGAAATTAGAAGCCTTAAGGGATTCAGAAACTAAAGTTGATTAGTTCAATAGGTTAATTAGAATATTTAGAATCATATGGCAAGTTTGATTAAATTGATTCAAACTAAAATAATTAGAAAAAATCAATGAAAATTGATTATGATTAATTAGATTTAAGCTTGTTTAATTATACTTAATCCTAGTCAACTAGTCTAACTTAATCCAACCTATAAATATGTTATAAGCATGATTATGAGCTTATACATAACAAGCAAGCTTATACTCAAATTCAAGCTTTAGGTATGAATTGCAACCGTAATCCTTGTAGATAATCCATTTAGATGTTGAATTCATAAAGTTTGTAGGATCATTTACATGAATTTAAGAAGAAAATGTTAGAATCACTTTGAATTTAGTAGGAATGAGTTAAATTGGGACATGCATGCATACTTCATCATCCTTAAGCTTGATTTTCAACAAATCATTTACTTGTTATCTTTGAAGGTTTTTCATGATTTCACACTCATCATCTCATATTAGCATGTATGAAAGAAAAAGAATTGAATTCATTACATGCATGGCAAGATTATTGTAGCTTATATTCACCCAAAAAAAGATTATTGTAGCTTGGCTTTTCGTGCTCCATTCGAATACAATTAGCCTTACAGTTCGGACTCCCGTGATTCTGAATCTGATTCTACAAATGCAATATGAAATAAATAAACACAAAAGAGTCCAAATCCGGCAAATCTTTTGGAAAATCAATTTTGAATCAAAAATGTCAAAAATGAACTGCTTTGCTAGATACAAAGTCGTCACCTAAATGTTTTTAGGAAGTTTAGGAAACTCGTGACTCGTGCCAAAGGCCACTTATCCGTCACCACCAAAGTGTCTCGGCTCGGGAACTTAGATACGAGAAGGAAATGTTATGAATTGAGCACCCCACTCACCCGATCAAAGATCGGCCTCTACTACTCATGATGTGATTCTTATTTACATTATATGCTCTTGTTCCGATTATTAGGCTAGTTTTCCTATGTGATGCACACAAGTATAGACTAATTTGCAAAAATTGGAACATTTGATTTCATGTTTTGTTTGAAAATTGTTTTGACTACACGCCACTTGAAAAAAGTGACTTTGTATGTACATCAATCAATGTATTCCAATTCAAGCAATTAGCCTTCATCTACAGCCATTCAAATAGATATAACACTTAAGCACTTAGCCTTATGGTATCATGCTAGACATGGCAACAATCACACTTATGCAAAATGCTAAAGCAATAGAGCTTACCCCAATTCCCGAGGCGAGCAAAAAAAGAGAAATAGTTAGAAAAAAATGCATAATCCTAATGTTGCAAATGGCTAATGCAACACATACATAATGCAACTACTAGGCTCGGCTACTAACATGACATGTGAGTCAATTCAAGGCATATGATAAAGCATGTATCCAAGCAAGGAATTTGAAATTGACATTTGATTAGTATGATAAGCCGAACCTCATGTGTGCAAGACTAATGGATGCTTTATACATGGAATAAGCTTTAACACATAATGTTCTAAGCTATCCATTATAAGCGGATAAATAAAAAGAAGAAAGACATGGGGTTGGAAGACATATACACATTATTACATTTTTGCCCTCGCGCAGGAGGGTTCAAATAAATAAACTAGCTAAGCTACTTAACTAATTATTACATCGCACTTAACTAACTATTCTAGCTAATTAAATAATTACAACACAAGATTAAATCAGCTAACTACTCTAACTAATTAATACAAATCAACCAACTAAAGTAACTAATTAGTTACATTAAGGAACTAATTAACTAAGTAATTAATTACAAGTTGTACAACATACTACTATCAACAAATGTAACTGGTCCCGAGGAGCAAGGAAATGGCTTATGCATGCATATGAATTTCTCCCTCCGAGAATGTCTCTGCACTGTTTTTACACCTCAGCCTCTGCTCTGCTCTGTGAAGAAAGTGGTACTGTTTGGCTGAAAAAAGTGGCCGGCAGGCCAGAAGTAGTGGCCGGCCGCCCACTAATAGTGGCTTGCCGCCCAGTAAAGGTGGTCTGCCGGCCACTAATGTTGAGTTTCTCCTGCTACAATAAAAAACAAATAGAGCACAAGTAGAGCATCCTCAGAGGATGTTTGTTCACCCCACCCCTCCTTATCATTAAATAGCTTAAATGAGTGGTAGGCTCTGTAGACGTCCCCGAACGTCCCGGGAGGGAATCTCGTTTTGTTCATTTGGGCTCGCTACAATTCGGATTCGAATTGTCACAGTTCTTAATCTGATCTCACAATGTGCGATGTGAGATTGATAAATCACCAAAGAGTCCAAATCCGGCAAATCGTTTTGAAAAACAGATTTTTAGAAAGAAGTGCCAAGCATGGACTGCTTTGCCAGATACAGAGTTGCCACCTAAATGTTTTATTTTTGGAAAATTTAGGAAACTCTGACTCGTTGCCTAAGGCCACATGTCCGTCATCACCAAAGTTGCCTCGGCTCGGGAACTTAGGTACGATTGGGGAAGGTCAACTACGAGCACCTCCGCTCGCCCGATCCGAAGATCGGCCTGTGCTAAGCATGATATTTTGTTTTGAAAACATATGTGTTCTTATTCCAGTTAATTAGCTAGAATTTACTATGTGATGTGCACAACACACAAGTATAGACTAGATCGCCTAATTTGGAACAAAGAGTCGCATATCCGTTTTGTTTGGAAAATGGTTTGAGGTTTGCTACTCGCAAGTAGGCTAAAACACGGGTTTTGACGAATTATTCCAATTCAAGCAACCCAACCTTCACCCACAGGCATTCAGGCAGTAAATCAACTAAGCAATCAGCCTCATGGCAAGCATGCTTTCATGTTAACACTCACACGTATGCAAGGATGCTAAAGCATAAAAGCTTATCTAGTACTCCGAGCCAAAACAAGAAACTAGTTAGTAATCATGCATGATCCTAGTTCATGTTAGCAATGGCTAATGCAACGCATGCAAAATGCAACTAAGATAGGCTCGGCTAACCTAAGAATGGCATGTGAAATGCGACAACTTGATACATGTATTCAAGTTAGAATTGAAACACAATGCAGTTAGCATGACGCGCCGAGCCTGGTGCATGCAAAACAGATGAATGATGCAAACATGCGAGTATAAGTATGCTAATTGAAACATGTCCTAAACTAACCATCAAAAGCTAGTAAATAAAAGGGAGAAAGACGTGGGGTTGGAAGACATTCACACACGCATGCATACTTATTACAAATTCGCCCTCTCAACAGAGGATCCGAAAGAATAACACAAACCAAATGAATAATTAACTACTCTAGCTAATTAATTATTACAGACCCTTAATTAATTAACAAATTAATTACAAAATAAACTAAGTATGAAATTAAAGAGGCTGCCGCAGCTCTGCCTCGAAATGATTGGATGATGCATGCTAGATTCGCCTTGCTTGGAAACCCGTTGCCACGCCTCGGTTGCCTCTGTTTACACTGTTTTGCACCTCTGATAATTGTGAAAATTCTTGGGAGGCTTCTGAATTACTCCCTGATCATTATGGGATATCATCAGCCGAGATATCTGACCACCGGCTATGGAAATATGGTAACCGACCAGAAGTTGGTCCACCGACTAAACTTTTGTGGTCGGCCGGCACTAAAGATTGTCGACCGGCCATTTCTTCCTGCAGAATACTGGTTTTGCTACAACAGAGGACAGACAGTGCATGGCAAGGTATTTTCAAGGCAATGTGTGCATAGCCACTCTCCCTATCATGCAATGAACTCAAGGGAGCATGGCTCTCGGTCCTCGGGCCACCAATCACGCATTTCGATGCATGATGGCCAAAGGTGCCAAGTTTGCAAATCAATGTAAAATGAATGCAACGAAAGCAAATGAATGCTACACACTCTATCATGTTGGGATCAAGAGTGTCGGCGACCGAGGATTGAGGCATGTTTCGTCACTTTAAGTACGAACACACCTCATACCTCATGTTTGGTTTGACACCGCCAAACCAAACCACAATGCAATGCATGTGTGCAATATGGCTCAAATATGCAAAATGGCCTCATGTATGCAATATGAGGCTAAGTTAGCAAAGCATGCCAAATGCACGCAACCTAACATGCAAATGTACAATGTGCTAAACATGCAAGATGCAATGCAATGTGACCTAACATGCAAGCTAAGCTATATAACACAAACACACAAGTATGCAACAAGGTTATGTGATGCAACTAGCTAAATGACATGCAATATAATAAACACGCAAAAATAGTATAATGCAAGCATGCAACAACACACAAATGCAACATGTCAAACATGCAACTATATGCAAATATGGACTTAAACCAGATGGGAAGACCTCAGCCGATCCCAAACAGTGGCCAAAATACCAACGTTAAGGCACTAATATGCAAGATAGACATGCACACATGTGGTATCAACTAGCACATGCAAAACCTTCAACATAGCGAGATGTGATAAATATGAGGATATGGATTACAATCAAACCTCAGTAAAATCATTCCTATCGAAATAATGATGGCAAATTGACTACACAATGCAAACATGGCATGTTAATGGAGTTAAAGATCAAAACTAGCTACGGGACTTGACCATGATATGTCAACCAAGCCAAATGGTCAAGCGACTCAAAATAGTCCCGAGGTAGACCCAAATGAAGCCAAAACCTATATGGAACGAAGCAAAACATGCTGTAAAGAGGGCACAAAACAAGAAGCATACAAGGCCCAAAAGCAAAATGCACTACACCTCTTACAACCGAACATGACATGACTTAGGCAAATAAAATCAGAGTTATAATACACCAAAACAAACCCCAAAACCCAATGAGAAGGTCTTCCAAAGACAAATCATGGAGGCACATGCAATGTCCAAAAAGGAGCATGAAAAAAACTCTCTAAAGTATAGAATAGGTGATAAATGCAGTGTGTGGCCATGAAACATGACTGAAATATGATGACAAGTGATGTCAAATCACTGAAATAACTCAAATGAAGCATGCTAATGACTCACACACCGAAGCCAACAAGCAGAATGCAAGAGGCTATATTAAGCATGGAAAACATGACCAAATTGACACCAAACAGAACTTAAACATGTTAAAACATGACTAAAAACTTCACAAAGCTAAGTCAAAACATGCAAGCATGGTGGTCTAAATGCATGATGCATTTCTAAGCAAAATAGAGGAATGCAAGGCAAGTGTATGGTGCATGCAAGGGGTCAACAAACCAACCTAAAACAGAGGTAAACCATGACCAAATATCACTAAATACCCATTGAGATGGAGCCAAAATCGACTAAGCATGCATGCTACCCTTATAAGCCGAAAACACAAGCATGTGAGACACAAAGGGAGGGGGGTGTCCCTCCCCTATACAAGACCTCAAAACCACTTCACTACCACTGAAAATCCTCTTGATTTCAGTGGTGAGAAGGCCAATACACGAAAGTTCCAAAGCTCAACAAAGAAGGCACAAAAAGAGGCCAAACAAGGCCTAAGAGGGGGAGGACGACCCCCAACACCAAAATGACCTTAAGCAAACATCTCAAGCATGAAAATAGAGAACTTTTATCAGTTATACACTAAGCTCAAAATAGCATGCAAGATAGGCTAAAAGCTAATGCAAAAATGAAAAATATAAAGCAATAGTGCTCACCCTTGAAAAACACTTCAAGAACAGCAACTCCAGCCCCCTCCTTCTGATCAAAACCAACTCAAAACTCCAAGAACAACCTCTCAACACCTCAATAACCAAGGTATAGTGTAACACTAGGTGCTTTAGTGCAAAAATAAGAACAAAAACACACTTTTGAACACTAATACACACACAAACTAGAGAGAGGGGGAGATATAGAGAGACAGTGGCATGTGTGATATATATCTCTGATTTTTTGTTCAACCCCTCTGAAGGAGAAGGGAAACCCTCTTTTATAGAACAAAAAAGGCCTAAACTTCTTGGAGAAGCTAAGACAAAAGGGTCAAGCTTCCTCAAGAAGCTAGAACAAAGGTTCAAGCTTCTTGGGGAAGCTAAGGCAAAGGTCTAAGCTTCTTGGGGAAGCTAAGGTAAAGGGTTCAAGCTTCCTCAAGAAGCTTAGAGCAAAAGGGTGCAAAGGGTGCAAATCCTCCATACACGTGTATAGAGGACAGGTATGTGTGCTCCAGCTGGCATAGCTGGCATGCAAAATGCCTAAAAAAAGGCAAAAAACAAGTCCCGGCCAAAAAATATGGCCGTTTGGCCAAACAAACGGCCGGCTGACCAACCAAAAATAATGCCGACTGGCCTCACCAATGGCCGGTAGCAACAAAACAGGGCCGGTGGCCTCAAGCCAAGGCCAATGAGGTGTGGGGATGACCAACAAGCCATTCTCTGCCCTCAGAAGCAAAAACACAAGTGTTTGGTCCATGACCAAGCACAAAACAGCCAAGTTGAGAGATCTTGAGACAAGGCGCGTAGCCAAGACCTCCGAGAACTCAAAACGAACACAAACATAGATGATCACCGAGTGTTTAAACGGTGACGTCCAAGTCTTGAGGACGGTCAAAAATGGGGTGTCTACAGGCTCAATTTGCAAGCCATCAATCGGCGTGAATTCATTGTGTGATGACTTATGAACCAAGGGATACAATTTCAATAGATACACAATTAAAAACTCATGAACCTCCTCTCTATCATGGTTTTGATCAAGGGAAGTGGTTGATTTTGGAACCTTGAACTATTTTCATCACTAACTAGTATGAAATGACTCAAGACTCCATGGGTTCAATTAGCGTTCGATTGAACCGAAGTTGATTTTATTATCTTGCTCCATTTTATTACAATTTTATTGCATCTTTTAATTACCTTTCGATTCATTAGTCATTTTAGTCCAAAAATGAGCATTAAGTCCACTAAATGAGAGAAGTGTCAAACAAAAGGTTGTTTTGGGCATGAGAGAGATGTCATGCCATTGGTAATGAACCTCTGAGGAGATTAAACCATTAAGCACAACAATCTCTATCTCAAGCTTAAACAATCAATCGATTGAAACAAGTCTCAAAACAAATAAATTGCCAAGAAAATGAGGAGATTGTAGAGATGATTAGAGGTGAACACAAGTATGGAAAATACTAAATAAATACTATCAACTCAAATAAGTTGGTGTCTAATGCCTAAAACACCAAACATATGAGGACCATTACACTACAAGCATACTATACAAAGCATAAATGACATGACCAGCTTAAAACAGTCCTAAGGTAAGCAAAAACAATGTTGGAATTTAGGTAAAAATAACTAAAAAACTAAGCTAAAATAATGAAGAATTTAAGCTAGTAAACAAGCCAAAGGAGGAGAGGCTAACCCCTTAAAAACAACATTTTTAGCCTCTAAAAACCTCTTAAAATTAGTGGTAAAAAGCTCAAAAAAAACTGATGTAAAAATGGGAAACACAAGGGTAAGAGCTTGGAATGTAAGGTATAAGGAAGGGTGATCAACCCCTTTACCTTTAATAGTCTTAAACCACAAGCTTCAGCCCATAAAAACAGTTCAAAAATAGCAAGAAAAGACAGGAAACTAGTAGTGTAGAGATGCTCAAAATTATACCTCTTGAAGCAAGGAAAATCTTTTGTTGACAAACCAACAAGTTCTCACTCTCAAGAGCTGAATTTGGACTCAACAATCTCAGCAAAGAGAGCTCCCATGTTGGTTTAGGAAGTGTTTGGGTAAGGTGTGTGTGTTGCAAGATAGAGATAGAAAGAGAATTTCATGTTTTGGGGCTTTTGGAATTTTTTATAATCTTAAAACCAAGAGGAGAGGTCAAGTATATATAGAAAACATGTGTTTATCTCAAAAATATCTACATACATATAACTGGTTCAGTGCATGCACCTGTGGGAGACAGTTGGCAACAAATATCTGTGTTTTACACAAGTGGGCGGCAGGCCACTAATAGTGGGCGGTCGGCTACAAAAATTTGCTTCTAGGCCCGACTTCAAATGGGTATATCTCTTTCATTCAGACTTGGTTTTAGGTGATTCTTATGTCTAAATTAAAGCCCCGGAAGTCTACTTTCCAATGGTGGTGGCCTCACATCTAAATCCTATGTGTGCAAAGAGATAGGCCTATTTTAGTGAAGGCTTCTTATTTCTATCTTAATGGATTTAAGCCCAACTTTTCCCCCAATTAGTTTTCTTCCCTCCCCTCCTATTTTCTTCAACTCCAAACCTATAAATAAGATGTTTTAAAGATTTTTTAAAGAGTTCACCTCCCTTTCATTTATTTCCACTTTGTCCTTACTGAGTTTACTAAAAAGTGCAATATTTTAAACGAAATGCGAGCCTCAGAACATCGTAGAAATATTTGAAAAAATATTTTGAAAAATAGAGTTTTAAGGTCTAAAATAGTTTTGGCCAAAATGGGGTGTAAGGTTGGGATTTAGAAGCTCTTCTTTCTGAAGAAATTGAACGATTGTACAACGTAACTTTTCATTATCGAATGATCAACCTGAGGCACCCAAGTCTTAAGAGCGATAAAAAATAAGGTGTCTACATAGAGATTTGGGCTTTGTTTTGGAAAATTAAAAGAGATTTTGGAACTATGGTTTGAAAATAATCATGTATCTAAAAGTTATGAAGTGTTTTTACACATTTCTACTAGCCATACAAGCTTTGGTCATGAAACTCATGTTTTTTAACACAAAATTGAATTCTGAAACCCCAGAATTCGACCACTTCACTCGAACAATGAATTTGTCACTCGAGCGCACTTTGTATGTTCCCAATATTTTTGTAGAGCTTTGTAGTTGGCTCGAGCTACCAAGTGTGCGCTCGCAAGCAAACCCAACTTTGCATTACACTTGGCTCGAGTGACCAAGTTATGGTTCGGGTCCACTTTGACACTATCTAGTACTTTTGCAGCAAACCACACTGCTCGAGAGACATACCACACCATTTAGTATTTGTTGTGATATATCTTTGTAAGAAGATGGAAGTTTATTTTACTATGAAGAGATTTATCATGTATGCACGACTCAATGGACAATTACATATTTGTTATTGCTTCCGCTATGCCCCATTTAATATATTATGATTGATTTTGTCTTTGAGGCTGAAGGTGATCTGAGATTACTGGCTGGTCATGACCTAAACCTATAGGGATAGGTTCGGGTCTTGACAGAATGGTATTAGAGCACGAGTTATATTTCACTTACTTGTCCATTTAAGCAATAAGGTGCCTAAAAAAGACTAAAGGATTGTATTCATATGCATTTTAGTGCAACAATGAAATGACCTTTGCAATTGTATATGTGAATATGTGTGCATACATTGTGTTTACTATAATACCGAGTTCATATATATTATGGTAAGATCAAGAGTGGATGAATTGGAGGAGTCTACTTCCTCAAGACTTGACAAAATTGAAAGGATGATGCATGACATGGTTGAATCTATAAGATAACGACAACAACAACAACAATGGCAACAACAACCGCCACCCTCACCTCCAATGCCCGTACCACTACTGGTACAAAATCACTAAGCTGATGATCGAACAATTGCACTCACTAAAGAATTCAAAAAGATAAAGCTGTCACTGTTCTACAGGGGAGTTGACACGCACTAAAGGCTAAGCTTGGGTCATTGGGATAGAAAAACTGTTTGAGGTATTTCCGTACACTAAGGCACAAAAAGTCTTATTAGGCACATTCACTCTAGAGAATGAAACGATGAGGTGGTGGATGTTAATTCGTGATGATGATAGGGGGATAGGTTGGACTCGGTTTCTAGAAATCTTTTATGAGAAGTATTCCTACAGTGTATCCGAGACAGAAAGGTATTCGAGTTTGAGCAACTCAAGCCAAGAAACATGATTGTGGTAGAATATGAGGCCCAATTTACAAAGTTGGCACGTTTTGTGTCACACACGGTTGACACGGATTACAAGAAGGCTAGAAATTTTGAAGAAAGTCTTCATGATTCAATTCTGGAGAGGATTAACATACTTAAACTACCAAACCATGTTGATATCTTGAATAGAGCATTGATGTCAGAAGCAAACATGGCCACTCACCACTGGAATTTTGAATGGGGAGGCAAAAGACAAAACTTCAATACAAATAAGGGAGCAACGTCTTCAATAAACAAAAAATCAAAATCAGAGACTTCCGGTAATTCAAGTTCAAACCAGAGTGGCAATTCAGTACCTACCTATACTATATGTGGAAAGAACCATCATGGTGTTTGTTACCGCACTACGGGAACGTGCTATTAGTGTGGGAAAGTTGGTCACATGGTAAGAGATTGCACTTAACCACGTCAAGGGGGGTAATAGGGGTATTACAAGTTCGACTGGGTCAGTTCCAACAGTGAAATCAAATGCAATACCTACTGCAACAAGTAACGATTTGAGGCAAGGGAGAGTCTTTGCACTAGTTCCAGGGATACCCAGAACACAGAGATTGTAGTCTCAGGTACACTTTCTGTTTGTGGCCAAACTGCGTATGTATTGATTGATTCGGGTTCCACACACTCTTTTGTTTTTATTATTGATAAATTGAATAGACCTATGGAATCCTTAAGACACATATTATGTGTTGCATCACCAACAAGGGGATCTATGTTATGTTCATCTATTTACCCTGCATATGAATTATTGCTTGGGAATGCCACTTTATATGATAATTTGTTACCCCTTGATATGAGGTACTTTGATATTATTTTGGGTATAGACTAGTTATCTAAGGATTATGCGACAACTGATTGTGAGTAATATTTTGACCTTTGGGTCAAGATGAATTCTATTTTGAAGGTAAAGGGGTAGTTCTTCCACAACATCTAATTTTTGTAATAAAAGCTCGTAAACTGATTAATAAGGGACGTTAAGGGTATTTATGTAGTGTATTGAATGATCAAAGCATGGATATTACCTTAGGCAATATTCCAGTAGTAAGGGACTTTCAATATATGTTTCTGAAAGAATTTTTAGGACAATTGATTGATAGGGAGATTGAGTTTGTAATTGATGTAGTACCAAGTACTCAACCGATATCTAAAACTCCATATCGTATGTCAACTACTGAAATGACAAAATTGAATGTTCAACTGTAAGAACTACTTGATAAGAGATTTATCCATCCAAGTACAACGTGTGGCACATCAATTCTTTTTGGTAAAAAAGAAAGATGGAACACTCTGATTGTGTATTGACTATCGAGAACTCAACAAGATAACTGTAACGAACAAATATCCTTTGCCACATATTGATGATTTGTTTGATCAGTTGCAAGGGACTCAAGAATTTTCAAAGATTGATTTGAGATCGGGATACCATCAGTTGAAAGTTAAGGCCGAGGACATCAAGAAAACTGCTTTCCGAACCAGGTATGGACATTACGAATTTTTAGTCATGCCTTTTGGAGTCACCAATGCACCTGCAGCTTTCATGGATTTGCTTAATAGAATCTTTAAACCATTCTTGGATGAATTTGCTGTTGTATTCATTAATGATATTCTGATTTATTCGAGGAGTAAGGTTGACCATGAACGACACTTGGGACTAATTCTTCAAACATTTAGGGAGAAACAATTGCATGGAAAATTAAAGAAATGTGAATTTTGGTTGGATGAGATTACCTTTTTGGGGCATATTATTAACAAAGATGGCATTTCAGTTGACTCGTAGAAAATTGAAGCAATTGTAAATTGCCCTACGCCGACGAACGTAACAAAGGTTTGAAATTTTATGGGATTGGCAGGTTACTATCGGAGATTTGTTACTGACTTTTCGAAGATTGCCATACTATTGACTCAACTAACCTGGAAATGGGAACCATTTGAATGGATAGACCAAAGGGAATCTGCAGTCCAGGAATTAAAGACAAGATTGACCACAACTCCAATCCTCACTTTACCATCAGGTACCGAGGGTTTTATGATTTTTAGTGATACTTCTTACAAAGGTTTGAGTTGTATCTTAATACAGAATAGCAAAATAATCGTTTATGCATCCCCATAATTGAAACCACATGAGAAAAACTACCCAACACATGACTTGGAACTCGCCACTGTTGTATTTGCATTGAAAATATGGCACCATTACCTTTACAGAGCAAAATGTAAAGTGTATACAGACCACAAGAGCTTAAACTACTTCTTTACATAGAAATAGTTGAATATGCAATAACGGAGATGGCTTGAATTGACCAAAGACTATGATTTGCTTATTCAGTTTTATCTGAGTAAGGCCAACACTGTAGCCAATGCACTTGGTAGGAAGAATGTGGGAACCTTGGCTTCTTTGCTTACAAATAGAAGAGAGCTTTTGCAAGAATTTGAAGGATTTGAACTAGAAGTAGTTTTTGATGAAAAAAACAGTTTATTAGCCACAATTTTAGCACAACCGGTAATCATAGAAGAGATCAAACAGAAGCAAGTGAATGAAGATTTCTTTAAGAAGATATGTGGTGAGTTTGAGATTAAGCCTAAACCGGGGTTCACAATTGAAGATCAAGTGTTAAAATTTCAGGGAAGGCTTTGTGTTCCTAATGATGTAGAATTGAAAAGAAGAATCTTAGAAGAAGGCCACAAATCAATGTTCGCTATGCATCCAAAAAATACCAATATGTACCAAGACTTGAAACAAATGTATTGGTGGCCTAACATGAAGAAGGAGATTGCTGAATTCAATTCTGAATGCCTCCAATGTCAACAAGTAAAAGTTAAGCATCAAAAATTGGCAAGTTTACTTTAATCCCTCCCTATTCCAAAATGGAAGTGGGAGAACATAACCATGAATTTCATCATTAGCCTGTCTCGTACACCTAGAGATATGAACTCTATTTGGGTTATTGTTGATAAATTAACAAAATATGCTTACTTTCTTCCTGTGAAGACTTCTTTTAATGCTTATAGACTTGCCACTATCTATATTGATGAAATCATCTAACTACATGGAGTACCAGTATCTATTGTTTCGGACAAGGATTCTAAGTTTGTTTCTAGATTTTGGCAAAGTCTTCAGTAAGCAATGGGAACAAAGTTGAGATTCAATACTACTTTTCACCAACAAATTGACGGGCAAACGAAGAGAACTATTCAAACATTAGAAGACATGCTTCGTATGTGTGTTTTAGAGTTTCAAGGCAGTTGGAAAACGTATCTACCGTTAGCTGAGTTTGAATATAACAACAGCTTTTACGCTAGCATCAACATAGCACCATATGAGGCCTTGTATGGAAGAAAGTATAGGTCTTTGATTTGCTAGACTGCGATTGGAGATAGAGCTTTGTATGGATCCGAACTTGTGCGAGTAACAACCGAAAAGATAAAGATCATTCAACAAAGGCTCAAGACTGCTCAAAGTTGATAGAAAAGCTATGCGGATCAAAAGAGAAGGGATTTGGAATATGAAGCGGGTGATCATGTGTTTATTAGAGTCACACCGATGAAAGGGCAAATGAGATTTGGTAGGAAAGAGAAATTGACTCCACGTTACATCGGACCATTTCAAATTCTAGAAAGGCTTGGTCCAGTTACTTACCGGATAGCCTTACCACCGGGAATGGAATAGATGCATTATGTGTTTCACGTGTCAATACTTCGAGGATATCTTCGAGATTTGTTCTATGTCATCGATTATCATTGGATAGCTTTGGATGATGATATGAAATATGAGGAATAGCCAGTACATATCTTTAACTGACAAGTGAAACAGTTGAGAAATAGATTGATTCCAATGGTGAAGGTAGAATAAAGAGAACATTATGAAAAATAGGCGATTTGGGAGAAAGATGATGAAATTCAAACTAAAATAACTAGAATAAATCAAGTAAAATTGATTAGGATTAATTAAATTTAAGCTTGTTTAATTAGACTTAATCCAACTTAATTAGTCTAACTTAATCCACCCTATAAATATGTTATAAGCATGATTATGAGCTCATATTCATCAAATTGTGGCTAAAATATGAGAGAGAGAGAGAGAGAGAGAAAGAGAGAGAGAAGGAATGTGAAGAATTAAAGGTGAATTGAAGGAATTAAGCAAGCTTATGTTCAAATTCAAGCTTTAGGTAAGATCTACAACCATAATCCTTGTAGATAATCCATTTAGATGTTGAATTCATAAAGTTTGTAGGATCATTTATATGAATTTGAGAAGAAAATGTTAGAATCACTTGAATTTAGTAAGAATGAGTTAAATTGGGACATGCATGGATACTTCATCATCCTTAAGCTTGATTTTCAACAAAATCTTTACATGCATGGGGCTATACTTGTTATCTTTGAAGATTTTTCATGATTTCACACTCATCATCTCATATTAACATGTTTGAAAGAAAAAGAATTGAATTCATTACGCGCATGGCAAGATTATAGAGATTTGGGCTTTGTTTTTGAAGATTGAAAGAGATTTGGAACTATGGTTTGAAAATAATCATGTATCTCAGAGTTATGAAGTGTTTTTACACATTTCTACCAGCTATGCAAGCTTTGGACATCAAACTCATGTTTTTGAACACAAAATCAATTCTGGAGAACCTATAATTCGACCACTTCACTCAAGCGATTTTGAACACAAAACTCAATTCTGGAAAACCCATAATTCGACCACTTCGCTTGAGCAATGAATTCACACTTTGCATGCTCCCAATATTTTTGCAGAGCTTTGCAGTTGCTCGAGCGACCAAGTGTGTGCTTGAGCAAACCCAACTTTGCTTTATACTTGGCCTGAGCGACCAAGTGATGGCTTGGGTCCACTTTGACACCATCTAGTACTTCTATAGACAAACCACACTTCTCGAGCGACCAGAGGTGCGCTCGAGAGAACTGCCATGTTTTCAACATTTTTGAGACACTCTCATTTGCATGATTTGATCCTCATGTTCTTTTAGGCATTCTTGGGCATTGTTTAGACATCATTAATAAGGAAATAGATTAGAAACACATAAAAGGAAATTGAATTAAGATAGAACATTTCATTAGGACATGTGTTTCAATGTATGCCTTTATTATGTGTTTTGTGTAGGTATTGGTACAACCCACTGTGAGTAACGTCTTTATAAAGTTATGTTTGAAAAGTATTTTGAATCAGTCAATAATGTTATTTTGAAATCTTATTTTGAATCCATTTTGAACGAATATCCTTTTTGAACTTGTAATTGTGGCATCCTTTAGTGAGGCCCTCACCTGGGAAAAACAATACCATGGCCCATGGATTAATTGAAATACAGAGATCTCTGATATTAGACCCTAGTAGTCCACATTGAATTACTGGTTGTGGTGTTATTGAATGACTTGTCGTGGTCCTATTGAATTGACCTTAATGGTCCCATTGGATTTGGTACATAGATTTATTGTTACTCTATTGGATAAATATTTGATTGGTTATTGCTAATGCAAAGTATCGACTTGATTGAACATATGATTGTCATTCAAATTGTTTTGCTTATTGAAAAGATATACTTTTAGAAATGATGAACTTCATTTATTAAATCCTTTATATTGATGTTATTCACTGGGTTCTAACTCACCTCTCTTCCTTATATATATATATATATATAGGTGAGCAGATAGATCATCAGGATTATAGATGCCTCAGAAGTATACCCCTGTAAAGCTGTTTTGAAGTGCCTTCATGATATGGGGCGTGCTTGGACTCGAGTGGAGCCAAGCTTTGTCAAACCCTTCTTTTGTTTAGTTTTTCTTTTGTTATTTTGGAATTTGTTTTGGGACGGATGTTATGTAAAATAACTTCAAATTTGTTGTGATACATCTATGTAAGAAGATGGAAGTCTATTTTACAATGAAGAGATCTATTATGAATGCATTGCTCAATGGACTATTACATATTTGTTATTACTTCCGCCAAGCGCCATTTAATATATTAGGATTGATTTTGTCTCTGAGGCCGAAGGTAATTTGAGATTACTGGACGATCATGACCTAAACCGATAGGGGCGAATTCGGGTCTAGAATGATTTCTCCGATAGGTGTTATATCATGTCTATGAGGTGACCATTTGCTATGTTTTTATTATACAACAACTACTAGCATTGGTGGTCATACATTTTTTTAAGCCTTCTTACAATTGTTAGGATTGGCCCTCTACAGATCATCATAAAAAATAAATAAATAAAAAGAGTAAAGTAAAGTGGTAAAGCTTAACAATTTTTATGAATATATTATATTTAGCCTTGAGATTTTGACAAAAATTTAATAAACCACTTATACTTGACCTAATGACACGAAACTGAACTAATACAGATTGTGTCTATACACAGAAATAATCAAAGTCAACCTCTCTTTTTGTAAGGAACCGAACTAATACAGATTGTGTCTAAGCACATACATAATCAAATGTAAATGTACATTAAGTATAAGAGAATGTATTTCTTCATTCATATAATTAACAAATGAGTGATAAAAAGAGAATTTTGTGAATTAAGGCAAGATAATGTTTTATGTCACCATTTTTTTTATTTTTATTTTTTTTTGTCACCTGTTGATACCACTTTTTACATACATACTCATGATTAGTTCCTTTGTTTGGAGATAATTATTAAATAAATAATGAAAGAAAATAATATATTACCATATAATCTGGTGGTATAAAACAATAAAAAAGTTAGTGATTTATAGCAGTCCTTTTAAAACATGTAGAGAGCAATTATATCAAACTTGTAGAACGTATTTTGTCTAAGCATTCAAGGGAAGTTAGTGTAATTTATCCATTTTAATATTGGTTGGTTTGCACATAAAGTTTGCGTAAATAATTATTGAAATTATATACTAGAATTCAATTTAAAACAAGAAATAAAATTCCAAACAAAATCTAAAAACATAATACTAAATAAGAATTAAATCAACTATAACAAAATATCACTTAAATATTGCTCTTCTGGCTTGTTTAGCTGCAAAATTACCAATTAAGATTATATAATCTATCTTATCTATCATTTCTTTTTCAGTTGAACATAGTTAATTGAAAGGTAAGATTTGATTAGCTTTGAAAATTTTCTTTCTCAAGAAGCAATTGTAACTAATATAATTAACAAAATTTATAAACAATCTATGCATGTGAGATATAAGCATGTATTACTTTTAATTAATTCACCACCTCAAATGAGCTCTTCATTTTATTAAAACCTAATAACAATATTTTTATTAATATACATATAAGAATATTTCCAAGTAACTTTTTAAACGAGCCATATTAGTTATTATAGTTAGTATTATCATATTTTAATCACTCAAACATGTTGGTTATTACAATAGTTACTTAAACAAAATTATTTAATACTGACTATATTTGAAAAGCCTTAGAATGCTCTTTAAACAATGTGTACAGATAGGTAAAATAAAGAATAGACATGGAGTACATAGATAAAAAAATATTTAGACAAAATAAAGGATATATCTTTTTCAACAGTGCTGGAGACTCCCAGCACCCCCATCTCCACGTGGGGGGCTGCTATGAGAGCAAGGCTAAAAAAAAATTTTGAGCCAATCAAAAAACAGTGAGGGTGATAGAGGCCCAAGGCATTTTTGTATCTTTTTTTTTCTATTATGACGAGTGAAAAATAAGCAACATGATTTGGAGTTGCTCTAATAATTACATTTAAAGTAAAGTATGTATTGGATGGTTTGTATTAAAGTAGGTTCATATTTATTATTAAATATATAACTATATTGGGGATTTGATTTTGATGCTCTCACTTTGGGTTGTGCAAGAAATCCATGTTTTATTCAAAACCATGTTTTATTCACTCTCTAGTTGCTACCACCATAGCGTTGGGCGACATTTGGGTAGGACTTGAGAAATTTGAGGTACAGGTGCCTCTTTGGGACACCCAATCGCTCTATCATTTCAATTTGTAAGTTGACAATTTGTAAGTTACAATCCTTGATCGGATCACATTTGTCTAAAAAAAAATTAATAAACTACTTTAAAATCATATTATTCATTAATTACTACCCCAACAAGAAGTAATACAGGAAATAAATTCATTTGAGTACAAGTAAAAAACCTCTCTATTATTGATTAATGATTCACCCACAATTTTTTCTGCCCGAATCTGTCCGAATAAGACTTTTACCGGTAAGAGTTTCCAAAACGGGAAACTTTTAACGGTAAGAGTCTCAATTGTGTGCATTCCGACTGTAAAAATTGTGTTTGGAAACTCTTACAGGTAAGAGTCTCAATTGTATGTATTCTGACTGTAAAAATTGTGTGAATGTGGCGGTGCTATTTATTATTACACTTAACAAAACACAAACTTAGCTATGAAGCAGAGGAAGAACATAAATATAGTTTCTCTTCAAAGGAACTACAGATCAATCTGAAAATCAGCTCTCTGTTCTTTTTTCTTCTTCAGCAACCTAACCACTAGTGTAAACCAACTATGCCGGTACTTATTCAGCAGCAGCTGTCTAGGCTTCAGGTTTCTCCTTCAACAATTCTGACACTCTTGCTGCCAGGCTCTTCTTTGCTGCTGGGGAAACACCATGCTTGCCAATGATTGACTCCAACACTGCTTCTGATAATTGTTTGTTCTCTATCACCGCAGTCCCAGTCTCAGGTAAGGAGCTGTCTTTCGAGAAAGCAATCTGCGTTATCAAATAGAAAGAAGCAACAACGACAATTAAAATCTAGTTACAGATTGATCTTACTTTTACACTCAAAAGTAAGGATTATTAAGTCATTGAAGAATATATACCTCAGGCTGCGTCGTTAGCCTATATTTCACTGAAAATGATTTATTTTTGGTAATTTTGGTTTTCTATTTTCACCAAACAACTAGGACAACAAGAGCTCAATAACCTTTACTACAATGAGGCCTTTTTTAAATCAATAAGCTTACACTTTTTAAATAGTTCCTGACATTTTTTCCTTCTAGAAATCAACAATATTATGTACCTAGAAAAAATAGTTGTCCAGAATTTGAAATGCGTGGATTATATTTCTGTTACTGTCAAAAACAAAGAAAGATGGATTCCTCTATTTCTTGATTGATACTGCTTCTCAGAAAAAAGCCGAAATGTAATTGCAATATGCAGCATCATAAATCATTAGTGTCCTTTCCCTCAAAAGCTTAAAAAGATTTTTGAATGTGATGCCTGTAACCTTTTCAAATCAGTCACATTATTCCTGAATCTTTTAGAATTAACAAAGAATTAAAATATGAAAAAAAAAAAAAAAAAAAAATTTGGAATTTACTAACCGTCAATGATCCAAGGGGTGATTGGGTAAAAAGAATAGAACCACCAGGGGGGAAAGTTTCATCCTTGAAGACCTCGATAAACTTTTCAATGGCTTTGGCCTCTGCATCGGTATAGGTTCCAACTGCTTTCCAATAGGCAACACAATTTTCTGTAACCTTCTCTGAGTATTGTTGCCCTGTTAATGGCAAGATCATAGTCACCTGTGTGAACTTCTCAAAGGGACCTACAAATTGGTAATGACAATTAAGCTCATGAGTTGGAAGTTGAGATTGAAAACATGTGTTTCATATTATTCTCATGTCATGCACTCATTAAATAACACTTCAGACTTAAAACTTCTGTTTCAGTTTAGTTGCCTTTCATCAAAAACATTTCGTACAGTTATTGGTCGACATCCATCTAGGTTAAGGACTTTTAATTTGTAATGTGGTCATTTTTGGGGACATTAATGGATTCATCTGAATGTAATCTCATTTAAGATTGATTTAGAAGAAGAAAAAATATAAAGGCAAATTGCAGAGTAGTCTTTACATTTTGTTACTTGTGTCATTTTGGTCTCTATAGTTTTTAATTAGCTCAATTTTGACTCTTAATTTTAAAGTTTGCCTCAATTTGGTCCAATTGATTGTTAGTATTTTTAACGGAAATTATCACTGAGTTAGTTGACTTTAAGACAATAAATTGATCAAATTTATAATTTTGTCCCTAAAAGCATAATGCATGTTGCTTATGTGCACATTTTTTTTGTAAAAAATACTAGCAATTAGAATCAATTGAACCAATTTGAGACCCAGTCATAACTTTAGGACCAAAATTGAGTCAATTGAAATTACAATGATTAAAATGACACAAGGGTCAAAATATAAGAACTTGTGGTATAATTTGTCCCCCCAAAAAATATACATGTTCGTTGTATTCTATGAACTACGAATGAGAAAGATTTTTGGGGAAATTTGTGCAGTGTACACTTTCAAAAAAAATTACAGATAAATGGTAAACGTTATACACATTAATAATTAAAATTATAAACTTTTTCATAAATCTGTTGTAATTTTTTTTATAGTACAAATGGGGTAATTTCTCCAAGATTTTTTCCTCAAATTGAAGGCATTTAGTACATATTAATTGATGGATAGAAAGTACCAGTCATTGAAATCAGATATTTTGGTTGAGACAAGAAGGAAAGGGAAAACAAATAATAACAGGAGGCCATGGTATCAGAAAAAATTGTCCAGGGATCCTACAGCCAAATAACAGTCTAGAATCTATGGTAAAAATCCCAAGACTTTCAGCATAAAAGACCCCAATCACCATTGGAAAATGGCAAAAATGTAGGCTCTATTTGGTAATAATTTTCACTGTAACAATGATAGGATTGCTACTATATTTTGTTTACTATCATATGTGCCACACTCACATTTATTAGAAATGTCATTAATATTCAAATACAAATGTGAGTGTGCCACATAAGATGGTAAATCAAATCAGGCAGAAAGAGATGGTCAGCCTATCATTGTCATTACACTAACGTTAGTTTGCAATCATGACAATTTATCATGCATGCTGCGGCATCTTGTTTTTCAAGTTTAATGTCTATCATAGTGATATCTCTCATCTTGTGATATTTTCCGTTGGGTACCTCATGCATTCATGAACTACAATGTTACATGGACTCAGGTGTGGGTGTCGGATACAGGTACGTGTCTAACTGTCAGATTCGCCCATTCCGAAAAAGTGAGGGTACTGGGACTCAGCTAAAAAGTGTCCAAAAAATAGATATGGATACAAAGACACAGCATATGAAATATTAATAGCTTTTTAAATTTTTTTTACTTTATTGATAGTTTTTTTTTATTTTTTTACTAATTTTTTATGTTCCCAAATCAACCTTCAGTAAAAATATATTTTGTATTTAGTTTTGTATATAAATATAATATTTTTTCTTTATTACCCTTAAATTCTATTGTAGAAGACACAAATATAAATAAATTCTATATAAACATAATATTTTATTTATTTATTTATTATGTATATAAATATAAAAAACTCTCAATATAAAATTTAAAAATAAAATGTATATACATTATTTATGAGTAGTACTAGAAACTCTTAATATATTTTTTTTTATTGACATTATCATATTTTGTAGGTCTCACATATCATACAAATAAGAAATAAAATATTTAACAAAAATATTTTAAATTTATGTATATAAACTTATATATGCCTTATAAATGAGATAAGTAGAGTCAGAAAAAGAGAAGTGAAGAAGAGAGAGAAAACGCGCGAGAGAGAGAGAGAGAGAGTAGAAGATGGATGGACACAGATCAAGGGATAGAGCAAACGAGAGGAACATCGAGAGACAAAGAGAGAGTAGATCGATAGACCAAGAAAAGAAGATTAAGAGACCGACAGAGAGAAGAACACAGATCGAGATCACGAGTGAGAATGAAATATTGAGATGGCGATGGCGATTGCTTCCTTCTCTACTATTAAGCTTCTCAACAATCCTTCTTCACTCTTCTCTCATGTCAGCCGTGTCCGAGAAAACCATGCCGAATCCGACATAGATCTTACACCCGCACTTGTGTCATGTTGTGTCGATACGGGTACTTTGCCCTAGACCAATGAGTCCATATAACACCGATGAACTACATGTTATGATTACATGAGGTGCCCTATAACTGGCAAAAAAAGTACAACTTGCCAAACCAAAAACACAAGCATCATGTTGTAGGGATACATGCTCACACACGTGTCATTGCCTTTGCAATTCTATAGGCTCGCACAATAAAGATATACCCCATTCAAGGGGTTAGTGTTTTATGAATTTTATAATTATCAGGTGCATGTATATGATGGTATAAGAGGAATTAATTACAATGTACATGCACACATATATTATTAGTGATATAATGAAAGCATTACATGAGGGTTTGGCCAAATAGCACTTTACCCACCGTCAAAGATAAGCAAAGAAGCCCTATTTGGTTTTGAACTAAAATGAAACACTCCTTGTCAACAAAAAGTAAAATGAGTTTAATACCCATATGCTATCTTCTCTTTCTCTATCTTCTTTTGTGTCAAACACTTTGTTAACCATCATTGCCAGAATCCACCAGCACCAGATTCAACCACCACTGCCACATACATATACATATACATATAATAAACTAACTTCCCGTATAATATATACACATACATAACCAACCAACAGAAGCAACCAACAAGAGCAATTAATCCAAACCAGTTGTACCTCCATTATTTTATTTATTTATTTTTTTGGGGTGCATTATTATTTCTTTGTTAATGGGTTATAGAAAACAAAGGGGTCAAATAGGGTTCTTCTTGAAGCTATTGTGAAGTTCTTTATTCATGGGTTACATAAGAGCAAAGTTGTTGTGTATATAATTTCTTTGTCCACCTTGTCTCTCCTTGTTGTTAAGATCTTCCTAAAGCTCTTACAATAGGGGTTAGAGAACTAGAGGTGAGGGTTAGGGGGTGGGGGTAGGAGAGGGAAGGAGTGGTGGTGTTGGTGGTGGCTAGGGAGGGGACGGGGGTGGCTAGGGATGAGATATTGGGTGGCATTGCTGCAAAACAAAAACTTTGTCTGGTAGGGGACTAGCTGGTTGGGGGTGTCGTGGGTAAAGAGAGAGGGGTTGTTTTGGGGTGGTAAGGGAGGTGGCAGTGGTGGTGTTTGGTGGTGGTAAGGGTGCCGTGGGTGGGAACGAAGGGGGTAGAAGGTGCTGTGGATGGTAGCTAGTGGTGGCATGGTGGTGGTTAGAGTTGGCCCGGCAATGAGAAGAGGTTAGGGTTAGGGTTAGGATTAGGATTTTGGGAAAGAAGATGGTTAGGGTTAGAGTTTGTGCAAAATAAGATAAATATAAGGGCCTATTTGTCCTTTAACATTTATATTTTAATTGAATAATTTTTTCATTTCAACTCTCAAATTAGTCTAGTGTGACACAAATTACGTCAATTTGGATGGAACTCATGTTAGTTGGCAAAATAAAAGCTTTGTGAGTAGGGAAAGAATTGGTCGGGGAGTCGTGTGTGGAGAGGTGGAGGTGTTTGGTGGTGAAGGGAGAGAAGGTAAATGGGGTCGTGCTTGGTGGTAGTGGGGATGGGTTTGTCCTGGGTGGGGCAAAAAGGGGATTTTGGATGTCGTGGGTGGTAGCTAGTGGTGGTTAGAGATGGCCCGATGGTAGGACAAGATTAGAAATAGGTTTTTGGGAAAAAAGATGGTTAGGGTTCGAGTTAGGGTTTTTGGAGAAAAAGATGAAGATAAGGGCCTGGAAACCTTGTATAGGTGTCCGTAATATGTGTCGTATGGTTTGTCATCTTGTAATAAGTTGACAGTGAGTGTGATAACACATGTCGCACATGTGAGTAAATATTGTGGAGTAAATAATGTTGTGTTGTCAACTAGGGTCGTGTCACGACCTTGGTTTTTCCAAGCCAACCATGTGGCCTTAGATGCTAGTCACCCACTTGGTTTGCACCTAAGTAAGCCTTCTTGGAAGAGAGCTAGGAAAGATCACACACACTTAATCCTAGAGACAGAAACACTTCTAGAGAGAGAATGCTTTAGCTTGTATTCACTTGGATTGAGGGGGATTCTACACACGTCATTAATTGTACAATCTAGAGTGTTCCTGGAAGGCTAGGTTGCCTAAATAAAGGGTGAGGCCTCATTTGGCCATTTGGCCAAACCATCCAAATGAGGCCTCACCCTTTATGTAGGCAACCTAACCTTCCAGGAACACTCTAGAATGTACAATTAATGACATGTGTAGAATCCCCTCAGAGTATTCTACAACCTTCGTAGAATTATCTAGAACCTATTCTAAAACATTTTATACAAGCTCAAGAATTATATACAATATTCCCACAAGTTCTCCAGTCTTCCGGAGGATTCCAAAATCCTCCATTAGCCTCTATTGTTTGAGCCCTCCTTTGGTGGGGATTTTCTATAGGCAATTCAACGGGTCGTGATAGTCTACTAGCAGACAAGCCCATATAATCTCACTACTAATTACTTTAGTAGTTTGTCCTATAGGGCTCCTTCTTACTAGTATGAGGAACTTGGGTGTGTATTGTACCTCTTTGTGACAGTATCTCCATCATGAAAGACTACAAGGTAGAATTATAGGTGGTTGAGGTTTTGATTCACAAGGGTCTAGAGAAGAGAGTTTGGGCTTAGCCTCGAGCTTGGGGATGCTTTTACCACAAGTATCATAAAAATAAAATCTGCCAGAAGGCTAGCCAAGAAGATCAACAATAGGATCACCAGCTTCAGAATGGGTTTTCAACCGTTGATGTTTAGAGGTTCATTAATGGGTCTTTTTTGGAGAAGCATCATCATCAAAATAAGAAGATGGAGAAGCCAAACATTCATTACAAGAACAAATGTTCAAAAAAGTTGTTACCATTTAGACCGGGAACATAATTTGGAGAGCCTTGAGATTAAGAAGGAATGAAAGCATGTTGATTTCCGGTGATAAAATCAGCGGTGCGGTTGTTGGAGCATCTCCTTTGAGAAAGGTGATTTCAACTAAACCATCTGAGTGAGTGGTATATTCAAGATCAGAAGAATGAATTAGGTTTGTGGGCTGGTGAGTTTGCTCATATGTTATCCAAGAGTCAGGAAATAACTTAATGAGTTTTGCTCGGGTCGGCTGGCGAGAGATATGGATTGAAGAGATTTGTTGAGGAGAATCGATGTTTAATGAAGAGTGGTTGCATATGCAGTGGATACTGCTGGAGCATCACCAATTTGAACATGAACTTTGAGGGCCAGGAGAAGGTGCAGATATACCAAAGGCTTGTTGAAATTGTAATAGAAAGTCAACAAGATTGTGCCTGAGTTGAGAGTGGTTTGTACTGTAGTGATACAGGTTTGTTGGTATCCATGAGAGCAACTCGATAAACTATGGGGAAGTCCTTTCTTGCCATGAAAAGTAAGAGAAAGGCAAACAGCCGCTAAAATGATATGTGCAGCTTAGTTGGGGTTTGCAAGGTAATTAACTGTTCAGCTTCAATAGCTAGAATTAAACACTTATCAAGTCAGGAGGCTTGAACATATTCTTCAACCGCGAGGGGTCGAGGAGTGGAAAAAAGTTGGCGAACAGTTGTAGGAACCGAAGGGGATGATGATAAAGGGTTCAACAGAGGAAGGCTGGTTACTGAAATTTGGTTGGCTTCACGCAGGTATTTGAATGCATACAGGTGTTTTAGGGAAGAAGAACTGAGAGATTTTTCAACTAGGAAGTAAACTCATTTGACTGTAAGAAAGGATGATCTTAGCCTTTTCTTTATCAATTATTAGTCTAAAAGTTCCTCTGATCCAACAAGGGAAACAAAGATTTGTAGAACATAATCAGTTTAGAAGAACTGCAAACCGAGACAATCCATGAACTCAAAGTTTCAAGGTGCATTGATCAAATAAACAGATTGCCAGGCAGTGCAAGAAATCACACAGAGTGAAATCAAAACTTTGAAGTTTCTGATATGAGAGATCCACTAGAGAGTGGCAACCATAGAGCATATGCTAACAAAGTTTAGATGAACTAATAAGTAATAATGACGGAAGGAAGTGCTAAGATAATAACTTTAAGTTGATGAAACTAGGCTCTGATACCATATTTGTAACCACAAAGGAGATACAATCACAAAGAAGGAAGGATAATCTAGTAAACAAGCTTTTATTACACTGAATCAGTCTGAAAATACAATACACACCTGAGCTCCTTATATATAGTTAGGAGGAGCCCTATAGGACAAACTACTACAGTAAATAGTACTAAGATCACATGGGTTTGTCTATCAACCAACAACGTTAGAGGACAAGACAACATTACTCACACCACACTATTTACTCACATGCATAATACGCAATATCACACTCAGACTCAACTTAAGATGACAAACCATAGGGCACATAGGCCCTATTTGATTGCCCGGATTGGATATACGAATTTGGAGAGGATATATAATACTTAGGGATGGGATATAATATGTTTAAGATATGAACTGGATTATATACAATACGATATTATTTGTATTATATTTGGTTATGGTAGGTTATAGCATGGGATAAGAAGAAAAGTAATTATTTTTGACTGTTGGATGAATGCTAAATACCCCATTTGATAGAACTTAAGGTTTGGTTTGGTTTGGATGAATGCTAAATCTAATCTAGTGGTGGGGGATATGCAATACTACAGTGGTTGCTATATTTGAACATCCCCCACTTTTGCGGGAGATGATATCCAAACTTCCTACATCCGGAACAACCAAATGCCAAATATAGGGAGACAAAAAACATGTAGGCCCGACATCATATAATATCCCGCTAACCCCCTATATCCCCCTTATATTCCCTAATCAAACATGCCTATAGTACACATAGAACTGACACCTACACATGGTTTCCACCATGCTTCTATAAGTCAGTCAGAATCTAAGAAGCACGGACAATTTTAGGGAAGAAGCCTGTCGTGTCCGACATTGACACTCTTTGGACACTTCTAAAAGTGTGTCCAACACTTCTTCAATGTGTCTTAATTAAAAAATCATATTCATTTTATCAAACAGTTTGGCGACACTAGCTGAACCCTCCGAACATGTCCTATGTGATTAATCACTTAATAATAACAACATTTCACAATTTTCAAAACACAATTTATGCACTTGAAATATGTTTTGAAACATTTATAAGATGAATACATCATTGCATTATAATGTTCTGTATTTTTGTTTTTGTTTTGTATTCTTTAGATTGTAATTCTTATGTGAAGGATATACTGAGATTTAAATTATGAAAAATGTGTAACTTTTAAAATATATTTAGTAAACATATTTTTTTATTATTTTTAAATAAATTGTTCATATATGACGCACAATAAATTTATAGATATATAAAATTTTAATGTGTTCTACCTGTGTCATGTCCTGCATTTTTTTAAAATCAACGTGTTAGCGTGTCCGTGTCATGTAAGTGTCATGTCCCGTGTTTGTGCTACTTAGGTGGGAATCAAAGGAGGTGGTATTGTCTAAATCGAAGGTACTGTCATCTTGGTGGCATTTGTAGGGCTAGCAACGACCAAGAATTTGGTAGATTGGTCGACCATGTTAATCACGATAATCAGACCAACTATGGTGAACCAGATTTTCTCTGAGGGGTTGGATAAACATCCAAATTATGCCAATTTGATACAATGTGATACAAAAAATCTCTTAGAACTGCATTGGGATTAATTCCATTAGTCGTACACATCTGAAGTTGATAGTAGTAGAAAATAGAAGGTTTACGAAAGTATTCCCTTTCAACACGACCATTGTGAAGTTTAGCATGATAGAAATTATGAACTAGTACACCATTGTGAGTTAGAACAATCTCCTAGTGGGAGTGGAAAATGTCTTATCGCCATAAGGGAATATCACCAAATAGTAGTAACTATTTTTTCAACCAAAGATATTTGTGACGAAAGGTATACAACTAAACTTAGACGAGATAGGGAATAAGACTGGTTTTATCAAAGTTAGTACCAATATCATATGGTACAAGTCGATGAAGTACCAGAGAAAAGAAGATAAGTTTCCTTTGAATAAGAATAGTTAAAATGAAGATTATGTTCTAAAATAGTAAGAAACAGATAAACAAGATAGAACGGAAGACTAGAGACAGTATGAATAACAATACCACGATTTAAACCATAAAGATGAATACAGAGTTTGCATAGCAACAAAGAATCTATAATTCGAGACAGCAGATTTTGATCCAAAATATAGATTTGGAGATGGTGAGGAAAAGGAAGTTGTTCAAAACAACATATTAACGGGACAACGGTTGAGGTGGTTTGTGGTTGGGATTAAATTAAGAAAACATGAGTGCCGACAATGTCAGAATTTCTCTCCTAGGGATTCTTTGTCCCACATTGTTTTATTGGACTATTATCCCTTGTGACTAATAATACCCCATTTTCATGGGACAACTTACACGATCCCCTAGGATAATTAATCCCCTTTGTGATTATCTTTTCTCTTTCATTCAAAAACCAAAAATAATCTTTTAAATCTGATCTCTTTGTTTATCATAGTACAAATAAGAGAGGTTTGGCCACAGGTCCCATTTTAGGGACTTATTTAATTTAAGGATAAGTCCCAACATAAAGTTTTTAATCCTTTCCAGTTATTGAATTGTTATCATTTTCTGAATATTTATGCTTAATTCCTTTAGTTAACCCACGAGAACATGGTCAGTTCATAAAAAGGTGCGATGTCACGGCAGTTGTGGTTACCTTTTGTGCTAGGAACTTCAAAAAGCCATGACTTTTATCATACACATTCTTTTTTATGATAAAAAAATTATATTTTGGAACCTACTCGTTGAAATCTATCAACAAGATCCATATTGAATATAAAATTTTATAAAAGTGAAAAATAAGAAAGTGAATTTTTGGTACCACCAATATGTGAACTGCCATGATTACATATTGTTTAATAATAAAACAATGGTATTCTTGTTGCACCGGCCTTTTAAGTCCCAGTGGGTGCAAAATTGCCATGTTGATCTCTCTCTCTCTCTATATATATATTCTAGATTTTTATTTTTAGAAAAAAAAAATACATTTACGTTAAAGTTCTAATGGTTTTATTACGGGTTTGTTTACTTTCATGCTTAAATTCGTAGAATGTAAATTTGTTTATAATCAATAGGAAACAAAAAAATGTCAACAAAGAAGAGAGCACAAAGTAAATTTCAGTATTCATTTTTTTATTCAAAATTTTATTTTCTTTGGTGTTTGCTTGTAAAAATCAAGAACCAAGTTTAACAACAAAACGAAAATTCTCAATTTTGTAAAGATCAACAATCAACTTTTACAAATTGAGAAAAATTCTTAGTTTGTAAGTTCCAAAATTAAATTTTAAAAAATGAAGCCTTTGTCTCCCCACCCTCTCTCTAACACACGCTACATAATGCAAATTTTCATAAAAATTGAAAAAAATTCCCAATTCTCTCTCTCTCTCTCTCCCTCCCACAAACACATAAAGATGAACCAATAAAATTTCAAAAGAAGGGATTTCTCGATTTTAAGAAATTGGGAAATTTCATAATTGAATGAACATAAACAAGCCAAAAATATAAAATTACATCCTAGACTGAGAAAATTCATCCCACGAACTGAAAATTGGGATGAAATTCTGAGAAATTTCTAATCCTGCAAAAAAAAAAAGAAAAAAGAAAAAAAAGAAATTCTGAGAAATTTCTAAATTTTGTAAAAACTTGGAAATTTCAACCCAATAAATTAAGAAATTCCAAAAATTAAGAATTGGAGTGGAACTAAAATTTCATACAAAAACTTCCAATTTCACAAAATTGGGAAATTTCTCAAATTTTTCTCTTTTTATTTATTTATTTATTTTTTCTTTAATTTTTTTTTTTACATTATTTCTTATTTCATATCAATATAGATCTTGTTTGATAGATCTCAAACAATTATGTTTCAAAATATCAATTTTATCAAGAACATGTGTAAAATGAAAAGTTGCGAAATTTTAAAATTAGAAACTTATTTTAGTGACTTGTTATGTAATCATTTGCTTACCTTGCCAACTCATTGCATCACATTGGTTCAATTCATGCTCTCTTCTTTGCAAAAGAATAAATAACTATTTATGTACATGTGATTATTTCAATTTTCAAAGAGAATTTTACATTAATCATTATTATCAACTACAAGAGAACACCAATTGTTCAAATGTAAATTTTTTGAACAATAACTAAAAAAATGACAAATGACAACCACAATAAGAGCTTTTACCTTACCTACTGAGCCCATTTTCCTTTGCATACATGTCAAACCATGAGACACGGCCAATACAATGCAAAGCTCAAAGACTACTACCAACAATGGTCCATACAGTTGGTACAAAAAAACTAATTTTTGTCATTATATCATATACATCTTGTTTGATAGATTTTGACAAGAAAATTTAAATTACAATTTTTCCAAAGGGATGTGTACAATAAATGTTGACATTTTCAAACTTTTAAGGGTAATACTTCAGTCGTACTCATGTTTAAGGGTATAATTGTCCAAAATTAATAACAATTTAAAAAGGAAATTTAATTGCTAATAAACTTAGGCCTTGTTTGGCAACTTGAATTTTGGCTAAACTAGCCAATAAAGACAAAAACAGCTAAAATAGCCAATAAGTCAAAATGTCACATCCTACACATCAATCAATCACCTTCTCTCACAACCATCTATTCAACTATAAAAAAATTCACAAATCATATCAAACACTACTTTTTTTTCATCTCATAAAATAGCCAAAAAGCCAACTAAAATAGCCAAGTTCCCAAACGAGACCTTAATTTGAGACTTGACCTCAAACAAGTTCATAAAGTAAAACCTTTTTAGAAATTAAGTCTATATATAATCTCGTGGTATATCTAAACTCATCCAATCTCACATGGAAAAAATATATAAATAAAAATAGATAAATCCCATGATATCATTGTCCAGTGGAAAATGAAGCAACGATAAGGGCATTTATGTCATTTTAGAAAGCTCAATGCCAGTAGAAAATTGTGTGTTCTAGGAAGCACAGACACCTAGCCAGAAGCAACATACAGGTGTCCGACACGTGTCGGACACGCGGTGGACACGTGTCGAACACTCTACCAAACGTGTCTTGTTTTCTTTTCTTTTTTTGAATTTTTCCAACCAGACACGTTTTTGACACGCAAAGACACGTTCGGACACTTTGTAAGAAGATAAAGCTTGAAAAATAGAGAGGTGGATCGAAGCCCTAACCTGTTGGAGTTGGAGTTGGAGTTGGAGTTGGAGATGAGAGAGAAAGAGATCGAAGCCCTAACCCGTTGGAGCCCTAACTTGTTCTTCGTTCTTCGTTCTGTTCTTCTTTTCTTCGATTCGTTTCTTTTGTTCTTCATTCTTCCTCTATCTTCTTCGTTTCTCTTCCTCTGCCGCCTTCGTATTTCTTCTTCGGTCTATGTCTTCGTTTTCGTCCTCTCTCTACTTCGTTCTCTCTCTCTCTCTCTCTTCTTTGTTTTCTTTTCCTTACCAAGTCAAGTAGTGGAATCAATGTTGATTTTTTTTAATATATATAAAATAGGTTTGTAGGGCCTACTAAGATTTGTGTCACCATTCCACGAAGCCACCATCCCACTCATCTCAATAATGCATTCACCTTCATACATCTTCCATTATAATATTATATATACATAATATTTTAATATTAAAATACTATACAACAACAAAAAAAATCTTTTAGATACTGTGTTTATTAATTTTATTATTATTGTAATTTTAGAGGAACCAATATTGATAATATGCCATTGGCTTTTACATTATTTTGTATTTTTAATTACTTTCTAATAATTTTTTATTTTTTATTTTAGACATATAATAAACAAATATAAGTATATATCTTGAACGTGTCCCCAGCGTGTCGTGTCTCCCATTTTTTGAAATTTTGCATGTCTACGTGTCCCGTATCCGTGTCCATGCATCATAGGGTGCTTTTATTTACACCGTTATTTTTCCTCATTACACTCTCTAAGAGTCCAAACATCTCTCTCTCTCTCTTATCTAGGAGAAGAATAGCCGATATTTCTCAATGTAGGGTTTTGAAGGTGGCAATGGTGGCTCGGGTTTCAAAGGTGGTGGCAACTAGGGTTTCAAGTTGCAACGGTTGAAGAGAGCGTATGGAAGGCGTTAAAGGTGTTGCACAAATGAAGGGAATGGGTTGTGGGGAAAGAAGAGGCAAACGTGGGTGGCAAGAGATGTAAGAGTGGGAGGAGGGGCTTGCAAGTAGGAGTGGTTGGGAAGGGAGAAGGTGGCGATGTCGGGGAAAGGGTGTGATCAGGAATGGAATGGTAGCGGGGGAGGATAGGAGAGTTTAGCAGGCAGCGGAAGAGAGAGATGAGAGGGGTAGTGGCAGGTGGTGGCAACTAGAAAGTTAGGTGGATGGGTGTGATAAGGAAATGAATTTTTAAAATTTTAGGGTTTCAATTCTTAATGGTAATTTCAATTAGGGACAGCCAGTAATAACAAATTTAGAAACTGGTGGGTATAAGAGCATCCTCATGAACCTCGGTAAACCCTTATCTTAGCTATTCTATAATACAAACCAATAAAAAATGCCGTCCATCAAAATCGCCTTTTCACTAGTTATTTCAATTTAACTCCAAGTCACTAGCTACAACTAGCTAGCAATTAAATTATTTTAAATAATAAAATATTCGGACATTTATTCATAAATCCCTCTTCACCTATTTATATTCTACTTAGTTTAAATTATTTTCTTATGTTTCAATAAGTCTTATGGGTGACATAATAACCAAAATACCCCTACTAATAATTCGGTGAAACGCGCATTAATGTTCACATTGACAATGTGAATATTCCGTGATGTGAACATTCACACGTCAATGTGAATATTCACACTATCAAATATGAATGTTCACATTACCAAATTACTAAGAGTTCAAAAAATATTTGTAAGGGTAAAATTGTCCATAAAATATCTTAAATATGATAATTAAGATTTGGTGGATCAAATGTCCAAATAATAGAACTTATTGGAATACAAAAATATGTTATGAACTAATTGGGATACAAGTACTTGAAAGAGGATTTCTTAATAAATTTCCCTAAACTATTCAATGATGTTACGATCATATTTATTTACTATTTTATGTGTCTCAACTTCTGAAATTCATTAAACTAATATAATTATAATGCATGGGATGATAAACATAATATGGTAAAAAAATATGGTCATCATATCATTATTGAGATCATTATTGTTTACCATCAATAATGCTAGGATGACCACATTTTCTTACTATATTTTGCTTACAATCTCATATGTTAATATTGTTTTGGTATAATTAGGGGTGCACATGAGAAGGTTTGGTTCGAGTTGGCACTAAATTTAGAATCAATCCAATTATGATTGGTTCCAAGCTATGAAGCACCGACATGTCCCCAGGGCTTGCGTACGAGTGTCGGACACGTGTCGGACACGCGGTGGACACGTATCCGACACTCTCTCTAACATGTCCTCTTTTTTTTTGAATTTTTACAGTCGGAGGCGCCATGGACACGCTGTGACACTTTCCGGACATGCCTGAGGTGGATCGAAGCCCTAACTGAAAGAGAGAAAGAGATAAAGGGAGAAGAGGAGACAGAGAAAGAGATCGAGGAGAGAAGACAGAGATCAAGGGAGGAGATGAGATGAGACGAGACGAGACAGAGAGAGACAGAGAAAGAGACAGAGAAAGACACAGAGAAAGAGATAGAGGGAGGAGAAGAAATGAGCCTAACCTGTTCAGATCAATGAAGAAGCTGAGGTATTTGTCTAGTCTCTTCCTCTTCGCCTCGTCCTCTTCATTTTCTGTCTCCATCTTCTTCTCCTTCTTCTTCTCCTCCCTCTTCTTCGACTTCTCCTGTTCTCTCTCTCTCTGATTTCACGTCCCCCTTTTGCTGATTCACTTTCCCTTCTTTTTTTTATTTCACCCGTTTCTCTCTCTCTCTCTCTCCCTCTCTCTCTCTATCCTCTTTTATTTCCTTCACTCTTTTTTTTTCTTTTTTCTTTTTTTTATCTTTATTTTTGTTAAACCTAAAATTCATAAAATAAATTATTTTTATTTAAAAACACTCATTTTTTATTAAATTTTTTTTAAAAATATGTTTATTAATTTTATTATTATTGTAATTGTATAAAAATTAATGTTTTTTTTATTTTAGACATATAATAAATAAAAAAAAATTATACATATTAAATGTGTCCCCAACGTGTCATGTCCCTCATTTTTTTAAAATTTGCGTATTCCCGTGTCCATGTCGTGTCCCGTGTCCGTGTCCGTGCTTCATGGGTTCCAAGTTTTTGGACCCAAGACCAAACCAATCATGCACTAAAACTAACCCAACCCAACCCAACGCAATGTAGCTTGGGTTGGAACCACGGTTTCACTATACTAAAAATAAGTAAATCAATTAATAATAAATAATTACAATAAACAAGTCTTTAACAATTAAACATAAGACAAATAAAAAAAAAACAAAATTTTGTTTAATACCGACATCTATGAATAGCAGCACAGTGAACTCCAACTCAAGCTTCAGCACAACCAATACTAACTAAAATCTAATAACATTTCTTTTATATGAAAGTTTATTAAGTGCAATCAAGCCCATTTTAAGAGATCATTTAGGTGAAGACATGTCAATTTAAACAGAATTTTACATTAGACGTATACAGGTTCAGTTCAAGGGTTGGTTTAATTTAGGCAAAGCCTAAACCAATGATGATTTGAAAAGGGATTGGCTTCTCTCAAGTTGTCATCTCAACTTAGGAGAGTGTTTGGGTTTGGTAGGCCCATTTTGAGATCAATTTCGGTGATCCGAGACGTTCATTTTTTAGAACTCATTAAATATAATCTACATGCAAAAAATAAAGATGATTGGACATCGATAACTATATATTTAAATCATATTTGTTTTTAAAAAATGGACGACAAGTATAATTTCAAGAATAGCCATCCATTTATTGTAATACAAACAAATTTGATGTAAACATATAGTTACTGATGTCCAATCATCTTAATTGTTTTTTATAAACATTCTATTCAACCAGTCATAAAAAGTGAATGATTCAGATCAACCAAATTCATCCAAAATGGGTCCAATCATCTTAATTGTTTTTTATAAACATTCTATTCAACCAGTCATAAAAAGTGAATGATTCAGATCAACCAAATTCATCCAAAATGGGCCTACGAAACCCAAATACTCTCTCAAGTTGAGATTGCCAATATGAGAGAAGGCAAACCCATTTGAAAACCCATAACCGAACCAAAGTACTCAAAAATACAGCGTAAGAGAGTTTTGCTACATCCTCTATTTCATCAATCCAATTAGACCTCTAATAAGGTGACAAATAATTTTAAAATGAGAGAGAAGAGTTTGAACAAAATTGATTGATTAGTATCGTTTGCCATAATGAGATGCGTGATAAAATGGGGAATGGGACATTTCTGTTTCGGAAAAAATAAACGACAGTTGATTTACCAAAAGTCTGACTGGAGAGGCGAATAAATCAGCTAAAAAACAGGGGTAATAGAATTCAGTTACCGGAAACGATATCCCTGAAAAACTCGACGGAGTCCGTCAGCTCCTCTGCACTCTTGCCCTTCCATTTAACGGCGAGCGAGGGAATGGCGCTATCTTCGAGGTACACTCCGATGGCCGTGAACTTTATAAACTTCCCTTGGATTTCCAAACCCCTCTCTCCTGCGCTCATTAGCCAAAACCAACAATCAAATCTTTATACACACACACACAAACACAGAATGAGAATATCAGTGATCGAAGGGTGTACAGTTTAACCTGCGCCGCCGAGGAAGAAGGACTTGACCGTGCCCGGAGGTTTGACAGTGGGAGGGAACACGTGGCTCTCGATCTGGACTTGGGTGACGGACGGAGACATTTTGTTATTGTTCTCTTTAGTAAAGCCCTTCCTTGGTTTGGTAAGAATCAAGCAAACCACGGACAGACAACGTGACCAAGGCCCTGTTTGTGTGTATGGTTTTATTGACTGAAATCTACAAATCTATTAAAATAAGAAAAATGAAATAAATTCTAAATTTTCTACTAAATAAATGATCAAATATCTGAGGTCATAAAATAGCGGACCCTACACCCATGTAAGACATTTGATCATTTATTTGATAAAAAAATTAGTATTCCTAACATTACTTTTAAAATAATTAGAATCGATGTTAAAATATATATAGGGAGCTTTTTTGGATAAAACCTCTTTTTAATGGTTTTATTTTATCTAACTCATATTATTTTTGACTATTTTATTAGATTCTATTTAAGGTAAAAAGATCAAAATATCCTCAAGCGCTTTAGTCTTAATGTTGATTGTCATTATGTTTTGGTAGTTCACATGCATCAGAATGTTGACTGTCATTATATTCATATTGATTTGAAATGAATTTTTGTCATTGTGTTGTCAATTACATGATGTGAATATTCACATCATGTAATTGAAATAAATATTTACATCATTATATTCACATTAATTTGAAATGAATTTTTATCATTGTGTTATCAATTACATGATGTGAATAGTCATAATAAAACATACAAATGTAAACGTTCACATCATTACTTCTTTTGAATAAGAATGAGTTGTCAATTAAAAATGCAATTAATGTTATTTTTAATGTGTTGTCAATTAAAAATAAAAAGGTTCACATGTTGTGAACGTTCACATTAGGGATGGCAATTTAAACCCGGCCCGATGGGGACCCGATCCCCTGACCCCAATTGGAACGGTTTTTCCTCGAAATTTATCCCTATAGGGCCGGAGATGGTATTAAAAATATGGTCCCCGATGATTTTCGGGCTGGGGACGAGGATAGATTTCCTAACCCCGGCCCCGCCCCGATTGATCCCCGACTGACCCCCCGTATAATTATTATAATATATATATATATATATATTATATGTTTATATGCTGGACTCAGGCTCAGTTTAGTTTGTCTGTCTCTCATCTCTCTCTGTGTCTCAAAGCCTCCCCTCCCTCCGATCTCCCTCATTTCCTCTGATCTTCATCACTGCCTCACGTTGATCTCCCTCCCTCTCTCTGATCTCCCTCCTTCTGACCTCACTACCTCACCCCGATCTCCGTCACTGCCTCCCTCCGATCTGCGTCTGGGATGCCGAGAGTCGTCCTCAACGCTGATCCTCATCCTCGACGTCAATCGTCCTCTCTACGACGTCGATCCTCCTTCGTCGTTCAAATAGATTTTTGTATGTGTATGTTACATGTGTTTAGCCAGTATGTATATATACAGATTTTTTATTTTTATCACACAGGTATAAATATATACACAGTATGGTGTTGTATATAGATTTGTACATGTATGGTGTTGAAACAGATTTTTTTATGTATGGTATTGAAAAAGATTTTTCTATGTATATATATTACACAGTATGTGTTGAAACAGATTTTTTTTTTTTTTGAACAATTATGCTGCTGTTGATATTGTTGATGGTATTGTTGACCATAACAGATTTGGGCCGGGGAATTTTCGGGATCGGGGAACCCCGATCCCCGTTAGGAAACGGGGATGAGAACGGTGATAGGATCCCCGTTGGGGATTGGGGCCGAGGCCGGGGAGACTTTCTCAATCGGGGATCGGGGACGGAGAGGGTAATCCCCGACCCCACCCCGCCCTGTTGCCATTCCTAGTCCACATCACTACATTAGATAAGAGAGAATTTTTCGAAAAAATATTGTGAATGTTCAAATCAAATAAGAGAAAATGTTCGCATTATTTTTAATATATTATCAATTAAAAATATATTCACATTAGATGAGAGAGAATATTCACATTATTTTTAATATGTTCTCAATTAAAAATATATTCATATTATATAATAATATAAAATAATAACATCAAATTTTGTGTATGAAATTTCTTATGTCATGGTCCTTTCACTTCTTTCTCCTCCCCAACTACCAACATTGTATAAATCAAGAAAAAGATTTCATAGAATAAAAGTATAAATACATGAAATTAAGTGAATTAAAAAATTCCTTTTGAGTTAGAATATTTTTAAATAGGATTTATCAATAAAAATCTTTATATATATATATATATATTAAAATAATGGGAAAATTACATATACCTTCCTCGAGATTTAGCTAAATTACAGATACTCTCTGAGATTTTGAAAATTACATCCCGCCCCCTGAGGTTTGTATTTTCATAACAATTTGTCCCCTGAGGTTTATATTTCATAACAAATTAGCCCCAAATTTGTTATGTAAATATAGCATTTAGGGAAGAATTTATAATTTCTCAAATTTTAAGAGTATCTATAATTTAGCTAAACCTCAAGAGGTAAATGTAATTTGCCCTAAAATAATCGAAATCTACAAATAAAATACTCCAAGGTCCGCCCGGTAGATAGGGCCACGTGTGGGTAGGTGGGCGTTGCATGACTCACGCCAATCAGTCCACTCTACTTACTGACCACCGAAGGGTAGTTGCACAGTGAGTTGGAAATGCTCCCGTGGGTTTTGGTGGAGACTTTTTATTGAGCCTTTTTTTTTATAATATGAATTGTTATATTGTAAAATTTGTTGAATATATTATTTATGTAAAAAATTTAATTAATTAAAATTTTGTAATTTTATGATTAAATGTTAATTATTTTTAAAAAAATATAAAGATGAAGTTAATAATTTATTTTTAAAAAAAATAAATATGCTCTTGTTATAGAGTTATAAATGTTCAATTAATTTGATTTTTCACATAAATAATTTAATCAACAAATTTTACAATATAAACGGTTGAGACTATAAAAAAATATTCGAGAAAGATCTCCACAGAAGCATTACAAGAAGCTGTTGTGAATTGCTCACAACAACCTCCTCAATTCCGCTGCGCAGCATCTCCTATGTTAGACAAGTAGGGGTTACAATGGGGGTGGTCTAAACTTATCCATCTGGCAATTATCGTATTCAAATCCTATATATTGTTAACTTCTATAACATATTTCAGCACGTTTAAAATCAATTTAAAATTAAATTGAACCGAGCTACACATTTTTCATTCAGCAGTGCTGCATACCCCCAGTGGGGGTCGCACCCCCAGTGAGGTGTCGCGCCCCACTGGTTGAAACTTAAAAAAGGAAAACAGTTTTTTTTTGGGCCAATAATGAAGTGCCACCTCACTGGGGGTTGACCCCCAGTGGATGTATGAGGCATTTTTCTTTTTCATTCGACTTATATTGTTAACTTCTATAAGTTTTTCATTCACATATTTTTAATATTTTAATTTGTTTTTTCTATACTTTTTAACATAATTCAAGTATTTTTCATTTTGTTTTTACCTTTATACATTTCATAAAATTAAAAAAACGATCAAATAACATAATGTAATTTTATTTACAATACCTACAACTGGGGGAAAAAAACGAAATGACTAGCATCACATAAGGCTGGAAAACTCAACTAGGTTGATCTTTCCTACCTCCAATTCAATCATGTGCTAGCTCCCTTAAAAACTCCACTAGTTTAAACTAATACATCAAAATAAAATTACAAAAATCAACCCAAAAGTGCACATTAAATATCATGCACACACATATATATAATTATTAATATATTTTAATTGATTAAATTTGAATACAACAGTGTAAATTTTTTATTTTTATTTTTTATTTTTTTGGAATACATATCAACAATAAAATAAAATAAATAAAAATTGGACGGGATAGTTTGAGTTAGGTTAATGGAATGGTCGGGCTAGACTTATCCGTGTGGGTTCTTATGGATCAGATTCATAGGTGGGCTCGTATTACAAACATTTGTCCAAAATCTTAAATTATCTTTTATGGAGTGGGATGTGCTGGGCACTCAAGCGGGTTGGGATGAGCCATGGACTAAGTGGGCCGAGTTGGGTAATATTGGGTTGTTTTTCCGCGGGTCATTTGATGACCCCTAGAGGCAAGCTTCTCTCCTGTTTGCAACAATCGAATTGAAGGATTAATATATATAGCTCAACGAGTATATTATTTTTATAAAAATTCATATTCATCAAATATTGATAGTCACTTAATTAAATTATGTAACTATCGAGAATCACTTGATTAAATCATATTTGTATTAATTGTCTATTTTGAAGAGAATAATTTCTCCTCAGTTTGCAATTGAATTAGATAGTGTTTTCGGGCCTCAATGGGCCCCACTCCAAGCCCATCTTGATGATTCAAATTATTTAATTTGTAGAGCTCGTCGAGTATATAATACTTGAAAAAATTCACGTTGATCGGACTTTGATAGTCACTTGATCATATTACATTTGTTTCATCGAAAATTATGATTTTAAAAATAAATCGCAGATACAAATGTAATCTAATAAAGTGATTATTGATATTCGATTAACATGATTCTTTGCAACAACGATGAGTTCTACACATTAAATAGTTTGGATAATCAAGATGGTCCCGAGTTGGGCCCACAAAAGCTCAACAACACCATCTAATCCGTTTCCAGACGGGAAAAAAGCTATTCTCGTTTTTAAAATCATACTTCTAGTTAATATAAATACGATTTAATCAAGTAATTATTAATCCTATCAAAATGATTTTTTTTTCTTTATTATTCTTCCATCAACATTAGGCGATGATGTTAAAAGTCAATTTATCATTCAGTCCTTCAATAATTTTGAGCAATCAAAGATTATGAACACGTTACACGTGGACCCTTCTTAATTTGGCTCGAAAGATGACCAAAAAATTTAACTAATCAAAACTACTGTTCTAATAATTAAATTTAAAAAATTATTGTTCGGCCTATTTGTTTGGAAAACTTTATGATAATTGGGAAATGCTACAGGATGGGCTTCCCTAATCCATAATCCTAGCCAATGAAGTCTATAATAGATTTCGTTTCGATAATTTGAACCGTTTATTTTATAAGATCCTTTGTATATAGCAGTCCCACACAAAAATGAAAAAAATGCATATCAATGGTAATTTGAAAAAATAATTACTTAATCTTGAAAAAAGTTTAATATTTTAATTATTAATATTTATAAAATTTATCATTGGTTTGTAATAATTTTTTGAATCTATTACTGATATAATATTTCTTAAAAAATTTGATATTAGCAACCTATTCAATTTATCGAGTTTGTTACCAAAAAAAAATAAAAAATGGATGATTTATTTTTAATAATACACTTGTTATCTATTTTTTTAAAATAAATATGATAAATTAAATAAGTTATGATTTATCTGATCAATCTAATTTTTTGTATGGATAATATATACGGTCCAACAAAATTAATGATTTGGATCATCAAAAACAAGACCCATGAAAAGTCCCATAGACCTAGCTAGCACCCTTCAATCCAAATTTTAGACGGGAGGGAATCAACTCCATGCTAAAAATAGCCTTAAGAGTTGTTGTTAGTGTTGGAAAATGTGTATAAATAATGAATTAAAATATGTAAAAAGTGTTTCGAGATGTATAAAATATGTATTATGATTATAAATATTTTGGCATTACGTGATTTTTATTGACTGCACTTTGGATGGTCATTAATAAAACGCTATTTAAATTTATTTTTCTCTTAGTTTTTTAACAATCTTCAGTTTATTTCTCTAAAATTATTTTTGACTCATAATTATACGTATAAATTGAACCAAACACTATAATATAGATTTTGAAGAATAAAAAATATATACGTTATTTGATTTAATTTCTATCTACACTTTTACAATAAAAATAGTTTCAATAAGTTGAAATTTTTAATTATTCTAATTTTGGATACACAAACGTATTTGAATAAATTACATGCTTTTGCTATATCTATACTATCTATTTACACTTATAAAGTGAACAAGTCTTTTTGTGTTCCTCATACTTGCTTCTTCTTATGTCACATGACATCTGAATTTCTCTATTTAAAAAAAAAAAAAAAAAAAAAAAAACTACATTAGACAACACTCGAAACCAAGACCGTGTTCTTAAAGAAGAAACATTTTACCACTTGAACGATATACATATAGTCATACTAATTTTATTATCCTTTTTATTTTATTTTATTTTATTTTTACTTATATGTACATGTATCGCTTGTGCCTGTTTGAATATTTTCAATAAAACTATAATAGCTATTTTAATACATCGGTTACAAGGTTTATTACAAAATCAATATAGAATTAAGAAAAATGAGTGAGAGCACTAATTAGTACTATCACTAATGATATGGCAATGGGTCCCACCCACTGCCACATGCTGTTGTGCCTGTTTTTTTTTCTTTTTTTTTTTTATTATTAAATGGATGCCAACTCATTAGTACTAGTTTAGAGCACCACTATTGGTGGTCTCTATCATTGCTGTAGAATTAAACTTTATATGAGTATGTTGCAAAAATATGTTGGAATATTTTTAATAAAAATATAATAGTGATTTTAATATATCGATTACAAGGTTTATTATGAAATCAATATAGAATTAAACCATATATGAGTATGTTACCAAAATATGTTTTAAATCTAATTTATGGTCATTCATCACCATACCATTGTTTATCCTATACATATTTCAATAGCTCTACCTAATTTGGAGATACAATAAGTGATAGAAAAGATAGTTTGAGAGATGAAATATTTTATGAGAATTCTCTATATTTTATATTGATACTTTGAACAAATTTGCTTTGTGGCATCGTTTAAGTTTTCTGGTAGTCATGAATACTAAATAAGGGATGCTTTGATCAACATGGATTTTGTAACGCTCCGATATTTAAACACCATTTTATAAGTTACCAATCTATTATTATCATTTAATTCCACAACGTTAATGTGATTCAGAGAAAGAAAGACAACAAATTTATAAATCAAAACCTATTTATTCCTCGCAAATTAGTCATCTTATACATTACAACAATTTACAAATTAAGGAACTACAAAATATACATCAAATTGCCCTAGGGACGTACACCATTCAAGGCTAAGGGCCTTGATCACAATAAAATAAAATTCTATCTTAACAAATAAACTCGATAGCTGTAGGCAAACACATCAAAGAAGCTCCAACGCTCCATGTAAAATTCCATTCACTTGTCACGATAACATCATTCATTTTCATCACCTGGTATTTTAGGATATTTAGCCCATAAAAAGAGAGTGAGCTTTTATGCCCAGTAAAAAATAAACTTAACAACAAATATAAGTGTTTGAGATGATAATGCTCAGGCTATGCCATGCATTCGATTCAACTTCATTTTGAAATTCATGTGTGAAATGCATAGTTTGTTCTTGACCCAACTCATTGACCATTGTCATAACCAAACAACTTTCATTTTTGTAATAAAACTCCACGTTACATATCTCAAACACTCCCCACATTTACCGGCTACCAAGCACGATAGGGCAAGTGGGCACCTTTTACTTTTAAAAGAAAACTTCCACATTTACCAGCTACCAAGCACGGAGCGGTAATTGGACACCCATTTAATTTTAAAAACACCTCCACATTTTCCTGCCATCGAGCATGGAAGGGCAATTGGACACCCATCAATCATTTCAACCATATCCCCCACATTTATCAGCGTTTAGCATGGAAGGGTGGTTGGGCACCTCTACCAAAATACCGATAACATTTTCACATTTTCCAGCCTCCGAGCGCGAAAAGGCAATTAGGCACCTTAACAAACGCAACACAATCCCCAAACCACACACACAATTTTAAATAACTCAACACTTAATCCAAAACCATGTGAATGTAATGCAATGCATGAATTTCCAAGCATTCCAATCTATCCAAAATTTCATTTAATTGTACAAAATGCTCATCAAGTAAAAATTAATGAAATATTTACACTTTCATGACTCCAAGACCTTTTCATTACCATCCATAAATCCCGAACGAGATATTAACATTACATTCGTTCAACATTTCCCAAGTGACCACACTATTCAACTTCCATAGATTCTTCATAATATCATCATAAATCAAAAATTCATCTTACTCACATATAATCAAGGAAAATCAATTGTAATTTCAACACAAGTTGTCAATTGATTCAAACCCTCTTTTAAACAAAATTCCCAAATCTAAAGTTTCAAGAAAAATTGGGGGTTTTTCTAATTTCTTGTTAAATCCATAAATAATCAAATTTTATTCATCAATATACCAAAACATTTTACACATTTTAAAAATTTGAATGAAAACCTCATTTGTGTACATAAACAACTTAGCGTTAAGGATTTCTAACTCATAATACCCCAAAATCCCAAAATGTCACAAAAACTCACCAAGTCATATATATATATGTGTGTGTGTGTGTGTGCGTGTGTGTGGTTAAGAGAATCCCCTCCCTCAAGAAGGTGAGCAAACAACGAAGACCCAAGGATGAACTCCGACGAAATCGCAATATAACCGGCCAATATCACGATCTACACTTTTCTTTCACTTTTCTTATAAGATCTATGGTGAATACTTAGCATAAAGACGTGAAATCAAAGGTTTGGGGGCAAGGGTTTTCAGACATGGAGGATTGAAGGAGAGAAAATAGAGAAAAGTGAGAGAAAATGAACAAAATGTGGGTTTTATACTGGCTGATCCTGAACAGACCACGACACAACACCACTTGAGCGATGTAACCTTCGCTCATGCGCAAAACTCATACTTCTAGAACTTCAGACCGAACTAAGGCAGATCGCTCAAGTGACCATTCATGCGCTCGAGTGAACTTCGACATCTTCCAGAATCTCAGACTTGTAAAAGTACTGGATGGCCCACAAGACCGCTTAAGCGAACACTTCTTCACTCGAGCGAAGAAGAAAACTTTTAGACTGTTACAATTTTCCCTCCTTATAAAATTTCGTCCTAGAAATTTTCTATAACATCGACTAAACTGACAAAACCACACAATCTACATGCTAAAGAATTTCATTTTCCCTATAATTTACACAACTTGAATTTTCAAGACCTGAAACAAGGTTAAAAGAAATAGCCATAGGGTTTAACACTCGTTGAGCAATCATGAATGGTTTTATAGTCGGCAACATCTTCAAGGGAAGTTTTCAAATACAAGAATTCTACACAGTCGAAACAAATGATTTCTCAAACAACACAATTACCACCTCGACGCTTCAACGAACAAGACTATAGTGAGCAATAATTCAAGAATTGATCATTCTAGAGCGCAATTACAACAATCACTCAGGGTGTTTAAATTTCGAATTTATGGTGTAACCTCCATATTCCAATTCTAATAACTGTACTCCATGACTCTCCTAAGTTACAAGCAACAACTCTAGATGATGAGTATTTCCTCCAACTCATTCACAAGGATCTCAAGGCAATTAACAGAAATGAACGGTTCCCATTATGCATGGGTTCTTAACAGTAACTAAAATGACACAAGGATTGGATGACACTACAACCCATAAAATTCAATAGTGTTTACCAGACCACAGTCTCGCAAGGTTGGTTTTCACACACTTAAGAGCTTACTATCTGCTCTTCAATCGTGCGCCAACACTGGACAATAACTGAAAAGTCAGTAGCCAAAATCCCCGAGGATGGTACTACATGCTTGCCACAAGAAGCTCGCAATCAACAAACAAGGGAAAATAGTTTACCAACATAACTTCTGACATAAAAACAATAATTCTACCCAATGGCTTAGATGCAACACCTTTCTTAAAATAGGACACTAAGTGGTTCTTATTAGTGAACACTTCAACTCGAGGGTAAGTCCAACAATTAGCAGCATTACAAGGCGAAGAATTTGAATGATTCTAGTTCACCACAGCAACATACCGAAACACAATTTCGTCAATCTGTACCAAACTCAACACAACGCAACTAAGCGATGCATAAGGACTAATCATTCATTCTAACAAAAGAAAATTTCTCATTATCTTGAAACATTTTCAAATCTTTCTTTCAACAACAAACCCAGTGATCTTCAACCGTCACCCAACAACGACTATCACTTTCACGGTGATACCACAACGCTAACACAGTATTTCTATATTACAATCCAATTAGAAGTTACCAAAATGTCAACACAACAAATTACAAGGAAAGATCTCATAGACATCTATCATACAACAACAGAAAGCGCTCACAAAACCAAGGTCCCATCACTAAATCCAGCCAAAATAATTTCTCACCAACTCAGACAAATTCTTTTACTCACACATTCAAGACTTGAACACTTCCAAGTCCCTCCAAAAGCGCTTCACCAACTTAACACCCTTATACTCAAGTCCATAAAACTCCGATAACAACCATCTAACTAACTACTCAACAAGACTTTACACTTGATACCCGAACATCTACATGCTATCCAACACTGTTTGCTCTGGGGTGAAGCTCCATATACAACCCTACTCATTCCTTGAACCCATACCGAATTTCTTAGACCAAACTATACTACTCATGTTCCCAAACAAACCATCACTTATGTGCCTTGATGGCAAACATATCCTTACATCACACATGAGTCCAAGCTGGACTTCTAAAGATCGAAGCATACCACTCACACCCTTAGGTCAAGTCACACATATTCCCTTGGCCATTAAACCTCTCAAATTACCCATAAGACGAATGAAGTCACAATAACTCACTCATTGCACAAACCTGCTCCCAACAACTTTCTCTCATTCTATGAACCCAAATGGGCCACCTCAAATGGGCCACCCTACTCCACATCATACACCTAAAAAAAAAAAAAACCTTTATTCCTAACATCCCAGTCCCAATTACATATAATTCTCACAAGACCCCACACACTCAACTTACGAAGCAATAACGTGTTCGCAACATAACTAAAATTATTAATTTAACAAGGATTCATCAAGCATATAAAATTACAAGTCATTACAATCTAATTCCCTTGAAAAACACACATACACACACATATATATAGACATATGCAACATCTGTGATTACTTACAATACCATGGCATTATCATACCAAAACAACAATACATCATGCTACTCCCTCATAATATCACCGTCCTGACCAGGATCACCAAACTGGTGTTGTCCCCCTCTAGGGGCAATGCCGCTTAACATAGCCTAGCTAATTACACTTAAAACAAGTGGGTGGTCCCTTATCTTGTAACTGGATCAACTGATAAAGTCGTTCCTGGTTTGAGACTGGCTGAAGGTTATGAGACTATTGGGATTTTGAAGCACTAGGGGCTCCTACCAACTGCGGACAAAGTCTCTTCACATGCCATGGTTGTCCACATTGGCAGTAAGTGAACATTCGACCACTACCCCGAGACTAGCTCTAAGAAAGAGCCGACTGTTGTCGTAGTTGCCCTTCCTCCTTTTGAGGGCAAGTTGAAGCTTTGTGACCCCATTGGCCACATTGAAAACAAGCCATTTTATTTTGACTGGTAATCCCTAAACTCATCCTCGTGACTAAACCCTGAGGCTCAGTCCACTGCGATTGCAAAGGTGTGCTAGTGCTATCCCTCGACTTCTAGGACGTCTTCGAGTCACCATGTAACCCATGTCCCCTTTGTCTCTTACCCCTCTGTTTCTTTCCCTCTTTCAGGGTGATTACCACATGCGCGGCTGCTTCTATGAGTCTATCATAATTTCGAATCATAGTACCAACCACCTTCATCTTAATTTCCCACCTAAGTCTCTTCTCAAATTTGAAACAACGATGCTCCTTGGTCGCCACTAACTCTGATGTAAACCTAGACAAGCTAGTAAAGACTGCCTCAAACTCCGCTATGGTTGTGTCGAGCTTTTTAAATTGTTTCCTCAAATGCTCTCTGGCTGTGTGTGTGCACTATACGGTCTTTGGCATATTTCTACCATTGACTTGCCCTGTCAATTGAAAAGCCCCCAACGTGACCCAAAGCTCATTATTTACTATATGAAACACCTCAAACGTCTTCACTGTCTGTTCAAGCCACTCGTCTGCTTGGAGTGGGTTAGCACCGCCATAAAACTCTATAGGTTTAGATTTAAAGAACTTCTTAGCCAAAGAAGAGGCCCTAATCTCTCCCATGGTGGCCCGTGCCGCTTCCTCGGCCTTCAAAATGTTCATAGATTCCAAAGTGCACCTACCAACTCCCGAGCCAACAAGCCCATAACACCCTTCACCTTTTGTTCGGCTATACTAGTTTGGTCTACCCCCTCTTATTGATGGGAAACACCCCTACCATCACGATGAGGTCTACCATGACTTCTATCACTACGCCTAGACATCCTATATAAGAATAAGATAAAACTCAGCTCACAAATTATCCCATGTGAAATTTCCCATGCTAACTGAATCGTCTGCACATACCTATACACATAACAATTTTTCATAATACACATACCACATAAACACATAGTCATAGAAAGCACATACGAAGTATCCTCCTAAGATGCCAATTTTCCCCATAAACATTCAAAGAACTCGAGTTAGAATGACATTAATCAGGTGCCCTCCTAACAAGACTCCTAAGAAATCCATAGGCACGAACTCCATCTTAAGAGTTTAATTCCATACCCATATAGTCATATAAACACACACAGATCAAAGTAAGCACATAAGTGTGCCATTCTAGCCTAGTAACCCATTGTGACAAATGTTACTTCCCACGAGCCCAAGGTATTCAAACCTAGTGAGTTCTGATACTAATTTGTAACGTTACGATATTTTAACACCATTTTATAAGTTACCAATCCATTATTATCATTCAATTCCACAACGTTAATGTGATTCAGAGAAAGAAAGACAACAAATTTATAAATCAAAACCCATTTATTCCTCGCAAATCAGTTATCTTATACATTACAACAATTTATAAAATAAGGAACTACAAAATATATATCAAATTGCCCTAGAGGCTTACACCTTTCAAGGCTAAGGGCCTTGATCACAATAAAATAAAATTCTATCTTGGCAAATAAGCATGATAGCTATAGCCAAACAACATCAAAGAAGCTCCAATGCTCTATGTACAATTCCATTCACTTGTTACGATAATATCATTCATCTTCATTACCTGGAATCTGAGGATATCCAACCCATAAAAAGAGAGTGAGCTTTTAGGCCCAGTAAAAAAATAAACTTAACAACAAATATAAGTGTTTGAGATGATAATGTGCATGCTATGCCATGCATCCGACTCAACTTTAATTTGAAACTCATAAGTGAAATGCATAGTTTGTAACCATGCTTGAACCAACTCATTATCCTTCGTCATAACCAAACAACTTTTATTTTTGTAATAAAACTCCATGTTACATAGCTCAAACACTCCCCACATTTACCGGCCACTAAGCACGATAGGGCAAGTGGACACCTCTTACTTTCTAAAGAAAACTTCCACATTTACCGACCACGAAGCACGAAGGGGCAATTGGACACCAATTTCATTTTAAAAATACCTCCACATTTTTGGGCCTATTGAGCACGGAGGGACAATTGGACACCCGTCAATCGTTTCAACCATATCCCCACATTTATCGACATTTAACACAGAAGGGTAGTTGGGCACCTTTACCAAAATACCGATAACATTCTCACATTTTTTGGACTCCGAGCACAGAAGGACAATTGGGCACCTCAACAAACACAATGCAATCCCTAAAGCACACACACACTTTTAAATAACTCAACACTTAATCTAAAACAATGTGAATGCAATACAATGCATGAATTTCCAAACATTCCAATTTATTCAAAATTTCATTTAATTTCACAAAAGCTCATCACGTAAAAACTAATTAAATATTTACACTTTCATGATTCGAAGACCTTCTCATTACCATCCATAAATCCCGAACGAGGTATTACCATTACATCTGTCCAACATTTCCCAAGTGACCACACTATTCAACTTCCATAGATTCTTCATAATATCATCATAAATCAAAAATCCATCTTACTCACATATATAATCAAGGAAAATCAATTGAAATTTCAACACAAGGTGTCAATTGATTCAAACCCTCTTGTAAACAAAATTTCCAAATCTAAGCTTTGAAGAAAAATTTGGGCTTTTCCTCGTTTCTCTATTAAATCCATAAATAATCAAATTTTATTCATCAATATACCAAAACATTTTACACATTTTCAAAAATTTGAGTGAAAAGTCCATTTTAGTACATAAACAACTTAGCATTAAGGATTTCTAACTCATAATACCCCCAAATCCCAAAATGTCACAAAATCTTACTAAGCCTTATATATAAGAGAATTCCTTACCTCAAGAAGGTGAGCAAACAACGAAGAGCCAAGAAGGAACTCCAACGAAATCGCAATCTAACTGGTCAATATCACGATCTACACTTCTCCTTCACTCTTCTTGTAAGATCTATGCTGAATACTTAGTATAAAGAGGTGAAATCAAAGGTTTGAGGGCTAGGGTTTTCAGACATGGAAAAGAGAGAAAAGTGAGAGAAAATGAACAAAAAGTGGGTTTTATACTGTCTGATCTCAAACATACCGCTCGAGCGACCACTCTTGCGCTCGAGCATCAGAGACACAACACCGCTCAAACGATAAAACCTTTGCTCATGTGTAGAACTCATACTCCTAGAACTTAAGACTGAGCTAAGGCAGACCGCTAGAGTGACCATTCATGCGCTTGAGCGAACTTCGACGCCTTCCAGAATCTCAGACCTGCAAAAGTACTGAATGACCAGCAAGACCTCTCGAGCGAACACTTCTTTACTCAAGCGAAGAAGAAAATTTTTAGACTGTTACAGATTTTATCTTAAAACTACTTCACTCTGGTTGTATCTTTACAAGTGAAGAAAAAACAATTTTAGAATAATGACAACGCAATTCCCAAAGGCTCACATCTATTTTCTTCTAATCTTGTTGTTGTCTTTATATATATTATTATTTATTATCATTATTATTATAATTATTGTGATAAATATCTTTTTCATTATATTACTAGACTAACAATGCCAACTGCTATCACATACTATAACTTGCAGCAAACTAACCCCATGTTTGGTAGTGGAAAAAGGATGAGGAATGGAATGAACACTCCCATATAGTGTCTTGAAGCCTTCTTATGCTGCCAAGTGTAAACATTTCTATTTGAAACCCAAAAAAAAAAAAAATTTAAATAAATGGGAGATGTATGATTCAAACCTTAGACCTTAGATTGAATGAAGAAAATTATTATCACTTGAGTAGCACACAATATATAATAAATGTTTTATTTTATTTTTACTTATTTAAATTGCACGTGCGATGCATGTACCCACTGCAGTTGGTGTTCTGAAGCCTTTGCTTCTCCTCATGCCACGCGATAAATTTTTCTATTTTAAAAAAAGTTATAAAAGGAAGTGCACATGGCTAGAGCCCAAACCTTGGGGTTTAAGTTAGAAGACTCTTATCACTTAAGCAATATACATATTAATTTCTTTGTGATTTATTTTTATTCTCACTTATTTAAATTGCGCACATGTTAAGAGAAATTTTAAAATTTATATTAATTTTTTATTTTGATATTGTATTACATCTCTTTCAAAATGAAATAAATATTTTTGTTCCATCAACAAAATAGAGATCATAAATCCCTTCTTTCTAGGTCCACTAAAATTTATGTCAAATAGTGGTGTGGTAGGATGAAGAAAGAAAAAGAGAGGTTGGTTTGTTAATGCATGAACTTTTTTTTTTTTGGTACAACTAAGGTAGTTGATCTTTTTCCTAGATAGTTAATCTATTCTTCTTCTTCTTTTTCTTCTCTCTTTTTCCTTATTTTTGTCCATACCAAACATTAAAAGCACTTAAACTAGCTAAGAGTGTAAAAATGGTCCACTAGCTTGAGACCCCCCTGAGGCCTGGCTTGACTCAATCCGAACTGTCATGATCCAACTCCGGTGCTCAGAGATAGATGTTGCAACTCATCGATTTCTAAAGTTACCGATGATTAATTCTAAATTAAAATGAATTAACAATGCAGTGGGATAAAATAAAAAGTGTACATAAATATTTAATAAATTGAACAAATTAGTTATGCAGGGATAAAATAAAATGTGTACATAAATATTTAAAGTGTACATTGGAGCTTTTATTTATTCAATAAGAGTCAGATAATAGTTACAAATAAAAACAAAACGGTGGTTATTCCAAGTTCCGGTCCTTCTTTATGGAGTAAAACTTCTTCTTAATTTCCATTACCTGAAAGGTTTTAACAACTATAAATACATGGCAGAGTGAGAAATATTATACTGAAATCAAAAGGGTATAAAAGTCACCATGGATAATTATTTAGGCTAAATAGTGAATAGTTTGGTTTGAATAAATAAATTTTTTAAATAACAGAAATATAATGCAGAAGTCATATAAGCAAAATAATCATAACCACGGTACAAAACAGAATAGAGTGTCAATAGATCCATAACAAATAGAGGGTCACTAAAGTGATTAATCAGAGGACCAATGGTTATTTAAGTCCCCTAAGACATGGGACCTCCGTGGTGGTACTAATAAAACACATCAGTAAATATTAAATCCCCAAAATCATAAAAGTTTATATCCATGGGTTTCCATTTTAAACAAATAGAGTTCACAAAATAAATAAGATAATTGAAATGTTAATATAATTTATAAAGTATGATTTGCATAAAATAATTCATAAAACAATTTTACATAAAACAATTCATGGCTATTTAAGGTATAATATAACTCACCTAAATAGGAACTCCTAATTTTACTCTTCCTTTTCTGAGGCTCTTTCACTATGTTGATTCATTTCTTCCTTATTTGATTCAACTTCCAGGAGTTCACCTATTTGTATAGGTGATTCACGGATTTGGGGACGCTGCTGTGCGGGGTGCGCAACAGCATCTGCTGTGCGGCGGAAATGGGCCCATTTTGGGGCTCATTTTGATAATCCGGACCGTTCACATTTTAGAATACATCAAGTAGAACATGCCTGCAAAAAATCAAGTTAATCGGATATCGTTTACTCATTCATCCACTCACATTTCTATCTACAAAAATAAATAATAATTGTGATTTAAAGTATTAAATGAATACAAATGTGAGTGGATGAATAGGTAAACGATATCCAATTAATTTGATTTTTTGCAGACATATTCTGCTTGATGTATTCTAAAATGTGAACGGTTCGGATTATCAAAATGGGCCACGAAATAGGCCCATTTCTGCGCACAACAGATGCTGCTGCACATCCTGCGCAGCAGCATCCCCAAACTCGTGATTCACTCAAGAAGACTTGGGTGTCAAGTCTCTTAGTACCAACACGTGGCTTTATTTGCCACCCCTTATTGTTTTCATCCTTACCACTAAGCAAAGTTTATCCAAACAAATAGGTAATTATCCTTTCTGCCCAAATACTAAACTAATTGTATTATCATTTTTTTAAAAATCATAATGACCCTTAAGTTAAATTAAATTACATTTTATGTATATCAAATATATATATATATTTTCTTTAATCATAATTAGTTGATATTAACGTGGTGTTAAAACTAATTAAATATTTGGGGTGTCACATGAACCCCTCGAGTTAGGGCTAGGGTCATGCTTTTTTTGGCCCAGCCCGGCCTCGACGAACCCGATCGAGGCCTGGCCTGTTTGACTTGCCCGACTCCCAACGTCACCTATAAGCTATTTTGGTAAAAAAAAAAAAAAGTTACGCTCAATCCAAGCCTAGGCCCAATTACCCTTAGACTTATATTTTTTGAGAACTGGGTCAGCCTGGTCTTATTTATGGCAGGAGCTCGAGTGATCCTAGCGATTTTACACCCCTAAAGCTAGCTACTTATAGAAAAATTTGGTCAAAGTTTTTATGTATTAAAGACACAATACAAACCATTATTACCAAAATATTCTTACTATCTAATTTCATATTTCAAACTTAACTTTTGATCCAAATATCATTTTTTTTTAATGAAATTAGTATTTTTTGAATTCTCTCATCAAGATCTATCAAATAAGATCCATGTTAGTCATGAAATTATATATATAGTACATTTTTTACTGTCAAAACTAACGTTAACGGTAAAAATTTTAGCATTTAAGTAGTAAAATACCATCACTATCACTAAATATCATAGTCACTATAACTGTTACCGCTATTAGTAGAAATATTAATTAAAATTTTATCAAAACAATAAAATGATAATCTTAATAGAATAAAATTTTACTATTCATTTAAAATGGAGCATCAACAAATAAAAAGTAGATTACATATTACTATTGCAAATCAGAGTAAAATTTTATTGTCACTTATTAACAAACAAAACACAAACCACATATCACCGGAGTAAAGAAAAGTAAAACTAATCTAATGGCAAACAAAAATACCATTATTTAATCAGATTCAATAAAAACAATCATAACAAACTAAATATACATTGTTCAACCTTCAATCTCACTTGAAAAAACTTTAACAATTATTCACTCTTCATCCAAAAAACCAAACGAAACACACATTGATCTAATTGATTCACACACGTAGTATGTGTTACGAGTTCTAATAATATAAACTAGTGGTTGGCACACATCATGCGTGTGCAATTCAAGCAAATAAAAATAAAAGCAAATGATAAAAAAATCGATATCACAATATGTGTGTTACTCAAGTGGTAAGACCTTTCTTTTCCAGAACTAAAATCTTAATTTCAAGACTTGTGCACTTCGCTAGAAATAAAAGTTTTAGGATACCAAGTTCTGCTTTTGCTTTATATAATATATAGATGTCACATAGCATGAAGAGAAGCAAAAGTTTCAAGACACTAAGTCCAACATTTACTTTATGTAGATAGTATAGATAAATATATACAATTATTGGTTAATTGAAGATATTTGTTTTCTGCAACATAGTTTTGATGTTTGTGAGATCCAGTTTGTGCGAAGGTTGGCGAATGGAGTCGCACACTTGTTGGCCAAATGAGTAGTGGATGGGACCTATAGTAGCCCGAGTTAAGACCCGACCTTTTTGTACTATTTGATTTGAAATCTGGTATCTATAGTTGTTGTTGTTATTGTTTAAACACCCTCTAGTCATGTTGTTGGTTGAGAGTGGATGTTTGAATTGTTGGGTTATGTTTCGAATAGGTTAGGAGTTAGTATGTCAAAGGTAATTCTGTTAGTTTATTCTTTAGTTCGCTCAACCAGTCTTTCATTTCTCTCAAAACTTGTGTTTACTGTCTGAACTTCTAGGAGTATGATGTTCTTCACTCAGGCAGTCTTTTCTTTGCTTGAGCGGTTTCCTTACAGGTCTAAACTCTAAGAAGGGGTCATTTTTCACTCGAGCGGTGGTCAGTTCACTTGAGCGATCTGTTCTGCAGGGTTAATGTTCTGGGAGTTTGATTTCTTCGCTCGAGCCATGGTTTTGTGGCTCGAGCGGTGTTTTGTGTCTGACACTCGAGCAGTGTTTTGGTTGCTCGAGTGATCTACGTCTATAAAGATACGAGAAAAAATATTTTCTTTCATTTTTGCTTTCCTCTCTCTCTGAAAGCTTTCTGAGACATTTTCTTCTCTCTAGTTCTTATATAAATCTCTATATACACTTAAAACCCTAAATCTCGCCACCTTGGTGCTTTGGGTTAAAGGATATAGCTCCGAGAGGTGATCATTTTAATTTGAAAAGGTCCAAGATCTGTTTCTGTCAAATTTTGGGATTTATTCCTATTCTCTTCCTACTTTAAGGTAGGGATTCCTTTAACATCTTTATATGTTTTTTAGCTTTGTTATTTGCTGTTGAATAGAGAAATGTTTGGGGGTTTGATTTGGATTGATTTGGGTTGGTTTTGGGAGTATAAACGAGGGGTTTTTAAATGGATTCATGTGAAATGTTGTGGAAATGGTTGTATTGATGATTAGGCTTGAAATCTTGAAAAAAAAAAAATTTAAATGAATTTTTGAAGGAAACAAATATTTTATTCAAAATCTTTGCAAATCATTGGTTTTGAAAAAGGAGGTAAATGATGGGGATATGTTGGACCTTTACTAAGTTGAGAAGTGGAGTGAAACATGTATTGTTACTCCTATGTTGAAATTCTAAAATTTCTATCCGTTGGTTACAATTTATTTCTTATATAGAGATATCTGTTTTGAGCTATCAATGGAGGATAGCTTAATTATTGTACAAATTGCATGAAGATTAGGTTAATTAAAACCATTAACTCATATATCTTACATTTGAACACCATTTCATCTTTATACATTGGAAATGTATCATTTAAAAAAAAAAAAAAGGTGAATACCTTGATAGATCTGGTTAAGGGGTGTGGTTATGGTTATATCTGTAACAATCTATTCTGGGTGACCACTCAAGCAGTAGATCGGTCACTCAAGCAAAGATGCTAGGCTTCCAGTATTTTGCTTGTTTGTAGGGGGGACCACTCGAGCAGTAGTGTGGTTGCTCGAGTGTAGAAATGAGGCTTCCAGTATTTTCACTATATCTCTACAAAACTTTTGAGACCTTGTGTTTACCACTTGAGCGGTCTCTTTGATTTGAGCACATCGCTTGAGCGGTGGAAAGTACGCTCGAGTAGTCTGTTCGGGACAACTATTTTAAATTTCGATCTAAGCATTTTTTTGGCTCACTTTTTCACACTACTCTTTCTCTCTCTAAACCTCATTTATAAAAACCCTAGCTCCTAAACACTAGGTTTCATCTATTTTTAGTTATAATCCATCTTTGCATCTTCATCAAAGTTGTTTATCTCACCAAAGGCTACATTTTGAACCAATTGGATCTTGTTATTGTGAAAGTTTATCTCTTGGGTTTACATCTTTCCTCTCACAACTCTTGAGGTAGGAATACTTTTACCCTTGTATATCTATATTTTGGTTTGAATATGTGTTAATTTCATGGTGTAGATGTGGGATTGGGAGTGGATAATGATGTACATATATATATATATATATATGGACATAAATGGTGATGGTGGGTTTTACCTTAAGATTTGTAGAAGAATTGATTAATTCTTAAGGAAAAATAGTGGACACATCTTGTATTTAGGCAAATGAAAGAATGAAATGAAAAGCCCTAATTGTTATATAAAACCCTAATTAATGTTCATGGCTCTTGCTTAGTAATAGATGGGAAATCTTGGGAAATGGAAATGTATTGTGATTCCTTGTTTTGGAATGAAATTTGAGTTTTGATGGCTTTTTTGCTATACACTATGGTCTTACCGTGTGGAGAAAATTGTGGTGCTCATTTTCTTGGTCGTGTAAGGATGACAAATGTGGGAATGTTTGAGGTGTGCACGTGCTTGATCGTGTGAGGACAATAAATGTAAAAAGTTGAGGTGCCCACTGGCCATCTATGTGATGACGGAGAAATGTGGAAATTAGTTAAGCAATGTGCATTGGATTATAAAATTGGGTAATTAAAAATTCATGGGTAAGAATTGTGGCAATACATACTTTAAATCAAATGTTTATATACTTGGTTAAATGTATTTTTTTTACTAGGCAATTGCTCATTCCTATGTAACAACATTTCAGGACTTGGTGAACCGCAACCACATCAATGAAGACAAAGTCAACCAACACTTTCGTTTTAGACTTAAAGATTTTGTTGAAATTGTAATCTAATTGTCAAACTTTTTTGTTGTTTTGGAAATCATGGTCCCTTTTGTTGTTTGATGGCCATGTTTCGAACTTGTAAGCCCATAGGGCAATTGTTTTGCTTTCTCTAACTTAATGAATTGTGAATAGTTAATATGTAATTTGTAACTCTGAATCTATAGTTTAATGAGAAAGAGAACTTTTGGGATTGACCATGTAGTTGTCTTGGTATATTGTGTATATATAATTTCATGTTAGAATTATTTTATTTGAATCATTTGGGGGTGTTACAAATTGGTATCGGAGCTAACCAGATTTGAATACCTTGAGCTCATGGGATGTGGCTTTTGCCACAATAGGTTTATCATGTTAGGATGGGATGTTGGTATCCTATATGTTTGTGTTTATGTGGTTGCGTAGCTATGTGGGTATGGGGTCAAGTTTCTAGGATACGAATTATGTCCATTACACTTATCAAAGTCCCTTTGGAAAGGCACTTGCTCAATGCCTTTTCCACTTGAAAGTCCTTGAGTGTCGTAGGACAAGTTGATATCTTAGGAGTGTGATCCATATGTGCTCTATGTGTTTATATGTACTTATGTGGTTTGTCTTATGTGTGATGAATGTATTAGTGGAGTTGTGATAATTCAAGTGTGGCGTGTGGGTTGGCGTGTGAGTAAATGAATTGCACGTTAATCCAACTTTACCTTTACTCTTATATAGGATGTCTGGGCATGGCAGAGGCTGTGGTAGACCTCGCCAAGGTGGTCGGGGTATTACAGTCCAACATGATCTTCCTCCCCAAGAAGAAGGGGTAGGACAAAATAATGTGGTCGCACCTCTGGCCTAAGAAACAATGGGGGCATTAGCCTAAGAAATGGTTGGGGCTCTTAGAGAGTCTATGGACATATTGAGAACCAAGTAAGCGGCTAGAACCATAGAAGGAGAAACTAGAACTTCATTCTTAAAGAAAGAATTTTTCGGTTCTAATCCAGTTGAGTTCAATGGCGGGCCGGATCCCATGAAGGCCGATGAGTGGCTAGAACAAATTATCAAATCCTTCGAAATCTTGGATATCTATGAGGGACAACTTCAAGTAGAGTTGGCAGCTTATCAATTAAGAGGGGAAGCTGGTCAGTGTTGGAAGTTTGTTAAACACCGAGTTGAGCACACTTGGGAGGCATTCACTCATGACTTTCAGGAGAAATTCTTTCCTCCCACTGCTAGAGAGCGGTTGTGGAGGCAGTTTGAGGAGCTGTTGCAGTTTGACATACTAGTGGATGAGTTTGAAGCCACATTCACCAGTCTTTTCCGTTTTGCACCTAAACTTGTGGCGATGGAGGGGTGCCGATGTTTAGAAATTTTAAGAAAAGATTGAAGCCGAAAATTTTAATGAAGGTGGTGGGTAATATGATTAGGGATTATGATCGGTTAGTAGAGGCCTCAGCACATGTGGAAATCATGATAGAGTTAGAGGAGGCAAGGCAAATGTTGACGATGTCGGAATACTCGGAATCCCTGGGTGATCAGGGGTCCTCTAAGAAGTCTAGGGGTTCGTCGTCTTTTTAGTGTAACACCCCAAAACTAATAACAACAACCCACATCATCATATTTAATAGAAGAGCAGAAACTTACATAATATAGACCTTACATTGATTCTCTTTTACCATACAAAAGATGACATATGCATGTATACATTTATAAATCCTACATCCTGAATCTATAGCATATGACTTGTATAAAGGAACTGGAACAAAGAAAGTACAAATAAGTTAATGCCTTACTGGCTACATCTTTCCAAGTCGACACTTGGGAGCAACAAAATGAGTTGAACTTCATACATATAAAGCCCAAGGCTTGTACAACAAGTATTTACATAAATGAACAAAAGAAGCTCTCAATTCCAAGGTCCTCCCAAGCTACGTCTTTGGTGGAGGCATATCATCAGCTCCGGAAAGTTGTTTTCTACGTACGGTGAGCTAAAAGCCTAGGAGAGATACTTGAACACAACGTACGATGCTTAACAAAGTCATATGGTGAATGCATATGCATGCTATTTGCCAGAACATTATGCTTTCTCTTTCAAAATAATGCAATGTCTTAGTTATATGTATATCAATTCATAAAACAATACTTTTTAAATCAGAAAACAGGGCAGTGGATACAAAACATTGGGAATCTCTAGGTACGTGTCTGCCAGTAGGCTATACAAGCACTGCCAAAGCCATTTTACCAGTACCAACTAGAAGGATAGGCACCTAACCGCGCAGGTTTCTGAAAGGACAAAAACAGGCCAACATAACAAAATCACAACTACACCTCCTAACCAGATTCACTAAAGTATACATCCATTTTTCTCAAAATGATATATTTTCAATGTTTATGTATGAAACATTGTTCAATGCATGATGTATGAGTAGTTGGTTTTAATTAACCTAATCCTCATGTTATTTCTACAAAAATCAATACTATCATCCACCGATAGCCCAAAACAGATATCTATACTTAATAGATAAATTTCCAACAACAAGTATAATTTCATAACCTCAAAATGGGAGTGATAATAAATATCCAACTCCACCCTCAACATCAACAGATACATTTATTTTGTCTTTTCAAAACTCAACATATTTTCCTTTTTGTTCATAGGTCAAACATCAATGATTGCAATAAAACATCTTTCACTTTCAAAACCCATTTTCTTAGAGAAATTCCCAATTTCTCAACACAACTCAACACTACTCATTCCCATAACCTTTCTCAAGAATTCTTTTGAAAACCCCTATTTTATATTTCAAAAACAAAACCCTAAATCAAACCCCCAACTCCCAAATCATAATACTTTAGAAGGAGTTTATAACTAAGCTAAGAATCATACAAGAAGGTTGAAGAAATCCCTACCTCAAGAATAGAAGAAAAAGGAAGTAAGACCTAACTCTTGACAGAGTCAAATGGAAGTTTCACTGATCAAAATGTTCTCCTTCACGAGCTCTACACTTTACTCCAAAGCACTAGGGTGGTGAGATCAGTAGATTTGGGTGTATTTTAGTGTTTAGGTAAGAAGTAGAGAGAGAGAAAGTGAAAAAATTAGGTTTTTGGAATGTATTAGAGAGAGAGAAAGTAAAAATTGCCAGAAAAGGACTTTTTTCCAATCTGATATATGCACAGACCATTCGAACAACCAAAACACCGCTTGAGTGTCAAACACAATAAGTGACACGGCTCGAGCGCACAATAACCCTCTTTCAAAAGTTTTGCAGACTATAGAAGACCGCTCGAGTGAAAAAAGGACCACTGGAGCGAAGCTCACCCTACTCCCAGTAGTTTTGCAGACTTGCAAACGTACTGAGAGAGCCTAAAGACCGCTCGAGCGAAGAAAAGACCGCTCGAGCAAACTTGAAGAAAAAAAATATATATGAACTCCTTTGAAAAATGAACTACCAACCTATTCACAACACAGCCAACAACTCCAAACAACCAAACTCGACAACAAGACAAGAAGAAGTATAGACAAAAATAAAGAGTATCAGATCTCAGATCCTAGAATATGAAAGGGTCAGGTCTAACCCAAGCCGTTATAATCTTCCCCTCTTAAGAAATTTCGTCCCCAAAATTTAATTCAAAACCACAATCACCACGATCTAATCCCATTGACAATCCATACTAGTAATAATGATAAAACAATGTCATCTAGCATAAAATATTACAATTCGAATCTCCAAAACACTTACAATGTTTACATATTACAACACAATGAAATTTTTATATAAAACTCAAACACCAACTGTAGACACCCCATTTTTGACCGTCCTCAAGACTTGGACGTCATCGCTTGTGCATTCGATGATTATGACTGCATGTTCTCGTTTTAGTGCCCGAAGTCCTCGGCGGAATGTCCTGTCTTTGAGCCTTCAAACCCTATCTATTCTATGCCTTGTTTTGGACCAAAACCCTAGTGCTTCAAACCTTAAGACCCTAGAACCTGCAGGCCTCCTCTGGTGGGTTGCCGACCACCTTTTGTGGGCTTCCGAAAACCCTTGTGCCTTGCCGACCAATGGTGTGGCCTGCCGGCCATTTTTGGCGGCCTGCCGGCCATCAGTGTTTTTTTCCAGATATTTTGTTGACAATTGTGCCAGCTGTTGACACAATTGGCTGCATCTCCCTACACATGTATGGAAGGATGTATCTCAGCCAAATGCATGTTTTTATATATAGAGGAGGTCTTGGCCCCCTTTTTTAGAGGTTGGAATTTTTGGAGCAAAAATTATCTCTCTCTCTTTTGCAAGTTTGTCCATAGTAGCTTAGATACACCACACTTTTACCTACACCTCCTTAACCAAAGTGGTTCATCTTTGAGCTGAGGTTCGTTGAGGCATTCTTGGAGCTCTAGAAGGTGGTTTTGGCTTGAATTGCTGCCTAGAGTTGGTCTTCCCTTCAAGAGGTATAACACTTGCCTTTTTAACTTGCTTTGCATATTTGTTTTTTCTTATCTTGTCCCACTGATTTGGGCTGTTTTGGGGCTTTAAAAAACTCTATTTTTATGGGTTGAAATTGGTGGTTTTAGGCCATTTAAAGTTAGGGGGTGGACCACCATTAGGGGGTGGTCCACCATTCTTTCTTCCTTGCTTGTAAGGCCTTTCCACATTTGTTTCCCACTTTCAAACCATTTTTTTTGGGCTTTTGAATATTGAATTTCAGAGTATTTTCAGTGGTGAAAATCATGTTTTAAAGTCTAAATTTGGAGGGGTTAGCCTCTCTTCCTTGTGTTTTGTTTGCTAGCCTAGATAGCTCTATGTGTTAGCATATTTTTCTAGTCTTTTATAACATATTTCCAGCATGTTTTAGGCTGTATTTAGACTATTTTGTCTCTATTTTGGACTGTTTAAGTCATTTGAGTCTTGTTTTGCATGCTTCTAGTATGAGTCTCCTCACAAGCTTGGTGTTTTAGGCCTTTAGACATCATTTGTTTGAGTTGATTGTATGTTTTAGTGCCTTTCTCACTTAATTTCAAAAAGCTTAATCTCTGTAACCTCCCTCATTTCTTGGTTTTTTTTTTTTTTTTTTTTAATTTTCTTTGAGGGTTGTGTTAACCTTAGGATTGTTTAAGCTTGAGATTAAGGTCCATGCTTAATGGGTTAATCCTCTTTTGGGGGTTCATTATCAACGACATGACACCTCTCTCTTGCTTTAAACTACCCCTTGTTTGACACTTCCTTCTCTTTTAGAGGACTTAACTCACCAATGGACTTAATTGGTTAAAGAATGGAAGGGTAATTAAAACGAGTAACTAAAAGTTGAAACTAAAATTGTGCAAAGATAAGAATTTGGTTGTGTTTTGGTGTGTTCAATAAGATGTTAATTGAACACAAGGAAAATTGGGGCATTTCATACTCAAAATGATGAAATGTGCAAAGTTTCCTAGGTCTCCATTGCCCTTGATCATGCATGATAGGGTGAAGGTAGTGGGTCTTGTTTACACATTTATTAACTTGTGCACCTTGGTTCTTTAGCCATCATGCAATGAAATTGCTTGATTGATGGATTTTGAACCAAGTGTATCACTCATTTGAGCTTGTTTTGATGATAATGAGGGATACGCAGTATAAACAACCTATGAGAATACCCTCTCTTTGCTCTGTTTGCTCTCTGTTGGAGCAGGAAATGGTGCATCATCAGTGGTTGGCCGGCCGGCCATTATTCTTGGCCTATAGGGCATCAGTGTTGGACAGCAACCCCTATTGGTGGCTGGCCGGCCACCACTTCTGGCCTGCCAACCACCAGTGAAAATTGAACAGAGTATTTGTGAAGTAGAGCAGAGTTGGTCTCGAAGAGGAAAACCAGTGCAAAGGTTGTGTAACAGAGGCTTTTGGAAGCAAACAATGGAAGTTCTTCGGGTGGAAACCGAGCATGCATTGGGCCTCTCTCGTTTTCGGGACTAGTTAATTAGTTTAATTATTAATTAGTTAGTCATAGTTGTGTTGTGGCTAATTAAAGTGTTGTAATTATTTATTTAGTTAACTTGTTTAATTAGTTGCTTTGTAATTAATTAGTTAATGTAGTTAGCTAATTAGCTTCGTATTGTACTTATCTAATTAGCTTAAAGTAGTTAATTAAATTAGTTCATTATTGTAATTCATTAATTAATTAGCTTAGAAAGTTAGCTTATTTATTCAAGTTTTGTAATAATTAGTTAAGTAGTTTAGCTTAGCTAGTTTATTCTTTCGGATCTTCCTGCGCAAGGGTGCAATGTTGTAATAATGTGTATGTCTTCTAACCCCACGTCTTTCTCCCATTTATTTATCTGCTTATGATGGTTAGATTAGGGACATCACGTTTCAATTAGCATTCCTCATGTTTGCATCCACTTGTATTGCATACACCGAAGCTCGGTTCATCATTCTAACTGCATTGTTAGTTCAATATTCTTTGAATACGTACTTAGATCGCATGTTATCAAATTGTTTCATATGCCATGTTAAGTAGCCGAGCCTAGTAATTGCATATCGTATGTGTTGCATTAGTCATAATTGCATAGTTAGAATCACACATTTTTCTAACTTTGTTTCTTTTTGCTTGGAGTACTAGGTAAGCTTTTATTTTCTTTAGCATAATCGCATACGTGTGAATGTTACCATGAGGCTAAGTGCTTACTTGTTAAACTGTTTGAATGCTTGTGGATGAAGGCTTGTTGCTTGAATTAGAATGATTCGATGAATGTATGTTTAAGCCCATTATGTCAAGTGGCAAATTCACAAGCTTTAAACCCACTTTGTTAAGTGCCAAATTCAAACCCTTTTCGAAAAACAAAACATGAAATTGAATTGTTTCAATTTGAGCAAACTAGTCTATACCTTGTGTGTGCACATCACATAGTACTGCTAGCCTAATAAATCGGACCAAGAGCATATAATATAGATAAGGATCACAATCATGAATAGTAGAGGCCGATCTTTGATCGGGCGAGTGGGGGTGCTCAAATGCATTCATGACCTTCCCCTCCCGTATCTAAGTTCCTGTGCCGAGACAATCTTAGTGATGATGGACACGTGACCTTTGGCACGAGTCATGGGTTTTCTAAATTTTTCAAAATATTTAGGTGGCGACTCTATATCTGGCAAAGCAGTCCAATTTTGGCATTTTTGATTCAAAATCAATTTTCCAGAAGATTTGCCAGATTTGGACTCTTTGGTGTTTATCAAATTTCACGTTGCACTTGTGATATTAGATTCAGAACCACGGGAGTCCGAACTGTAGGGCTTATTCTGAGCTTCGGAAAGGGGACGCGAAAAAGTCGAGCTACACTAACAAACAGGTCTGAATACTTCTCACGAACTTCAACCTCACGCTTCCAAGTCGCCTCCTCAACTCCATGGTGTCACGATAACACCTTAACCAATGGGATAGTCTTGTGTCTCAAGACTTGATCTCGACCATCTAACACCCGAACTGACCTCTCTTCATACAAGGCATCCTCATCTACCTCTAATTCGGCCCGATCCAGCACATGTGTGTTGCTGGTTTTTCGCCCTCCTCGGAGGGGTTTAGTCTCCTCGGATGCAATTACCCTACAATTCGAACTCCCGTGGTTCTGAATCTGGTTTCACAAGTGCAATGTGAAATAGAAAAATGAATGAAAGTCCAAATCCTAGAAAATCCAATAATCATCAGAGATGACAAAAATGGATTGCATTTCCAGATTTCAGAGTTGCCACCTAAATATTTTTGAGAAATTTAGGAAACCCGTGACTCGTGCCAAAGGCCACTTGTCCGTCATAACCAAAGTGTCTTGATTTGGGAACTTAGGTATGAGAGGGGAATGTCATGAATTTAGCACCCCACTCACCCGATCAAAGATCGGCCTCTACTAAATCATGACGTGAATTTTTATGGACATTATATGCTCATGTTCTGATTATTAATTTACTAACATTACTATGTGAAGCAAACAAGTATAGACCACGTCATTTACTTTGGATTGCTTTGATTTCATGTTTTGTTTTTTAAAAGGGTTTTGAATATGTGCTACTCAAAGGAAAAGCGAGCTCATATGTACAATAATAAAAGTCATTCCAATCTAAGAAAAATAGCCTCCATCCACAAGCATTCATAGAGATATTTCAAGTAAGCAAGTAGCCTCATGGTAGTATGCTCGACATGATAACAAAACACACATGCAGTATGGTAAAGTAAATTCTTACCCAAAACTCGTCCAAGGTAAGCCAAAGAAAAGCAGATAGTTGGGAAGATGCACGATCCTAATATGCAAAATGTCTAATGCAACACATACAAAAATGCAACTACTTGATTCGACTGTGAACATGTCATATGGATCCACTCAAAGTATGTGGTAGCGCATGTATTCAAGTAAGAAATAATCAATGATATAAGTACGATGAGCCGAATCCTAATGCATACAAAGATGGATACAAATCATGGTAGTGATAAAAGAAAATATGATGCTATACAACTATGGTAAGCATTTAAATAAAATGGAGAAAGAAATGGAGGTTCGAAGACATACATCAAATGCTACAAACTTGCCCTCGTACAAGAGGATCTGAATGTCCTATTAACTAATTATTACAAATACGAATCTCAAAGCTACTAATCTAAAGGCTGTTGAGCAGCTCCATCTCCGGCAACAGTTGAGCCTTTGTACTATTACAATGCCCACTTATCCTCATTTGGTATGGCTCTTTTACCAGAACATGTATAAGTGGCTCACTAGTGTAAGACTTCTGTCCATTATTGATGGCCACATTGTCAGCATCACAGAATCTATGATTGCCCGAGTGTTAGGTTTCTTTGCCAAGTCGGACAACCAGCCCTTTCCGGAAGTTGAGGGTCAACAACCCATACACCGCCTCATCCAAGAGTACTTCCCGAGGGCCCATGGTGATGCAAGTTACACGTGCTTGCGTCGGAGCAAGCTACCTGGCTACTTATTATTCATTGAATCAGTGATACATAAGAATGCCTTTCCACTTGGGCATAAAGTTGAGCGCCGAATGGAGTTTGTCTGGGTCCTACATGGTTATCAGTTATCGCTTGAGCACGTGATCTGGATGCATATGCGCAAATTTTTACAGGAGGCCGTTCAACCTCAACCTATGCAGAACCTGACTTGGCCTTTGCCATTTGCCAACTTGCTCACACTTCTCTTTGAGTTGAACGACCTTTCAATTGATCCGACTGAGGAGCTCGACACTACTTATTTGATTTTCAGGCAACGAGAATGGCAGTATAGCTTATCCCGCATCCCGTAACAAGTTGGTGCCCCAGTTGGTGAGGCCCATGACGCCATGCCCGACCAACCACCTCATCTTGCCTTCCCTGTGCCTTCCCAAGTGGACTTGTTATACATGACTCGCGATGAGTACTTATAGCTTTGGCACTCTGTGGATTAGGTCCACAGTAATCTTCACGATCACCACCAGATCCTCATGGAGTTGTGCACGAATTTTTAATCTTATCGGGACTATGCTTAGGCAGCTTTTGACCAGCTCAACGCCTGCCAGCTCGACATTCAACAATCAGTTGCCTCACTGCACATTGATTTTTATACATATCAAGAGTCGAGCCAGTAGCGTTTTGACCAGCTTGGCACCCGAGTTCAGGACGAAGCGTTCGAGATGCGGTCATTGATAAACGCCTTGTTTGCCCAACATTTCCCTCTATCTCCACCACCGGATTCTTAGTAGTACCAGGCTATCCTTTTCTTTGTCTCTTTTATTTCTGTGTTTACTTTTATTTGTTTCTCTTTCCTTTTCAAAAAAAAAAGTGTGCGTGTGCGTGTGCGTGTGCATGTGCGTGTGCGTGTGCGTATGTTGCTATTTGCCTACCTGGATGTGCACCTACAATATCTGGTAATATTCTCTCTTTCCTATTTACTTCGCATCTACTTCCATTGAGGACAATGTCATATTCAAGTTGGGGATGAAGGTATTTTCTTTTGTGCATTTCTATTTGGCTCATAATTCATGCTTATACCTACTTTACTTGATTGCATTACTTAACTTGATGTTGACTTGTTGCTAGTAGGGTAATGATATTTGCATATGTTAATTAGAGAGCATAGTAGACTTGTATGAAAAGAGTTTATTGGGTAAACACTTGCATGTGATGTTTGCACTAGAATAGTTATTTGTGGTTGTGGTATTAGTACACTTATCATAATTATGCTTTGATTCACATGAACACACTATCATAGCGGTTGACCTCTCTATTATAATCCCTAGTGTACATCATTGATAATTGCTAGTGTTGCAGAAAAGAATAAATGACTAGCCTTGATTCTCAAAATAAATCAATAATAAAAAAAAAACACTTGTCTTGTTTGAGTTCGTAGCCTCTTTTACTCGAGTTATTAAGCCCACAGGGGTGTCTCTACACCTAGTGCCCTAAAACCATCTAGTTTGGGAGTCATTGGCCCAATACTTGCTACATGGGTTAATTAGAAAGCTTAAGGGACCTAGACGTTGCACAGTTAAAGAAAAAATAAGGAAAATGACTTGTTCAGATTCGTAGCCTTTTCAGCTCAAGTTATTAAGCCCGTAGGGGTGTCTTCACACCTAGTGCCCTAAAACCGTCTGGTTTAGGAGTCATTAACCCAATGCTTGTTACGTGGGTTGATTAGAAAGCTTAATGGATCAAGACATTACATAGTCTACTAAAAAAAAAAAAAACATTTTGAGAATTTTAGTTACAAAAGTTTAATCTTGTCTGTATATGTTGGGGGTTATTATGAGTTACACTAGGCTATTATAGTGGTTAGTTAACTAGTTATAGAGATTTTACGTTACACTAAGGTTACTGATGATGTATTCTACTAGCATTCACAAGTACATAGAACTTGAGTTGTGTAATACTGAATTGCAGTCTCTGCTCAATAGATTCCTTCATGCTTGATTACTATGCCTTCAATGACCCATCATGTCTTAATATTGCACTTTAGTGGCACATAAGTTAATTCTTGAGTGGTGTAATGTGATTGATTGTTGTTGGATAGATGTGAATATGTTAATGTTTGTGGGTATCATTTCTGGAAAACCTCATGAGACTTTACTCATCCACTTGGGGTAACTTTGTGGTTTAAAGGCTTGTTGCATATGTTAAATGCAACCGTTCTTCCCATGAAAGAGGAGATAGCTAGATTTTGTTTAATTCTTTCCATCTTTATTCCTTTCTTGAGGACTAGCAAGTTGGGGGATGTGATCGGGGTCGAATTATACAACACTAAGACCGTTAATTAGGATCTCTTAACTTTACTTGCTTGTCAAACTATATATTTTATGCCTGTTTAATGTCAATCAGGTTGTACATATTGGGAGCATAAATGAGCAAAAATGAAGAACTTGTAGAGAAAAGTGCTTCTTGTGCTTGCGGAGGCCCATTCTTGCGCGTGCGGCCTTTACCTCGCAGCCAAACAGGGCCCAAGTTTTCCGCACATGCGGTGGCCCATTCCCATATGTGCGGAACCGTTGTCGCATGTGTGGCCATACCCCGGGACACGAGCCTACTGTTTTGAACCTGTTGGAAAAGGCTAGAGGTATAAAAAGATAGAAAATAGGCTGGATTAGGGTTTGGAAAAATTCCAAGAGAGAGAAGAGGCTAGGGTTTGGAAAAAAGTGATTCTCAAGCTTCAAAGGCAATTTCCACGGAGGATTCTTCTTCCTCCACTTCTTCCCACTCCGCCATGAGTGGCTAGGCTCATCTTTCTAGGATTTGGATGAAACCCTAGCCATGTAAATAGGTTTTCTTTTTGGTTTTCTTTTATGTACTGGTTTGAACAATTGTATGGTATTTAAGAAGTTTCAAATATATGTTTTCCATTATTTCTTTGAGTATTCGGCTTTCTGTGATTTTTGAATGCTTTCCGTACAATGGTTTTTTCCCCCCCTTTCATATTCAAGGTATGAGCGAGCCATACTACGAGGGACGAGTCGTTTTGCTACCCTAGTTTAGAGCGAACGACTCGTACTACTTAAGATGGTTCGTGCCTATCCATTGAACATGATAACTCTCTTGATAAATGTTTTGAACTTGTAGTTGCGAAGTATTATTTAGTTCGAACCCTAGCATAATTGATTTTCAAATTGAAATCTTATTTATGTAACTAGTGGTGAATTCATTACCCTAGGTTTTTCCACAATTAGTAATTCCAATTTCATTTTTTTTATCGCTAGTTTGTTTAATTTAATTATTATTAGGTTATGAACAACCATCTTTTTCATCAAAATTAATTTAAGAATTTAACAATTAAATTAGTTTAATTTCCCATTTGTCCCTGTAGATCGATACCTGGACTTACCATTATTCTAAGGAATTTGGTACAGTTTCATGTTTATTTTTGGTGTGTGAAACGACTCATCAATACCTCTCGGGGTTCGAGGCAGACCAACAATAAAGTCCATGGTAATATGCTCACATTTCTATTCTGAAATAGGGCGAGGTTGAAGTAGACCTACTAGTTTCTGGTGTTCAGCTTTTACTTGCTGACACTAAAGACATTTTAGACACATATTCTACAATGTCCCGTTGCATATTAGGCCACCAATAACTTTGTTTCAAATCCTGATACATCTTGTTGTTGCCCGGATGCATCGCAAACATTGAGTTGTGGGTCTCATCCATAATTCTCTTCTTCAAATCAAAGATGTTTAGAACACACAATCTGTTTTGTAATTTCAACACCTCATTCTCCACACTAAACCCCGGTCTCGAATTCATTTCAAACTTATCAATTATCTTCTTGAGGAACTCATCCTTCCTTTTTTTCTATTTGATATCATCAATTATTATCGGTTCAGCTAAAATGGCAGCTATCAATCTACCATGTTCATGTAATACTACTTCAATCTCGGATTTCTCAAAATCTTTTAGTACTTCTTCTTGTTCAGTAAGCAAACAAGCTAAGTTTCCCGTTGACTTTCTGCTCAAAGCGTCTGCTACGATGTTGGCTTTACTTGAATGATACTGAAATTGAAGATCATAGTCTTTTGTCAATTCGAGCCATCTTCTTTGTCGCATGTTCAACTCTTTTTACGTAAAGAAGTATTTCAAGCTTTTGTGATTGGTATAAACTTCACATTTTGCCCCATACAATTAATGCCACAAGATCTTCAAAGCAAACACAACGGTGGCCAATTCCGAGTCATGTGTTGGATAATTCTTTTCATGTGGTCTCAATTGTCTGGAGGCATAAGCAATTACTCTCCCATTCTTCATTAACACACAACCCAGACTCTTGCAACAAAATTTTCCGTACCTGAAGGCAATGCCAACACTAGTGTAGTAGTCAATCTCATTTTCAATTCTTGGAAGGAAAATTCCCTTTCATTATTCCATTCAAACGGTTTCCTTTTTCGAGTTAGTTGGGTAAACGATATAACTATTTTTGAAAAGTCACCATCGGTAATGCCCAGCTAAGCCCATGAAACTGCGAACTTCTGTTACATTAGTCGGCGTAGGTCAGTTCACAATTGCCTCTATCTTCTGTGGGTCTACAGAAATCCCGTCTCTGTTGATGACATGTCCTAAGAAAACAACCTCATCCAACCAAAATTCACATTTCTTTAGTTTAGTAAATAATTTATTTTCTCTAAGTGTTTGCAAGATAGTTCTCAGATGTTGTTCATGTTCAATTATACTCTTTGAATATATCAGAATATCATTAATAAAAACCACAACAAACTCACCAAAGTAGGATTTAAAAATTCAGTTCATAAGATCCATAAACATTGTAGGTGCATTAGTCACCCCAAATGGCATAACCATAAATTCATAATGTCCGTACCTTGTTCTAAATGTGGTTTTCTCAACATCTTATGCTTTAACCTTTAATTGGTGGTATTCTGATCTCAAATCGATCTTTGAGAACACTTGTGATCCCCACAACTAATCAAACAAGTCATCAATATGGGACAAAGAGTATTTATTCTTGATTGTTACCTTGTCCAACTCCCGGTAGTTAATACACAAGTGTAAAGTCCCATCATTCTTTTTCACAAACAATATCGGCGCACCCTAGGGAGAAGTACTCAGTCTAATAAAACCCTTATCAAGCAAATCTTGTAACTGCTATTTCAATTCTTTCATTTCAATAGTAGACATTTCGTAGGGAGCCTTTGAGATAGGTTGGGTGCCTGGTACAACATCAATAGTAAACTCTATTTCTTTGTCAACTAATTCTTTGGCAATTCATTTGGAAATATATCCAAAAAGTCCCTAACAATAGGAATATTCTAATTCAACATTCATAGATTGTTCAATCAAGATACTACACAAGTAACCTTGACACCCCTTCCTAAGCAGTTTACATGCATTTATTGCTAAAATTATATAAGGTGGAGGCACTACACCACTACTAACAAACACAAACTCATCATGTCCTGGAGGTCTAAACAAAACCCGTTTTGTTACACAGTCAATAGTAGCACAGTACTTAGACAACCGGTCCATTCCCAGAATCACATCAAAATGTCTAATGTCCAAAGGTAACAAGTCCACATATAAAGTAGCACTGCCAACATGCATATCACAAATACGATACACAGATGTACATAACACAAATTCCCTAGATGGAGCAAATACATATAACAGATATGGTAATGGTTCTAGAGGTCTATTCAATCTAGATGCAAATGTAGTAGACACAAAGGAATGTGTTGATTTGAAATCAATCAACACAAAGCATCTTGATTACATATAGAAAATAGTACTTGAGACAGCGGCTTCTATGTCTCGTATGTCACCTGGGACAAGTGCAAAGACTCTCCCTTGTCTCATTGTGTCTCTCTAGTAGTAGTAGGCGTCATAGTATTCCCCGACTTTGGATGGATTTGGTTGAACTAGTAGTTAGTTTTCCACTTCTTTGTTGCTCAGTTTGGGTACAATCCCTTGCGATGTGTCCCATTTTACCACATTTAAAACAAGCCCCATAAATATGGTAACAAACGCCACGATGTTTCTTACCACACTGATTACATATTGGTGTCATATCTCTGGTGGAGCCCGAAGTGCTGGAGGATCCCGTATTCCGCTTTTTCGATGATCCCCTCTTTGAGAAAAAGCCTTGTATCTTACTTTTCCAGTCAGTTGGTGGTTTACTCTGATTGGCCAAATTAGTTTTTGACAATGAAGCCTGATCTAACACATCAACATAAATAGGTAATTTCAATACATTTATTCTTTCTTGAATATCATTGCAGAGACCGCCCTCAAATTTTCTTTCCCTTTATAGTCGGTGTCGACCATATGCGGTGCAAACCTAGCCAATTCTGTAACTTTGCCTCGTATTCTGCCACAGTTATATTGCCTAGTTTAAGCCCTTCAAATTCAGATACTTTTCTATCACAAGCATATTGCGGAAAGTATTTATCATAAAAGAGCTCAAGAAACCATGTCCAGTCTATGCCTTTGTTGTAATCACGAATTAACATCCACTACCTTCTTGCTTCATTTTCCAGTGTAAAGGTGGCCAATTGTACTTTCTATGCTTCAAGGCATGGAAACACTTCAAACAGTTTCTCGATACCAAGGACCCAAGCCTCGGCCTTTAATGGATCTACTCCCCATGGAATAGTGGTGGTCTCATTTTCTTAAACTCTTTGGTAAGAGCTATTGCTCGATCATCGCTTTGCAAGTCTTGCACAAGTTGTACCGGAGGTGGGGATGGCGGTTGTTGCCACTATTGTTGCTATTGTTGTTATTGCCTCAATGTTTCTGCCATGTCCTGTATCAACCTTTCCATTTTATCCAATCTAGCAGTAGAGGATTCCTCTATCTCCTCGGCTCTTGTTCTCACCATTATCCTATGAGACTTGCATTATATTTCATACAAAAATAATGTACACAATATCCATAGACAGGAAAAGCACGCATTTACAATTACTTGACTTAAACTCATGAATTAAGGATCAATCACTCACTTGGAGCCTTTAGTTCTTCCAACTCTAGCAAGTTCTTGAGCCTAGCTACATTATTCTTCAACCTCTTGAGAAAAATCTTCAAGTTCTACTCTTCTCTCCCTTGAATTCTCACCTCTCTCCCTATTTTGTATATAAACTCTGCAAGTTTGAAGGGAAGAGCTCAATTATATGAGCCTAAACACTAGTTAGTCATATATATAGTAGGTGATAAGCTTAGGTTAGCTAAGTTTGATTTAGGCTAATCAATTCTACTTAATTCTAATCAATTTAATCTAATTATTTTGATCTAAACCAATTTTTAATTAAATTTCACCGTAGGCTCTAAAAATTATGCTAATCATAATGGTACAATCATTTTGGTTTCTGTCATCTATACGGCCCTCAATTTCAAATTATAACAAAATATACGGCATATATCTCTATAATGGACATATATGAATTCAAAAGTGTATATAATCACATGCTTAGCATCCAAAATCATATTAAGCACATAATCAATAGTATAATTAAAAATTAGCGACATAACATAGAGCGAGGTTGTCACATATATAACAATAAGCTCATTCACATTCCAAGACTGTTTTTGGGCATTATAGATGGTTTTTAGGTTATCAAACTGTATAGGAAGAGAGTTTAACCCTTGGTGAACAAGGAAAGTCTTTGTAATGGGCACTTTAAGGTTGGTTAATTTGTTGGCTATCTCTAGCATTTTCATGATATAGGATCTGACACCACGCACCCCATCATACCTCATGGTGGACAAGGTTTACATAAGGTCACCAGTTTCAGCCTTTTAGATTGTAGGTATTGTTGTCCTATGGCATTAAGAAACATTTTAGCATTGGACTCATTTGGCATAACACCCTGAAAACTCTCAGATATGGACTTCTTCATGATCATAATGCTAAGCCTGTTCACCCTATTCCATTTGTGATATTGAGTCTTTTGCTCAGCTGTGCTAGTATCAGTGAGTTTAGGGGGCTCATAATCAATTAAGGCAATATCTAAGTCAACTAAACCCAGAGCTAACTCAACATCTCTTTTCCATCTCTTAAAGTTATTCCCAGTCAAGGTTTTAATGGAACAAATTTGATTATTCACTACAATATTGCTAACAGCTGCAACAAAATTTAACATGACATAATTGAAATATACATAGGCAATAGTAATAATAATAATTTCACAAGAACATGCTGATAATTAACTTTGGCATTATTCTCAGAGGATTAAAATTTGTCATCATATAAACACATTTGAGCATAATACATAGGACACATCTTAACACCTTTAAACAAGTGAATTAATAAAAATGGTTTATCAAAAAAAAAAAAAACTACCTTTGGGTTGATAGGCCTTTTCCAAATCAATAAAATTCCCTTACTATAGACTCACACTACCTCTAAAATTAATTCACACGATTAACTCTCTTTAGGAAGGTAATTGAGTAAAATAATTTCAGAAGAGCTTCTCAGAATCCTTATTTAAAAACTTATAAATCTCAATAACTTAACTACATTGGCAGTATCACCCATATTGATTTAAGAGTTCTCGAACTAGGATGATTTTAAAATAAATATTCGCTCATTGAAAATATCACTATTTATTATTTTTACATATAATAGTCTCTGCACCAATATGTTATCAAATATGTTCCACATTAATATTCATGTCCAGTTTTCGTAAAACTTCTAGATTTTGATTTTTTTTAAACGTTCCAATTCCGAAGCAATTTCTCAACAATGAAACAATATGTATATGTACGCATATTGAAAAGGTTTGGTCGCCAATTACCAAAGCACATCGCTTCAGTAATAAAATATATATATATATATATATATATTAATTTATTCATTATCATTGTAAAAAAAAAAAATTACTGAAATAATTTGTCATGATTTTGATTCTAGTATAAACTTGCTCTGATACCACATGTAAGATTATAGGATCTATATACTAGAAATCAAAACATTATGAATATAATTAACTACTAAAATATAAACTTAGATACATACTGTTTGATTCTGCCATTGTCTTGAGTTTTGCTTTCTTGAAAGATGGTATTCACAATAGGAAAACCTTAGCACCAGCTCTTCCCCTTCTTCTCCTATATCTTTCATGTTGTATTTCAATAGGACTAATGACCCTTTGATATACATATATATAAATATTGGCAAACCTTAATAGGATATAAGAGGAGGCCGGGCCTAAACAATAGTTATTGGGCTCTCCCATTAAAGAACCCATATAACTCACATAAGCCTTACACCTCCATACCACATACTTATAATAAATCCACTAAGATGGACTGTGGTCCAAAACTTTATGAATCACAAAATCAATTTGAGTTCATACCAATCAATTTGTCTAAATCACTTTTAATCCATTTTTTCACAAATGACAGTCCAATTAAGAATAAATTCTTACAAAAAGTGCTACCTTGTGTGATCAATGCGGCACAATTGGCCTTCATTTGTGGAAGAAATATTACGGATGGAGTGTTGATAGCTAGTGAGGGTATTGATTGGTGGAAGAAGGGCAGAAAGAAGGGGCTGATGTTGAAACTTGATAGTGTTAATTGGAATTTTCTATTTCAAATGTTGTATTTGGTGGGATTTAGCCCTAAATGGGTAGGTTGGATCAAGGAATGTGTGTCTACGACGGAAGTGTCGGTCCTTGTGTATGGTTCCCCTATGAAGGAATTTCAAATGGAAAAGAGTTTTGAGACAAGGTGACCCTCTCTCACCTCTTTTGTTTGGGGGATTTGATCAAAGTCTCCTCATAATAAAGTCCAACACCTACCATTATTACCAAAATATACTTAGTGAGTAATTTAATATTTTAAACTTTAAAATAATATAACGTTGATCTAGATGTCGATTTTTAATAAAATTAGTATTTTTAGAATCCTCTCATCAAGATTTATCAAATAAGATCCATGTTGACTATAAAATTTTTAAAAAATAAAAAAATACCCTCGAAATTGATGTAAACAATAATATGTTACTCTATTTAACAATAACATTTTACTTTATTTGATAGTAATACGTTACTCTGTTTCACAGTAACATATTACTCTGGTTCATAATAATATTTTATTGTTACAAAAAACAGATTACATATTAGATGAACCAACCAAAAATATACATACACAACATTTTAAAACTTATATAAAATAAAATAAAAATATATATATATATATATATGCGTGATATATGCGTGATAATATTGTCCAAAAAAAAAAAAAATATACTCTATCCTTACTCAATTATGCACCTCCTCCTAGGGGTTTATGAAGGAAAATAAATTAGATTGTCCTTTTAACTAAAAAAAAGGGGTCCAATGGAGGGCTTTTGAGTAAATTTATCTTTTTATTTATTGTTGCCGCTGAAGCTCTTATTGTTCTTTTTAGAAGAGCAAGAAGTTGCAGATTGATTAAAGGATGTAGTTTTAGTATGGATGGGCCTAATTTTAATCTGCTACAGTTTGCATATGAAACTATGATTCTCTGTGAGGCAAATGTTCAGGAAATCATTGTTATTAAGAGGATTCTTTGGTGCTTTGAAGTTCTTTTTGGTTTGAAGATTAACTTTCACAAAAGTTTCGTGTATAGAGTGAGGGTTTCGACTAAATTTTTGTCTGAATGTTCAGCTATTTTTAAATATAATATTCGATCTCTACCAATGATGTATCTGGGTTTGTTGTTAGGTGCTAGCCCACGAAGAAAGAGGACATGGAAACTAGTGATGGAAAAATTTAGGAAGAGATTAGTACGTTGGAAGAGGAAGTTCTTATCGTTTGGTAGTAGATTGATGTTGATCAAGTCATGCTTGGTAGTTTACAAATTTTTTGTATGTCCAATTTTAAAATGCTGAAGGATGTAGCTATAGAGTTAGACAAGATTCCTGTGGGGGGATGATGATGTAAGAAGAAAGATTCATCTTGTCAATTGGTCAGTTGTTACAAACAGTAAAGAAATGGGAGATTAGGAATTTGGAAGGTTAAAGAGATGAATATTTGTTTGCTATTAAACTGGTGGTGGAAGTTTTGGGTGGAGATTGATTCATTGTGGAGATCCATCATTAGCTGTAAATCTGTAGTAGATTTTGGTTACCAATGAACAACAAGTTTTACCAGAATTTGGAGGGATATTATTTCAATTCAAGGTCTATAATTTTTTGTATTGTCTCTTGTGTTACCGGTGGGTAGTGGCAAATCCATAGATTTTTGGAATGACATTTGGGTAGGAAATAGAGCCCTGAAGATGGTATTTCCGCATTTGTTTACTCTTGTTGTTGATAAATCAAAAACAGGTGGGATCTTTCTTGGGAAGATGGGAGGAGATTTTCATAACACAAGGTTTTCTTAGAAGGCCAATTCGATCATTAGAGGATCATACGTTTCAAAGATTTTGCTTTTTGTATGTCTTCCATCCCAGCTCAATCGGAAGATCGACATGATCTGTTAAAATGGAAATGAGACTCATCTGGAATCTTTTTTTTGTGAAATCTATATGCCATTAATTGGATGCTTCCTTTGGCCCAAATGAGTTAGGCATGACTTTCATCTAGAATATGTGGCTCCATCAAGAGTGAAATTTCTAGGCTGGCTGGTTTGGAAAGGGCGATTGAAGGTGGTAAGTTTGCTACTTAACTTGGGCATTATTCAAGAAATAAGCCAGGCCTTGTGTCCATTTTGTGAAAGTGAATTGGAAACTGTGGATCATCCTTTTATAGGCTGTAACAAAGCTTGGCAGGTGCAATGTCCCCAAAAATGAGAAAATGGTTTGATGTAATGTAACCACTATCATGATTAATGAAAAATTTTATTTATCAAACAAATCAAACTTTTATATACTTACTAAATTTCTATTATTATCAACTATTACATCTTGAGTCTCATCACTATTTTTACACTTATTATTACATTTCGTAAAACATCAAAAAATTCTGTAGGATCCATAATAACCGATCCTCTCCGATCAACTTCTTCATTTCTAACACCAACCTCCGGAATTGACGGACCCGGATCAACATCACTAGTTTCATTACCATCTCTACATACATCAATCTCAGACAAATTCAAACGACCTCTGCGTTCATGAATAATTGAACCACTTTCCCCAAAACCTCCTAACAATAAATCTCTTCGCCACTCCGGTAAACCCACAGACATAGTCCGGGTCATAATCGGAATGGCCTTGGTTGGAGCATAGTGCCAAACATCAACATTATCAATAGTATATTTTTTAGATAACACAACAATAGATGGGACCCTCTTCTGTGAATCTTCTAGCATGTCACTTGTAGAATACTTCAAATACCCATTCATTTTACAATACATAATCCCCCTTTTAATATTTGAATTTTCAAGTCGATAGTTCACCATCCATGGCACTTGTTTGTCGTTAATTGAACAATAACCATTCGTATAATACACTAACTCACACTAACAATCCACAGGGAAAATAAAATACGCTTGCAGGCTATCATTATCATCTAACCTCCTATCATACACATTTACTCTAACCAACCCACTAGCATTGGGTGCGTGTAGACATCCCATTTTTGACCGTCCTCAAGACTTGGACGTCATCATTTGAACACTCAATAATCATCTATGCTCGTGTTCGTTTTGAGTTCTCGGAAGTCTCGGCTGCGCGCCTTGCCTCGGGATCTCTCAACTTGTCTGTTTTGTGCTTGGTTATGGACCAAGGACTTGTGGTTTTGCTTCTGAGGGAAGAGGGTCGCTTGCTGGCCATCCCCTCAACCCATCGGCTAAGGCCTTGTGCCATTGGCCTTGTTTTCTTGCTATCGGCCATAAGTGTTGGTCGATCGACACTCTTTTTGGTCGATCGGCCATATTTTTGAGCCGAGACCTTTCCATCTGCTTTTTGCAGATATTTTGTGCCAGCGGTGCCAGCTGGTGGGTACAATTCTCATCCTCCATACACGTGTATCGAGGGATTGCATTCAAGATTTAAGCTTGAGAATTGAAATTCTATAAGAAAGGAGCCTCCCCTCCCTTTCCAGAGGTTCTAAAAAGTTGATATACAAGTTCTATATGTCTCTCTCTATATTTTACCTCTCTCTCTTGTTTTACCCTTGTTTGTGCTCAAAAGTGTAGATTCTTCATACTATTGCACACAAACACCTAGTAGAACACCATCCTTTGGTTGCTGAGGTCCTTAGGAGTTGATTTCAGAGTTCTTGGAGTGGTTTAAGCTCAGAAAAGGTGCTGGAGTTGTGTTCTTGAAGGTGTTCTTCAAGGGTGAGTCAACTACCTTTTAATCCCCCATTTTGGCTTAAGCTTTTAGACCTATTTGCATATTGTTTTAAGCTTAACTCTAAACTGTAAAAAGTTCTGATTTTTCATGCTTATGATGATTGTTTAAGGTCACTTTTTGGTTGGGGGTGGTCTACCCACTCTTAGGCCTTGTTTTGAGCCATCCCTTTTGGCTCTTGTTCTAACCTTTGCACGACCTTTCTACCACTGAAATCTAGAGGATTTTCAGTGGTGGAAAGGTGGTTTTAGAGTCTTGAATAGGAGAGGGTCATCCCCTCTCCTTGTTGTCTTGTATGCTTGTATTGATGGCTCATAATGGTAGCATGTTTGCTTAGCTTGTTTTGACTCTATTTTAGCAAGTATTCAGTGTTATTTTGCCATGTTATACCTCTGTCCAAGGTTGGTTTGATAGCATTTTGCATGCTCCATGAACTTGTCCTACAATCCTCTCATTTGCCTTAACATGCATCATGCATTTGGACCATCATTCTTGCATATTTTGATTCAACTCAAAGGGGCTTTTAGCCTTGTTTTATCATGCTCTAGCTCTAATTTACATTGTTTTAGTCATGCATGCACTATTTTGTATAGCCATGGTTCAATCTAGCTTGTTAGCTTTAAGTGTCCAAGTCATTGGCATGCATTGCTTAGGCCATTTTCATGATTTGGCATCATTTCATATGTGATTTCAGTCCATGTAGTATAGCCATACACTTGCATTTGTCACCTTTTCCATGCATTGGGAGGTTTGTGTTTTATGCCTCAAGAATGGACCATTGTGCATGCCTCCATGCTTAGGCCTTTAGGATGCCATCTCAGTGGGCTTTCGGGCTTATTTTGACATGCCATAACTCTGATTTTTATTGGTTAAGTCATGTTATGTTTGGGTTTGATAGGTGTAGTGTAACACCCCTTGTTAACGTTGCATGCTTCTTGTTTTTGGTCTTTGTTCTAGCTTGTGTTGGCTAGGTTTGGGCATGTTTTTGGTCTTGTATTGACCTGCCTTGGGACTTTTTTGGGTGCCCTTGGCCCTTTGGGGCTTGCTTTGTGTGGCCATGGTTTAAGTCCCTTTTCTAGTTTTAAGCTTTGAGTTTTATTGCATGCTATGCTTGACTTGTTTGAGTGGTTTGGCACCATTCTATGCATGATTTCAGAGTTTATGGTGTTATCACACTTGCATGCTTTTCACTCTTTAAGTGCTCTTGAGAGTTGTCCTCTTTATGCCTTACTTCTTGAGCCAATTGGCATGCATGCTTGTCTTGCATTTCATGTCTTTGTTTCATCACATTGGCCACTGATTTGGGCACGGCTGAGGTCTGCCCATTTTGGTTTAAGTTCATCTTTGCATGTTGTTGCATGCTTGCTAGTTTGCATGTTGTTGCATGCTAGTCCATCTTTGCATGTTGTTGCATGCTTGTCACATTGCATGTTGTTGCATGCTTTCTAGTTTGCATGTTGTTGCATGCTAGTCCATCTTTGCATGTTGTTGCATGCTTATCCATCTTGTATGTTGTTGCATACTTGTTAGTTTGCATGTTGTCGCATGCTTATTATGGTTGCATTGAATTTTGCATGCTTGGTATATTGCATGCTTGCGTGATTAGGTTTCATTGCATTTTGCATGCTTGGTACATTGAATTTGGCATGCTTGTGTTGTATTGCCATAACATCTCCATATGCTTACATTGCATTGTGTTTGGTTTGGGTGTTGAACCAAACACAAGGAACGAGGGACGTTTCATACTTGAAATGATGAAATGTGTCTTAATCCTCGATTGCCGACCCTCTTGATCCAACACGATAGAGTTTAAGGCAATTACATGTTTTTGTGCATTTCATTCACATTGAATTGTGCAATTCGGCCTCTTTGGCCATCATGGATCGAAATGCGTGATTGATGGCTCGAGAGTCGAGCACTACACTCCTTTGAGTCTCAAACATGATAAGGGGTGTAGTTGGATAACATTTTCTTGTAAACGTATTGCCATGCCTCTATTTGTGCTTTGTTGCAGCAAAAGGAGCAGTCTGCAGGAAGAGATGGCCGGTCAGCTATCGGCAGTGCCGATCGACTAACAATTTTTGGCCGATGGACTCAAAAGTGATCGATGACCCTTTTTCCTTGGCCGATGGCCCTATCTTTTGGTCAATGGCCTCTCAGCATGTCCATGAGGTGGTTCAGAAGCATCACAGAGATTTGTACAGTTTTCAGAGGTGCAAAACAGTGCAAATAGAGGCAACGCGAGGCATGGCAATGGATTTCCGAGCGAAGCCAACCGAGAATGCATATGTCCCTCTTCTCGAGGCCGCTTTAACTGTTTTGTAACTTAATTAATTTGTTTGATTAGTTAAGAGTTTTGTAATAATTAATTAGCTGGGGTAGTTGATTAATTAGTTGGTTTGCATTATTTATTCGGACCCTCCGTCGAGAGGGCGAATTTTGTAATAAGTGTGCGTGAGTGTGTGAATGTCTTCCAACCCCACGTCTTTCTCTCTTTTACTTAACCGCTTACGATGGTTAGTTCTAGGTCATGTTTTGATTAGCATCCTTCTGATAGCATGTTTGCATACATTCATTCGTATTGCATGCACCGGGCTCGGCGCATCATACTAACCGCATTGTATTTCAATTCCTACTTGAATACATGATTATCAAATTGTATTTCATATGCCATCTTAGAATAGCTGAGCCTATTTCTAGTTGCATTTTGCATGTGTTGCATTAGTCATCTTAACATGAACTAGGATCATGCATTGATTACTAACTAGTTGTTGTTTTGGCTCAGAGTACTAGGTAAGCTTTTATGCTTTAACATCTTGAATGTGTGTGAGTGATTGCCATGATAGCATGCTTGCCATGAGGCTAACTGCTTATGTGTTCAACTGCCTGAATGCCTGTGGGTGAAGGTTGGACTGCTTGAATTAGAATAATTCATCAAATGGGTGTTTTGAGCCCACTTGAGAGTGGCAAAATCATGTTTTCCTAAGCCCACTTGAGGGTGGCAAAATCCACGTCTTAGCCTACTTGCGAGTAACACCTTCAAACCATTTTCAAACAAACATGAGATGTTTTGTTCCAATTTAGGCGATCTAGTCTATACTTATATGTTGTGCGCATCACATAGTAATTCTAGCTAATAACAGGAATAAGAACACATGTGTTTTCAAAAACAAGATATCATGTTAGTAAAGGCCGATCCTTGATCGGGCGAGCGTGGGTGCTCATTACATGACCTTCCCCTCTCGTACCCAAGTTCCCGCACCGAAGCAACTTTGGTGATGACGGACACGTGGCCTTTGGCAAGAGTCAGGGTTTCCTAAATCTCCCAAAAACAAAATATTTAGGTGGCGACTCTGTATCTGGCAAAGTAGTCTATGTTTGGCACTTCTTTATAAAAATTAGTTTTTCAAAACGATTTGTCGGATTTGGACTCTTTTGTGATTTATCGGTCTTACATTGCACTTTGTGAGATTAGATTCAGAACCGTGACATTTGAGTTCGAACTGTAGTATGCTAATGAACAAACCAGATTTTCACGCCATCTCGCGCACAGGCCGTTACGTTCGGGCACATCTACAGTTTCTGGCGACTCTGCCGGGGATTTAGAGAACTTGACTCGAACTCATGATATCTTGTTTTGGTTACACTTATGTGTTTCTTTGCATTGCATTTGCATTGTTGCGCCTAGGACACCGTGTTTGCCGTATGCTATTCTTGAACGGTTTGCCGGAGGCCCGCTTTAAGAAGCGTGTCATAAGGCTGACTGGTTGTGCGCTCTGCCACGACGGGAACACAAGCCCCGATTTTTACCGGGGCACCCTTTTTGACCATTCGTCCTAGTGGATATTGGAAACTGTAGTGACCATTCCAAACTAGGACAGGTGGCTTACCGGATTATAAGTTGTTTGGAACCACTGTATGCGTAGTGAAACCCTAGCTCCTGACAAAATAGGACAGGGAAACCCTACCCCAGCATCGCGGTGTTTTGGCTCTCACTTGCTTGTTATGTGCTTTTAGAGTTGGCCTCTACAGAAATGCATGTATCAGTTTGCAAGTCTGGGCATCAAGCTTGTGGGCATCAGTATTTTGGGGAATCAGTTTTACCTGCGGGTATCAGATTCAGATTTGGGGCAGTGATTTGGGAACAATGATTAGTGGTTGAGAACAGTTCTTTTAGCTTGTGTTTGCCAACTGTGTGTTGTCTTTATTTAAGCTGTTATGCTGTCCGTTTTTCTGTTCATTGTTTCCATATTATTCTTTATTTATCTTTTTGCAAGGTAGTTTAGCACCATTGCATCCAACCAGGCAGATATCCCCCGAGCCCTTTGGGTTAGAGGTCGTAGACTTAATCGATCTAGGGATCTGATAGACGGACAAGCAGTGTTCCTTTCTTTACCCCCGATTACCAGACAGAGGTCAAAAAGGCGCAGTGTATCAGTACAACGGTCGTCGGATCAGTTATCCACCTCACCAGTGAACAGTCAAGCTGAGGTCTCAGTTTCTACTACAGGGACAGATACACCAGTTATTTAGCTAGATCAGCATAATATGGCAGGTATAGAGGAGATGATGCGTCAGCTCCAGGAGAGTATGAAAATCATGCAGCAGGACGCTGCCCGTCAAGCGGAATTTGCTGCAAGCCAGGCCAAGGTTATGGCACAATAGGCAGAGTTAATTGCTAGACTGCAACAATGACAACCACCGCAGCAAGCTGGGGCATCTGCTTCGCACCAGGTTCCTCCCCCATCAGTAGTTCCCATACTTGGGGAGACCGCACATGTCGAGGATAATACGGACGTTCCAACGGGGCCGGCTCCGCCCCCAATCCTACCCCAGTTATCCAAAGCACTTATCAACCTATCAGATTCTCCCTTTGACTTTGAGGTGGACCCCACAGCGTTAAAAGTGAGCAAGCTGGAAAAGCTTTTCAAGAAGTCTCAGGGTGCGAAGTCCATCCCAGACATTGAAGATGGATATACCGACTTGGCCGTGACTCTGCCAGACTGGTTTACAATGCTGCACATAGACCGTTTCAACGGGTCTGGGGATCCTATGGTGTATTTGCGGCTATTTTCAGACATACTAAGGTCGATGGGCCTCACAAGATTGCAGAAGCTTTCCTTGTTTGGCCGGACCCTGTCGGGTGTAGCAGCTATTTGGTATGCAAAACTAGAGGACTCTGTTAAGAGGAACTAGGAGGAGATGGCTGAGGCCTTTGTAGCCCAATACTCCTACAATACACAGATCGAGATCATAACTCATGATCTCGAGACAACTAGGCAAGAGCCGAAGGAGAGCTTCTCCGATTTTGTGACCCGTTGGAGGGCTAAGGCCTCGATGATGACCATCAGGCTTGTGGACAAAGATCAGATTCGGATTGTTGTGCGCAACCTCCAGCCCAAGCTTATACAGAAGATGATCATCCTCCCCCTCCCTACCTTTGCAGATTTACATGAGATAGGGGTGCAAATCGAGGACACCATGAAACAGGGCCTTATTGATCATGAAAGAGAGCAGCCTAAGAGGGCATTCAACTGCAATACGAATGCAGGCACAAGCAGTGTTGCAGCTGCCAGATCTTTAGATGTGGGTATGGTCACCACCACCACCCCAAGAACCTTTACAACTACACCATTCACCGGTGTGTCCGAAAGTAGCTCACAAACAACCAAGTTTTCACCCCGAGGCCAAAGAACCTTCACCCCACTATACATGCCTTTGTCCAAAGCTTTGGGGGTTTTGATCAAGAAAGGGCACTTGAAGCCCCTAGAGCTGCTGCCATTGCCAGAAAAACTTCCCCTCTCCCATAACCCGTCGAAGTATTGCGCCTTTCACCAACAGCATGGTCATGACACCGACCAGTGCTTTCGATTGCGTCACGAGATTCAGGATCTCGTCGATAACAGGGTGATCGTGCCTCCGGAGAAACTGAATGTCATAACCAACCCTCTCCCACCACATAACCAAGCTCCACCTCCCAAACACATCAATATGATCCAAACTGGGGTTGTGTCATACAACCCTAGCATATATATCACCCCTTCTTACCTACCCAAGCCGAAGGTGTTCATTCCTGACAGCACTAACTTGTGCATGTTGGACATCTCCCAAACCCAACCTGAAACAGTGGTGGTGGCTATCAAAGATAGAATTGGGTCGACTGTGGGAGCAGATGAGAATGATTATACAGAGCCTGAGGGGTCTGCGAGCTTCATGTACAACCCGAACGGTTACATTACATCAGCGGGCTAGGCTAGCCCGAATGTGAAATTGCCAGTGGGGGCAGAGATTTGTGTAGTACGGAAGGATGGACCTAATCAGGGGCTAGATGACCTAGCGGATCTGGGAGAAGACATTGCTAACCTTCAGTTTTTCAACGAGCAGGATTTGGGGGACGTGATTGTTAACTGGTTTAATCTAGAAGGGTTAACAGAAGCTACTGGGTGGCTCAGTGACGAGCCAGATGTTGTTGAGCAACCTCAGCCAGAACAGAGTCCGTCAGGGATTGGGACACCAACAGTGGCCGGAAGGGCCGGGAATCAGGATGCATTGCCGGAGGGCACCAGTGTAAATAATTTTTCTTAGAATACGGGCAGTCTGGGTATGGAAGATGTTGAAAAACAAGCTGCACTGAAGCAGTTTGAGCGGGAAAGGATCGAAGATTCTGAGAGGGCTAGAAAGGCCAAAGCCCCTGCGGGGACAGAACATGTTGTGTGCACAGGAACAGAACGTGCTGCGAGCACAGGAACGGAAGGTGTTGCGGACACAGGAACGGAAGGTGCTGCGGACACAGGAATAGTTGTAATGGAGTCGGATAGGTGTCTATCGGCTGCCGATGGCATGTGGTGGGAAGATGACGATCTATGTCTTGCCCACACCGATGAAGATTGGGGGCAAAGCCAGCCGGATAATACCTAGTATGTTGGCAAAGTTGACCACATGACTAGGAGTGGGCAATATTTCAAGCCCCCGCACTTAGATCAACCAGAGGCGTCCGGAAAAGACAAGAAGGCAGAGAGGCAGAAAGAAAAGCTGCTCGAAGAGGAGGCTGTGTTGAAACAACTGAAAAAGATACAAGCAGACATCTCCATTTGGGGACTGCTTATGGCCTCAAGAGTTCATCGACAAGCTGTCCTTTCTGTAATGGACAAGGCCAAACTTTCAATAGATACCACGCCTGAGCAGCTGGTAGGACTGGTCTTTCCGGGAGGAGCTTCCCCGACATTGACCTTTTTTGACAAGGAACTACCGCCTGAGGGCGCAAACCATAACAAACCTCTCTACATCTCTGTCGAGTGTAAAGACAAATGGGTACTGGTGGTTCTTGTCGACACGGGATTCACCATTAACGTGTGCCCGTCAAGGACGACATATGCAATTGGGTTGATGCTCGCGAACTTTGTACCTACTGCCCAGGTGATAAGGGCATACGACAATACCAGCAGAGAGGTGATGGGGACCGTGCAGATTCGGACTCAGGTTGGTCCATGATAGCAGGATATTGACTTTCATGTCTTGGACGTTCCCACAACCTTTAATCTACTCCTAGGGTGGCTGTGGCTGCACCAGGTGAAGGCGGTCTCTTCCAGCCTGCACCAAATGTTGAAATACCCCCCACGGGAAAGGGGTGGCTATAGTTTTTGGGAATTCGTCAATCCATCTGTAGCCAGAGGTGTCTACACCAGTTTTGGAAATCGAGCATGGCACGGAGGATGTGTTCTTGTCAGGATTCACCTTAGCCGAGGCCTGGGTCGTACAAAATATTTTGGTTGTTGATGAGGGGTTATATGTCAGCGCACAGTCAGTGTACCTCATGAACAAGCTCTAACATATCCCTGGGATGGGACTAGGAAGAAGTGGCCGGAAGGGCATTGCTATATCGGCCGAAGTGCCACACAACCCGCATACCTTTGGCTTAGCCTATCTGCCTACCAAGGAGAATTGGGTGAGGAAAGGCAAAGAGATGGCCGGGAGAGCCAGAGCCAAGCAGACCGGGAAGCGTTTTGAGTTGATGCATCGGCCTATTCAGAGCACCCTGAAAGGACGCTTTGTCTGGGAGGGAGAAGACTTTCCATTCTGCGGCTTCCCAGAGCCATGGCCAAACACAAAGAAGTGGTGCCTGCCGGGCTTTGAGATCTTCTTCGACTTGCAGTTGTCCAGGGATGATGTTGCCGAGGAGCAGACAAACCCATCAGCTAAGGTTGAGTAGTGTAAGGAAGTGGATTCCAAGAGCACCAAGATTGAAATGGGGGTGGCACTGGCTTGTCTACTTTCAGATCCTTCGATCGTACATGAGTGCTTGGGGGATGACCTCTCAGTGTCTATGATTGGGAATGAAACGGCTGCGAGCTCACCTTCAAACATTTTGGATGCATCCATCGCACCCTCCCTTATCTGGCAGTACGAGGAGGGATTCTTATTGAGCAGCACCGGGTCAGGTAGTGAGCCAAAATCTGATTCCACTGAGTCTTGTGAGTCGGAATCAGGTTCCAGCTCGTCTGAGTCTGAGTCTGGTATTCTTTGGAGTGATAACCCGGATGCCACAGTCTTGTCTAGGCCGTCTATTTCTTTTTCCTTTGAGTCTGTTGTAACAGAGGAACCAGGCGACTTGGAAGTACTTAATGAGAATTGTGCGGCTGTGGCCTTCATTGATTTATTGTATTAATCAGGACTTTCAAAATTTTGATGAAAACGACGAGGAAGAAATTCCTCCGATTTTGAAATATTTGCTAGAACAAGAGCATGAGAGGTTTGTAAAATCGTTGGTTGATGAAATCACCCAAATTAATGTTGGTACTGAGAAGGACCCGTGGCTAGTCCAGATCAGGTCCACGTTGTCTTCGAAGGAGTGAGAGCGCTTAGTCGCTTTATTAAAAGATTTCAAAGATGTTTTTGTGTGGTCCTACGAAGACATGCCTGGACTTGATCCTGAGATTGTACAGCACCGGATCCCTCTTGACCCAGAGGCCTGACTTGTTAAGCAGAAGCTCAGAAGGATCCGCCCGGACTGGGCTCTCAAGATCAAAAAAGAGGTCACCAAGCAAATTGACGCAGGGTTCCTGCTGGTAGCTGAATACCCAACTCGGTTGGTTAACATAGTTCCGGTGCCGAAGAAGGATGGCAGAATTCGGGTATGTGTGGATTTCAGGGATTTGAACAAAGCCAGTCCGAAGGACGACTTTCCTCTGCCGCATATCGACGAATTAGTGGACTTCACTGCTAGGCATGCGTTGCTCTCATTAATGGATGGGCTTTCTGGCTACAATCAAATTCTGATGGCACCCGAAGACCGGGAGAAAACTGCTTTCACCACCCCGTGGGGGACTTATTGTTATAGGGTGATGCCGTTTGTGTTGAAGAATGCTGGAGCTATATATCAACGGGCTGCGACCACAATATTGCACGACATGATCCATAAAGAGGTTGAGGTGTATGTGGACGACATGATTGTCAAGTCCAAGGAAAGAGAGGGTCACTACACCGCCTTGCAGAAATTCTTTTAACGGGTCGGAGAGTATTGGTTGCGGCTGAATCCTCAAAAATGTATGTTTGGTGTTATAGCAGGGAAAATGCTAGGGTTCTTGATTACACAGAGAGGTATTGAGGTCGATTCTTCCAAAATCAAGTCCATCTTAGAAATGCCACCATCAAGGATTGAAAAGGAGGTGCGAGGCTTTTTGGGTAAAGTGCAATTTATAAGACGGTTTATTGCAAAATTAACCTTGACTTGTCAGAAATTCTTTTAACGGGTCGGAGAGTATTGGTTGCGGCTGAATCCTCAAAAATGTATGTTTGGTGTTATAGCAGGGAAAATGCTAGGGTTCTTGATTACACAGAGAGGTATTGAGGTCGATTCTTCCAAAATCAAGTCCATCTTAGAAATGCCACCATCGAGGATTGAAAAGGAGGTGCGAGACTTTTTGGGTAAAGTGCAATTTATAAGACGGTTTATTGCAAAATTAACCTTGACTTGTGAACTACTCTTTGGTCTCCTGAAGAAAAGAAAGAAATTCCAATGGGACGATCGATGCCAAGCTGCTTTTGAACAGATCAAGCAATATTTACAGAACCCACCTGTGTTGTCACCGCCTGAGCCGAGAAAACTGTTGATTTTGTACTTTTGGGTGACTGAAACTACAATGGACTGCATGCTTGCACAGGAGTCTGAGGACATAGTGGAGAAAGCTATCTACTACTTGAGCAAGAAAATGCTGGATTATGAGACCCGCTACACTCCGCTGGAGAAGGCTTGTTTGGCCTTGGTATGGGCTACCAGGAAGCTGCGGTACTACCTGTTAGCTCACTCTGTAATATTGGTTTCGAGATTAGATCCCATCAAATATCTCTTCGAGAAACCGGCACTTACGGGTAGGCTAACCCGTTGGTTGCTTCTGCTTTCTGAATTCGATCTGAAGTATATGACGTGCAAGTCAGTAAAAGGGAGAGTGGTAGCGGTGTTCCTAGCCGATCACCCAGTGGAAGGGTATGAAGCAGTTGAGTATTTGTTCCCGGACGAGACCATTCTGCATGTCGAAGAAGAGTTTTGGATGATGTACTTTGACGGAGCGTCAAACCAATACGGGTATGGGATAGGGGTGTTGCTGATAGCACCCGACAATTCCCGTATACCTCTAGCATTCAAACTCCGGTTCAAAGTCTCGAACAATGAGGCAGAGTGTGAGGCGTGTATTGCTGGACTAGAAGCAGCTCTGGAACTAGGGGCAAAAAGGTTGGACGTCATCGGGGACTCGAACCTTGTTGTATCTCAAGCTAAAGGAGATTGGAAAGTTAAAGAAGAAAAGATGAGAATCTACCACCAGACCTTGGACTTGTTGATTCCTCGGTTTGAGAAACTGAATTTTGCTCATCTGTTAAGAGAGAACAACAGGTTTGCAGATTCATTAGCAACTCTATCTTCTATGATAGACATCCCTTTTGGAGTCCAAATGCGTCCGATCATCATTGAATAGAAATTTGCATCGGCCTACGAGCTGATTGCTGCCATAGATGAGGTACAAGATGAGAACCCCTGGTATTACGATGTCTGGAACTTCATGGAAAAAGAGGCATATCCACCAGGGGCAAATGCCAAAGATAAGAGGGCAATTCGAAGAATGGCTGCTCAGTTCATCGTCTGCGGGGGAAACTGTATAAGAGAGGTTATCTCAAGATGCATAAGCTGTGTGTTGATGCTGAAGAATCGAAGCGTCTGATGGAGGCCATCCATGGAGGAGAGTGCGGAGCGCACATGAACTGAGGTACAAGATGAGAATCCTTGGAAAATGAAGCTTATCCACCAGGGGCAAATGCCAAAGATAAGAGGGCAATTCGAAGAATGGCTGCTCAGTTCATCGTCTGCGGGGGAAAACTGTATAAGAGAGGTTATCTCAAGATGCATAAGCTGTGTGTTGATGCTGAAGAATCAAAGCGTCTGATGGAGGCCATCCATGGAGGAGAGTGCGGAGCGCACATGAATGGGGTGATGCTAGCCCGAAAAATTCTCAGACAGGGTTATTACTGGTCCACTATGGAGGAGGATTGTATTGGCTTTGTCCGGCGACGCCACAAATGTCAGATCCATGCAAACCGCATGAACATTCCACCGTCGAAGCTGTACAACATGACTTCACCATGGCCATTTTCAGTCTGGGGGATTGATGTGATCGGGGCTGTTACTCCGAAGGGGTTCAATGAGCATGAGTTCATTCTGGTCGCGATAGACTACTTTACGAAGTGGGTTGATTCTTAATCTTATGCGGTGTTAAAGGCATCACAGGTTACAAAGTTCATCAGGAACAACATCATCTGTCGCTATGGGGTCCCAAACGAGATTATTTCAGATAATGGTTCCCACTTCAAGAAGGAAGTGATCGACTTGTTGGAGAAATATAACGTGGCTTTTCATAAGTCATCTACATATCGGCCGCAAACCAATGGAGCAGTTGAGGCCGCCTACAAGAACATCAAGCATATTTTGCAGAAGATGGTGGAAACCTACCGGGACTGGCCAGATAAGCTGCTGTTTGCTCTGTGGGGCTACCGAACTTCAATTCGAACTTCTACTGAGGCGACTCCGTATTCCTTGGTCTATGGGATGGAGGCTGTTCTGCCTATCAAAATTGAGGTTCCGTCATTATGAGTATTGGCTGAGTGTCAGATAGCCGGGGCAGATTGGCAGCAAAGCAGGTTCGAAGAACTCATGCTCTTTGATGAAAGAAGGCTGAAAGAACTCTACCATGTTCAGGGTTATCAACGACGAATTGCCAGGGCTTTTTAACAAGAAGGTTAAGTCTAGGAATTTGAAACAAGGAGATTTGGTGCTCGAAGACAACCGAGCACCCATCCACGACCCAAGGGGCAAGTTCAGAAATAATTGGACTGATCCTTACATCATCAAGTCTATCTGGTCTGGTGGAGCTGTCGTTCTGACGGACCTAGATGGCCTAGAGTTCTCCCAACCGATCAACACAGACAAGTTAAAGAAATACTTTCCCTGAGTGGCTCGCTAGGCCGAAAACCCGAAAGGGCGACCTAGGCAAAAGTTAGAGCACAGAAAATTTGAATTTATAAAAACTGAGCTCGCAAGGTTGAAAACCCAGAAAGGGCGGCCTTGACAAAAGTTAGAGCGCAAAAGGAGAGAGTTAATACACGAGTGAACCCAAGACGAACTATGTAAGGCTTGATTCCCATCTTCGGGATACGTAGGCAACTTCATCCTGAAGTCCAGCCATAAACACTTCCCCGACCAACTTTGTCCATGTGATCATGTTTGGTCATCTTCGTCTATTCTGCATTCAAGAGCTCGGTTGTGATCTTCAATGTAGTGCTATTTAGACTAGGGGCAACTTTCCAGTTGCTGGGATCCGGGGTTGTACATCTCAGTGATAGATCTCGGGCATGTGCAGTTGTGATCCATATCGAAAATGGTTTTTGAAAAGTTTTAATAAAAGTTGATTTTGCTCAAATTAATCTTTTTACAACTAAGACCATTTTTGGTCTGAACGGAAAATTTTCAGTACCCACAACCTTCAATTACATTGATTTCAATACAAAGTTCTCCTACTCTTGAATACAAATTGAAGTTGTTTTTTATTTATTACTTTCATAAAGAAAACTTGAAAGTACTGATTAAAGCAAATAAATTCGGGGCATAGTCAGGTGTTCCTGCGTCCCCTCCCAGAGCTGGTCGAAGCCTCTGATGCTAAAGTGGGCTCGATCTGCGCCTACTCATCAAGCCAAGCTATGCACTCATCAGAGAGGGTGCAATTGAAAATGGGAGCGGGGGCCAGAAGCTCTCTCGTCCTCCATGCTGCGTCACATCGAGCTAGCTGCGCGCCTCAGATCGGAAATGCAACAGGGTATTCTATTCCCTCTTCCGGGCAAGTCTGATCATGTCTGAACTGGCGCCGGAATCGGAACAGGAAGTAAAAGACAGTGTGTCAAGCCAATCAACTGAATCCTGGGCTGGCGGGTCATGCTGTAGCTCATCGTCGGTAAATTAAGCCAAGGGCAGCGCCAGGCAATGTCGAGAGCAGACAAACTACACATCCAGTTGCACCACCATCCCTTATCCGGGGCATCGACTAGACGTCGCCGGAAGAAATAGCTGCGAGCTGAGAATGCCAAGCATGAGTCCACCACTCTCAACTTATCAATCAACCATACCTGAGGAGGGATGAAAAATGAGAGGTTAAAGAATAGAAAGGAGTATGTTGAGAGAAAAAGTGAGAAAAAGGTTTTGAGAGAAAAATCGAGCTTGAGGGTAGAGTGATGTGAGCAATATATGTGAGAAGGGGTGGGAAACATTACCTGCAATAATAGTGGACTCCCCGCGAATCTAGTCGTCTCCCGACGATGAAAAGTGTCCAAACCCATCAATGTCTCGGCTAAAGTCATGGCAATACAGCTCTTGCCCTCTTTTAAGCCCTCGGCGACTTCGATCAAATGAGTGCTAAACTCACCGGAGCCTGGGGCAAGCAAGAAATGAGACAGCATGCACAGGCAAAGCGCATGTCACCGATAGCCCTGCCAATGATGATCGCCGCGGTCACCGGCATCAGAAAACCGACGAATCAAGCTTGGAATGTCCGACTTTCTGTCGTGAATCAATGACCGAGCGTCATACAAAGTAAGGCCGCACATTCGTCCTAAGGCTTGGACGTAGCCGAAGTGGAATTGAGGCAAGATTTCTTCATCGCGCTCGGATTCCATTGGAGCTTGGAAGTCCTCGAAAGTGGGACACACCTTTTGTCCGCCAAAGCTAAAGATATGTGTCACCGGATTCCAAAACCTTGCCGTGGTATGGAGGAACGGAAAACGCAGCGGGGTGAGACTTAACGTGAATAGTGCATTTATGTCGAAGCCCCGAAAATTCAGCTTTTCCGAGCCATCCAAGTTGGCAATCCAATTTGTGAGATTTTGGACAAGAAATGCTTTCATTTGGTGCAAACATTGAGCTGAAATGGAGAAAACTATGATGCTGAGGCTTTTGTAGAAGATAAGGTGTTGTGTGGAAGACAGGTGTCAGCATTCTGGAGGTGTTTTCCATTTTTGGATTTTTGGCTGATCGGCCAAAAATAGTGCCGACCGACCATCTTTTTTGGCTGCTCGGCTAGTAATGTTGGCCGATGGCCATTTCTTGTGGCCGATGGCCTCTCACTTTGGCCGATGGCCTCTCCCTTTGTTCTGTAAGCTGTATATGTGTTGAAGATGTGGAGAACTTGTGATTGGTTCCACTTCAAGTGCCTTTCGATGATGATTTTGCGAAGTCGCGTCGGTGTTACCGCAATTTGTTTATCGAGTTGTTGTACTTTTGCTTATCGAGTTGTATTTTGCATTCTTTAAGTCTTTGTTTTGCTTATCGAGTTGTATTTACATTTGGTTAGCTGTCAAATTCTTTGTTTTGCTTATCGAGTTGTGTTGTCGTTAGTTGGTTCACTACCTGATTAATGCAATTCGAGCGTTTAGTTTTTAAAACAAAGTTCAATCTCATTTACATTGTTATGCGATGTGATGTGATGCGATGCAATGCGATGCGATACATAGAATGGATAAATGTAACACTTTTTCAACAAAAACAGCTGTTTCATTTCATTTCATCTTTTGTAAAAAGTACACAGTTTTGAAGAAAATGAAACCTGCCTGAGGCAGTACAATGTGCAAAACTACTAGTAAAAAGAAAAATAAAGCAAAAGAAAAGAAAAGCAACAAAATGTCTGGATCGGTGCCAGTCGCCTCAAGTGCGGGAGGCCGTCTTCGTCCTCTTCTTGGACGAAGGTCTAGGATCACCGCCATCACCTCCGTTGTCTGAGTCATCTCCAGCCTCATCCTGAGATGACTCTACCTCTGCATCAGACTCGTCATCATTGGGGGAAGGCTCCCGTGAACTACCCTCGGCACGAGCACGCCTATGTCTGCCTCGGCTGTGGATCGTCATCCCCCGTCTGGCTCCTCCTACTGCTCTGGCAGGCGCTGAAGGTCCTGCTGGCTGAAGGTCCTACTGGAGCACCCCCTGTAGCTGGTATCTGAAATGAGGCCTGAAAAGAACAATTGGCAAACACGTCAGTTATGCAAAGTCGAGTATGAATACCAAATATAGTGTATGAATACACTGTATAAATGCCGAGTGCAGTGTATGAATGCTATGAGTACCGTATCAGTGCTGTGAGCAGTGTATGATTACAGTGTATCAGTGTCATGAGTGGTATATGGGTGCTACGTATCAAGTGCCGTATTGATAATGCGATGTATCAGATCAGTATGGAACAGATGTGTAAAGTTTTAGGACTGAGGTTAAAAGAACTCACCGGGATACTATAGATGGTCAGTAGGTCTATGCTCCTCTGCAGCGTCCCCATCACCGAGGCCATTAGCACCAGACACTGACTAGTGTACTCGATGGAAGCCTGCAAAAGTGTTGAAGTCATTAGTATTCTGCGGGATATCAAATGAAATGAAATGACTGTACAGAACGAAAAGTATAGCAGCACATACCGGGGTCGAGTCGCGAACTCCGACAAGCTCATCATCAGCCGGAGAAGGAGCGATGGGTATCTGATAAGTCTCCCCACCCTGTCCTCGGCATGTCATGGTGGTGGGCAGCTCTGGCCACCCGACTCCCTGTCCCCTCTGGGACCTACTCCTGCCACGGGCCTGAGTCACCCTCGGTGCTCCCGCTCCTCTCACAGGTGCTGCAGGCCTCTCCCTCTTAACTCGGCGAGCATCGGTCAGAGGCCGTATAAGATAAGCCTGGATGAACTCGGTGTAGTCGCCCTCGTCTCTGAAGAAGTCAGAGTCCCAGTCGATCGTATAGTCTATTATCTCCTCCAAGGTGTACCTCTCGGTAGCCCTCGTGTGGGTGGGAGGTGGCCTTGGGACTATCTGCTCTGGCAAGCCAATGGTCTACCGTAAGAAGCGCTCTCTAAAATACCATTCCCGGCAGACCGGGCCCTCCAGCAAAATCCTGAATCGGGCAGTCTCCCGAGCACCTGCATACTGGTCCCTCACCGCATCCGGCAACGCGGCCCAAGGCTACCAGGTGATCTGTAAATGACAGGATATACAGTTTGTTATCTACTGTTGAAAGTACAATGTAAAGCGAAGCTTAAATAAATTGTAATGTTTGAAATACCTCTGCTGCGGTGATGGTATCGAAGTATCTGCGGAAGAACAGGAAAGACTCCCGTGGCCTCCGCCCGCACCTCACGTCATAGTGATGAGAATATGGAACACCGAGGGGTATCTCCACATTCGGCACTGGGACAAGACTCGAAAAGTAGGCATATACCCACAACTACAGAGTGTAATAGGGTAACAATGAGTATGCTTATCAGTAAGGCAGTATGCAGATAAAGCAGAAATCAGAAAATGATGTGTAGTGCATTGTGCAGTGTGTGCAGTGTATTGTGCAGCGTATGAAGTGTGTTGTGCAGTGTGTGCAGTGTACAGCCAGTGTAAAACTGATTGCGCGTGCGTAGAGTGTTTGGTGTACAGATAGTATAAAGCAAAACTGTAAAAATAGAAAGGGAAGGTGTACCTCCCAGGCTCACTAGTAGCCTCCGAGCAGATGTCCGCTACGGCGGGATGAAGAGCTCATATATCCGTAAAGTGTGGCCAAGCCTACGCCACCCTAGTCGTAACGCCAGATCCGCGTCACATCCACTAGCACCCTCAGCAGATATAGGGCAACTGTGTTCGCCCGGTCGGTGAAAAGGGTGGTGCCCAGCAAAAACATGATGAAGCCTCGAGCATACTGCTCCACCTCCTCACGGGTCGTGGGCGCCTGTACCCTGGAGTGGTCCTCGAACCAAGAATACCTCACGAATCCTGGCCGGGAGAGGGGTGGCCGAGCGCCGAGCAAGAACATCTGGGCGGCGTCCCACTCATCCATATTAGCGTCAAAGGGAATCGGATCAACCCCTACTCCGATGCCGGTGAGCATTGAGAAGTCGAAGGGAGTCATCGTCATCTCCCATGTAGTAGAAAGGTGGAAGGAATCGGTGTTGTCCCACTACCTCTCCACCAGAGCACCTAGAAGGGGCCTACTCACAGTGAGGCGCGAGAGTCCCATGTAGAAGACGCCGAAGCCAGCCTGATCAACGATGTGACGAACCGTGTCGGGCAACTCCATGTACCATCCTCAGGCATTGGTGTTCCCATACCCCCAGAAGGCATGGGAATCTCCCTGTGTTCAAAGGCAAACAAATAGAAAGCAGTATTAGATATACAGTATTTTGAATGCTCAAAATTGATAAAAATGCAGTGTGTTGCATGTGTTCGACTTTACACAGATATCGTGCATGTTTGTGCTCAGGGTGAGCTAAACATGTGATGTATCAGTGTGTTTGGGTTATTCAGTTAAAGAACAGTATCAACTATCGAAGTTGTATGTCCTACATTGTAGAAAATAAAAGAGGGGAAGAGTATACCTCAACGGCGCCGAAGGATAGGTGTGACTTCGGCTCGTGTAGCAAGAGCTCCAATGGCACACCTCGTGCGTAGCTCCTGAAGTGGCGGATGCTATCAGGAGGCAATATGTGTATCGCCAGCCGGTATGTCGTCGGGTCGAACGGTCGAACACTCAACGGCAAGAGCTCGACCTCAAGGTCTGTGTCCATCTCTAGGGGAGTCCCACCTCGAGGAATGTTGTCCGCCATCTCGAGAGGAGTGCAAAAGTGGTCGAAAGTATGAAAAATGGGTGAAAATGCAAAAAGTCAACCCAAACGTCAACCCTTAGGGGTGAAAAATGGGAGAAAAGGTCGAAGTATGGGAAAAGGCATGAAGATCGAGGTAAACTCGAGGGAAACAAACCCCAAGTAGTGGAAATAGAGAATGCAACATCAAAAACGTGTTTCGATCGGTTCAAAGTGTTTGGAACAACGGGATTTTCGCGAATCAGAAGTTGCGGTGTATCGCCAGCCGGTATGTCGTCGGGTCGAACGGTCGAACACTCAACGGCAAGAGCTCGACCTCAGGGTCTGTGTCCATCTCTAGGGGAGTCCCACCTCGAGGAATGTTGTCCGCTATCTCGAGAGGAGTGCAAAAGTGGTCGAAAGTATGAAAAATGGGTGAAAATGCAAAAAGTCAACCCAAACGTCAACCCTTAGGGGTGAAAAATGGGAGAAAAGGTCGAAGTGTGGGAAAAGGCATGAAGATCGAGGTAAACTCGAGGGAAACAAACCCCAAGTAGTGGAAATAGAGAATGCAACATCAAAAACGCGTTTCGATCGGTTCAAAGTGTTTGGAACAACGGGATTTTCACGAATCAGAAGTTACGGGAGGCTCGAAAACAAAGGAAAAACATGGATCTAACGAAGGAAAATCACCTAGGGAGAGAGAGGAATGTTTTTCGACTAAGGGGAAGTGAGAAAATAGGGTTTGGAACCTTATATTTAAAGGCCCGAGGCAAAATGTCAAAACTGCCCCAAATCTGCCATTTTTGGCCGATCGGCTAAATATTTGGCCGATGATCTCCTTTTGTGGCCGATGGATGGCCGATGGCCTCCCCTTGTGGTCGATGAACCTCCAATGCCCTTGTTTGGGTCAATTTTGTTGATTGGTACCCTTATCTCTCAAGATAGTGCAAGAAAGTACATTTTTGAAGCTTAACCGGCCTTCGTGTTGACCTCGAATCATGCCTTCCGTGTGCGGCACTTGATACATACGAGGTGTATCCTTTTCGTATCCTTTTGTATATTGCAAGATTTAAGAATTGCTCGAGAATTGCTTTTGAATATCATGCCTAACGAATGTTTCGTCATGCTTGTAAAGCGCGCATTGGTTATACGTTGTTTCGCTCTCGCATTGAGCATGCCTCGTCTTGTTTTAAAGTTGCATCTCAACGTCGCGAATAAAATGCCTTTACCATGCTTCCGTTGAATATATGCCTCTCTTTGTTGTTGCATTGATTTACACATTGTATGCATTGTCGTGCATGCTTTACTTACATGTGTTTATGCCTTTTTTGCTTTACACATTGTATGCATTGTCGCGCATGCTTTACTTACATGTGTTTATGCCTTTCTTTCTTTACACATTGTATGCGTTGTCGCGCATGCTTTACTTACATGTGTTTATGCCTTTTTTACTTTACACATTGTATGTGTTATCGCGCAAGCTTTACTTACATGTGTTTATGCCTTTTTTTTCTTTACACATTATATGCGTTGTTGCGCATGCTTTACTTACATGTGTTTATGCCTTTCTTGCTTTGCACAAGTATGCATTGTCGCGCATGCTTTACTTACATGTGTTTATGCCTTTCTTGCTTTACACATTGTATGCGTTGTCACGCATGCTTTACTCACATGTGTTTATGCTCCATTTCCTCGCATTGTTACACACATTGTATGCGTTGTCGTATATGCTTTACTTACATGTGTAGTTATGATTTCTATGCATTGCTTTACACATTGTATGCGTTGTCGCGCATGCTTTACTCACATGTGTTTATGCTTTCCTAGTGTTGCTACACATTGCTTGCATTGTCGTGCATGCTTTACTTACATGTGTTTATGAATCTCACTCGGCTTGCGTTGTCGCCCATGCCCTCCTTGCATTGTTATGCTTGTTTCAATTTGCATTGTTATGCATCCCATTACTTGCGTTGTCACGCACTTTTCACTTGCATTGCTATGCATGTTTCTAACGATATTGTACTTGTTAAGTTTCTTTCTTTTGCAGGCACGATATTGTATGTATGGTTCATTTGAAGCTGGCGCGACCAGACGAACCAGACGGTATTGTATGTACTCCGCGTGAGACGTAGCGAGAATTGTATAATTTTCTTACATCGTTTCTGCATGTAATGTAGTTTGATTCTTCTTCGCTTGCTTAAACTATTGCACGTTATGCTTCATTACAGCTCTCTTTGCATGATCATAAGTTATGTTCAGCATCGTGCATGTCTTTTGCATCTTGCCTCCGCCTGCAGGCGCATATCTTTGTTATCTTGTATGCTTGTCTAAGTCTTCGGCCTTGTCAAAAATGGGTTGTCTCTGGGCTTTGACATTCACTCCCGTCATCTTATGACTTTCGAGTTCTGTCAAAGAGGGGCAACTGTAGACACCCCATTTTTTACCGTCCTTAAGACTTAGATGTCATCGTTTGAACACTCGATGATCATCCATGCTCGTGTTCGTTTTGAGTTCTCGAAAGTCTCGGCTATGCGCCTTGCCTAAGGATCTCTCAACTTGTTTGTTTTGTGCTTGGTTGTGGACCAAGGACTTGTGGTTTTGCTTCTGAGGGAAGAGGGTCGCTTGCTGGCCATCCCCTCAACCCATCGGCTAAGGCCTTGTGCCATTGGCCTTGTTTTCTTGCTATCGGCCATAAGTGTTGGTCGATCGACACTCTTTTTGGTCGATCGGCCATATTTTTGAGCCGAGACCTTTCCATCTGCTTTTTGCAGATATTTTGTGCCAGCGGTGCCAGCTGGTGGGTACAATTCTCATCCTCCATACACGTGTATCGAGGGATTGCATTCAAGATTTAAGCTTGAGAATTGAAATTCTATAAGAAGGGAGCCTCCCCTCCCTTTCCAGAGGTTCTAAAAAGTTGATATACAAGTTCTATATGTCTCTCTCTATATTTTACCTCTCTCTCTTGTTTTACCCTTGTTTGTGCTCAAAAGTGTAGATTCTTCATACTATTGCACACAAACACCTAGTAGAACACCATCCTTTGGTTGCTGAGGTCCTTAGGAGTTGATTTCAGAGTTCTTGGAGTGGTTTAAGCTCAGAAAAGGTGCTGGAGTTGTGTTCTTGAAGGTGTTCTTCAAGGGTGAGTCAACTACCTTTTAATCCCCCATTTTGGCTTAAGCTTTTAGACCTATTTGCATATTGTTTTAAGCTTAACTCTAAACTGTAAAAAGTTCTGATTTTTCATGTTTGTGATGATTGTTTAAGGTCACTTTTTGGTTGGGGGTGGTCTACCCCCTCTTAGGCCTTGTTTTGAGTCATCCCTTTTAGCTCTTGTTCTAACCTTTGCATGACCTTTCTACCACTGAAATCCAGAGGATTTTCAGTGGTGGAAAGATGGTTTTGGAGTCTTGAATAGGAGAGGGTCCCCTCTCCTTGTTGTCTTGTATGCTTGTATTGATGGCTCATAATGATAGCATGTTTGCTTAGCTTGTTTTGACTCTATTTCAGCAAGTATTTGGTGTTACTTTGCCACGTTATACCTCTGTCCAAGGTTGGTTTGATAGCATTTTGCATGCCCCATGCACTTGTCTTGCAATCGTCTCATTTGTCTTAACATGCATCATGCATTTGGACCATCATTCTTGCATATTTTGACTCAACTCAAAGGAGCTTTTAGCCTTGTTTTATCATGCTCTAGCTCTGATTTGCATTGTTTTAGTCATGCATGCACTGTTTTGTATAGCCATGGTTCAATCTAGCTTGTTAGCTTTGAGTATCCAAGTCATTAGCATGCATTGCTTAGACCATTTTCATGATTTGCCACCATTTCATATGCGATTTTAGTCCATGTAGTGTAGCCATACACTTGCATTTATCACCTTTTCCATGCATTGGGAGGTTTGTGTTTTATGCCTCAAGAATGGACCATTGTGCATGCCTCCATGCTTAGGCCTTTAGGATGCCATCTCAGTGGGTTTTTGGGCTTATTTTGACATGCCATAACTCTGATTTTTATTGGTTAAGTCATGCCATGTTTGGGTTTGATAAGTGTAGTGTAACACCCCTTGTTAGCCTTGCATGCTTCTTGTTTTTGGTCTTTGTTCTAGCTTGTGTTGGCTAGGTTCGAGCATTCTTTTGGTCTTGTATTGACCTGCCTTGGGACTTTTTTGGGTGCCCTTGGCCCTTTGGGGCTTGCTTTGCATGGCCATGGTTTAAGTTCCTTTGCTAGTTTCAAGCTTTGAGCTTTATTACAGGCTATGCTTGACTTGTTTGAGTGGTTTGGCACCATCCTATGCATGATTTCAGAATTTATGGTGTTATCACACTTGCATCGTTTTCACTCTTTAAGTGCTCTTGAGAGTTGTCCTCTTTATGCCTTACTTCTTGAGCCAATTGGTATGCATGCTTGTCTTGCATTTCATTTCTTTGTTTCATCACTTTGGCCACTGATTTGAGCATGGCTGAGGTCTGCCTATTTTGGTTTAAGTCCATCTTTGCATGTTGTTGCATGCTTGTCACATTGCATGTTGTTGCATGCTTGCTAGTTTGCATGTTGTTGCATGCTAGTCCATCTTTGGATGTTGTTGCATGCTTATCCATCTTGTATGTTGTTGCATACTTGTTAGTTTGCATGTTGTCGCATGCTTGTTATGGTTGCATTGCATTTTGCATGCTTGGTATATTGCATGCTTGCATGATTAGGTTTCATTGCATTTTGCATGCTTGTTACATTGCATTTGGCATGCTTGTGTTGCATTGCATAGCATCTCCATATGCTTACATTGCATTGTGTTTGGTTTGGGTGTTGAACCAAACACGAGGAACGAGGGACGTTTCATACTTGAAGTGATGAAATGTGTCTCAATCCTCGGTTGCCGACCCTCTTGATCCAACACGATAGAGTTTAGGGCAATTACGTGTTTTTGTGCATTTCATTCACATTAAATTGTGCAATTCGGCCTCTTTGGCCATCATGCATCGAAATGCGTGATTGATGGCTCGAGAGTCGAGCACTACACTCCTTTGAGTCTCAAACATGATAACGGGTGTAGTTGCACGACATTTACTTGCAAATGTATTGCCATGCCTCTGTTTGTGCTCTGCTGCAGCAAAATGAGCTGTCTGCAGGAAGAGATGGCCGATCGGCTATCTACAGTGCCGATCGACTAACAATTTTTGGCCGATGGACTCAAAAGTGGTCGATGACCCTTTTTCCTTGGCCGATGGCCCTATCTTTTGGTCAATGGCCTCTCAGCATGTCCATGAGGTGGTTCAGAAGCATCACAGAGATTTGTACAGTTTTCAGAGGTGCAAAACAGTGCAAATAGAGGCAACATGAGGCATAGCAACGGATTTTCGAGCGAAGCCGACCGAGCATGCATATGTCCCTCTTCTCGAGGCCGCTTTAACTGTTTTGTAACTTAATTAATTTGTTTGATTAGTTAAGAGTTTTTTAATAGTTAATTAGCTAGGGTAGTTGATTAATTAGTTGGTTTTTATTATTTATTCGGACCCTCCATCGAGAGGGCGAATTTTGTAATAAGTGTGCGTGAGTGTGTGAATGTCTTCCAATCGCACATCTTTTTCCCTTTTACTTAACCGCTTACGATGGTTAGTTCTAGGTCATGTTTTGATTAGCATCCTTATGATAGCATGTTTGCATATATTCATTCGTATTGCATGCACCGGGCTCGGTGCATCATACTAACCACATTGTATTTCAATTCCTACTTGAATACATAATTATCAAATTGCATTTCATATGCCATCTTAGAATAGCCGAGTCTATTTCTAATTGCATTTTGCATGTGTTGCATTAGCCATCTTAACATGAACTAGGATTATGCATTGATTACTAATTAGTTGTTGTTTTGTCTCAGAGTACTAGGTAAGCTTTTATGCTTTAGCATCTTGCATGTGTGTGAGTGATTGCCATGATAGCATGCTTGCCATGAGGCTAACTGCTTATGTGTTCAACTGCCTGAATGCCTGTAGGTGAAGGTTGGACTGCTTGAATTGGAATAATTCATCAAATGCGAGTTTTAAGCCCACTTGAGAGTGGCAAAATCATGTTTTCCTAAGCCCACTTGAGGGTGGCAAAATCCACGCCTTAGCCTACTTGCGAGTAGCACCTTCAAACCATTTTAAAACAAACATGAGATGTTTTGTTCCAATTTAGGCGATCTAGTCTATACTTGTATGTTGTGCACATCACATAGTAATTCTAGCTAATAACCAGAATAAGAACACATGTGTTTTCAAAAATAAGATATCATGTTAGTAAAGGCCGATCCTTTGATAGGGCGAGCGGGGGTGCTCATTGCATGACCTTCCCCTCTCGTACCCAAGTTCCCGAGCCGAGGCAACTTTGGTGATGACGGACACGTGGCCTTCGGCATGAGTCAGGGTTTCCTAAATCTCCCAAAAATAAAATATTTAGGTGGCGATTCTGTATCTGACAAAGCAGTCAATGTTTGGCACTTCTTTATAAAAATCAGTTTTCCAAAACGATTTGTCGGATTTGGACTCTTTGGTGATTTATCGGTTTTGCATTGCACTTTGCGAGATTAGATTCAGAACCGTGACATTTGAGTCCAAACTGTAGTATGCTAATGAACAAACCAGATTTTCGCGCCATCTCGCGCGTGGGGCCGGGACGTTCGGGCACGTCTACAGTGTGCAAAGGGGGGGGGGAATATTTAATCAATATTTAATCAAAATTAATACTCTTTTGTTTGTATCTCAACTTCAACTGAGAAAATAAATTAGGCAAAACAAGTTCAATGCAACTGAAATCACTTGCTGAAACTCATTCAACAACATTAGTTTTTATATTGTCCACCTCCATTCACCTCAATGTTACAAATAAAAATACGTAAAATTAAAATTTTAAACAGTTTTAAAGTACATTTGACTCCTTAACATAATTTTTCATTCTTTTCCACTAATAGTAGCAGCCACTAAATATATGGCACCCTTCCGAATACTTCCAACATTTCCCAATAACGTATCTTTGTAGTCTGTTCAAACATCAACTGGGAAGAACCGGTCCATAACTTCTATTCCGTGACGAACGTACTCTTTGTCCTTGCCACCAACGAGCTTGAATCTCATTTTCTTTAGCATCGGAAACCTATCGGACTGGTCAGGATCAACAATCCAAGTCTCGGGATTACCCTCACCAACTCCAATAAATATATTGTCAGGTGTGGGGATGGAATCAGACGAACTATTATCACTTATGACGAAAAACAATACGTGGTGGACCATAGCTTCCTCTTCAGGATCTTGTCCCAATTGAATATTCCCAATTAATTTTATACCCTTAACCATGATCTTGTCTGATTGACGGTCACATCTTTTAGTACCCAACTCAATACCATTTAGCAATCTTGCCACACCTTTATTATCAAATTTAACGTCCCTTAATTGTTCATCGTACAGTTGCAACTTCCTTACTCCGCTCTTAGTTTTCTTAATATATTGGGGAATATTCTGAACGTACTGTCTACATACATATGCCGCCTTAAAAGGTGCATGACCACGGTAACTACACTTATATCCTGGTCGCAAATGTCCTTAACCTCCGATACACAAGGGGAGTCCGATACCGGCTGCTTACTACTCCTTTCATTTTTTATAAAACACTACAAATTCTGTAGATTCTCTTACCTCTGCTAACCCTTCTGTTCAGACACCTTAGTTTTGATATTTTTCCCCTCTACTCCTCGTACACTGGAACAAACTTCGCCGGTGCTAACCGATGACTCTCTTCCCAAAGTCTTATTTGCCACGTCAAAAAACGATCTACACACATTTGAGTGAACTTTCCATAATTCTAGAGATACTCTTCTAAGGAGTACAACATTGTATACCAATACAATCAACAAAAAAGAAAGACAGAAAAGGAGGGACAAAACAAGGTAGAAAATAACATCACCACAATAGCTATCCCATTGCAAAAGCATATTCCTCTCTGCCATCAAATGTTTTTTGGTACCAAATAAATAGTAAAAGTGGCCCGCGTATAAGAATGAAGATTCCCCATTCAAAATAATTCAAAAGCATAATCATTTTTCTTTATTTGCTTTATGTCAATCATTCTGAAAATATCTTTACTTTACAACCATGTAAACCACCAGAAACGTGACACGTGTATCGCACTATCTGGAAAAGGAATCAAAAGTACTCACACCACTCACACCTAGGCCCGGGTGTGACTTTCTTTTAACCTCATCCATACACGTGTCCACAAGTACAACAATGGACGACCCAAATCAGCGTGGGGGGAGGAGGGTGTTGGTAATATTAATATAGCGCCCCCCAGTCGCACCACTCACACCATTCACACCGGGTTTTTTAACTAATAGGGAGGCTTTGTACGGCTGGTGTGAATTCACTATTTACCACTACAAAGTGCCTCGCCAAGCCTCTTTTCGTTTCTATGCAAAGAATGTTTTCCTCACCTACCCACAATGCCCTTGCCCAAAGGAACAACTCTTAGAACTCCTCTAATCCCTACTCCAACTAGCCTGTCAACTATACTATATACTTGTTGTAAGGGAGCTCCACGAAGATGAAACCCTCACCTTCATGCCATGGTCCAATGCACAAAGAAAATCCAAACCTCCAACATGAGATTTTTCGATCTCACTGGAACCAACGGTAGAATATATCATCCAAATATAGAAAAACTCTATTCTCCAACAGCAAGTCGACAGTATATATAGAAAGAGGGCGACTTCATAGAATGGGAAGAATTTTCATCTAAGGGGAAAAGTATTTCGAAGAATAGAGATGAACTCTAGTAGGGAATACTTACAGAAGCAGAAACGGAGGAACAATTCTTTGCACTCTGCAAAGAAAGATGTCCCACCGATTACGTCACAAAATACCCCCAATTAAAAACATTTTCGAGGGATCATTGCAAACGAGAGTGGCCCCCATATACTAGCTTCTTTAATTCATTTCCTTTTTTAAATGAAGAAGTAAAAAAATGGGTAGAAAATAATATTTTGTTTGTAAGTCAGAATTTTGTAAAATACGAACTATGTCAAAATTGTTGTTTCTCTGTTTACAGTGAAGGCGACAACATTAGATTAGGGATACACAGGAATAATATTATCATGACCCGATCTTGCCCCTGAGGATTAAGGTCATAACTGGCCAATAATCATGAGATTATCTATGGCCTCAAACAATTTCAGAAAAATTAAAGGGGCCAAAACAGAAACAGACTTTTGGTCTTGTATTGACCTGCCTTGGGACTTTTTTGGGTGCCCTTGGCCCTTTGGGGCTTGCTTTGCATGGCCATGGTTTAAGTTCCTTTGCTAGTTTCAAGCTTTGAGCTTTATTACAGGCTATGCTTGACTTGTTTGAGTGGTTTGGCACCATCCTATGCATGATTTCAGAATTTATGGTGTTATCACACTTGCATCATTTTCACTCTTTAAGTGCTCTTGAGAGTTGTCCTCTTTATGCCTTACTTCTTGAGCCAATTGGCATGCATGCTTGTCTTGCGTTTCATTTCTTTGTTTCATCACTTTGGCCACTGATTTGGGCATGGCTGAGGTCTGCCTATTTTGGTTTAAGTCCATCTTTGCATGTTGTTGCATGCTTGTCACATTGCATGTTGTTGCATGCTTGCTAGTTTGCATGTTGTTGCATGCTAGTCCATCTTTGCATGTTGTTGCATGCTTATCCATCTTGTATCTTGTTGCATACTTGTTAGTTTGCATGTTGTCGCATGCTTGTTATGGTTGCATTGCATTTTGCATGCTTGGTATATTGCATGCTTGCATGATTAGGTTTCATTGCATTTTGCATGCTTGTTACATTGCATTTGGCATGCTTGTGTTGCATTGCATAGCATCTCCATATGCTTACATTGCATTGTGTTTGGTTTGGGTGTTGAACCAAACACGAGGAACGAGGGACGTTTCGTACTTGAAGTGATGAAATGTGTCTCAATCCTCGGTTGCCGACCCTCTTGATCCAACACGATAGATTTTAGGGCAATTACGTGTTTTTGTGCATTTCATTCACATTGAATTGTGCAATTCGGCCTCTTTGGCCATCATGCATCGAAATGCGTGATTGATGGCTCGAGAGTCGAGCACTACACTCCTTTGAGTCTCAAACATGATAACGGGTGTAGTTGCACAACATTTACTTGCAAATGTATTGCCATGCCTCTGTTTGTGCTCTGCTGCAGCAAAATGAGCTGTCTGCAGGAAGAGATGGCCGATCGGCTATCTGCAGTGCCGATCGACTAACAATTTTTGGCCGATGGACTCAAAAGTGGTCGATGACCCTTTTTCCTTGGCCGATGGCCCTATCTTTTGGTCAATGGCCTCTCAGCATGTCCATGAGGTGGTTCAGAAGCATCACAGAGATTTGTACAGTTTTCAGAGGTGCAAAACAGTGCAAATAGAGGCAACATGAGGCATAGCAACGGATTTTCGAGCGAAGCCGACCGAGCATGCATATGTCCCTCTTCTCGAGGCCGCTTTAACTGTTTTGTAACTTAATTAATTTGTTTGATTAGTTAAGAGTTTTATTATAATGATGTTAGTAAGCATCCTTTGGAACTTGACAAATTTGCTAGATGGACTTGGTTCATCCCTTGACTTGCATTAATTATGTATGTATTGTTTGATAAAGATCTTGAATACCAGTCATGCAAACCCCTTTATTTCTTATACCATTCACTGAGTATCCAAGCTCATCCTCTCTATATATATGTAGGTTGTGAGCAAGGAGGCGGTGACGCCTAGGTGTGACTCGCAAGCTTGTTTTGGGTTTTTGGTTATGTCGGCCTAACTTGTATTCATGTCGGCAGTCTTGAAAATTATGCTTCTTAGCTTATAGCGCTTGTAACTTACATATGTCGGCTGGAGAAGCCTTTTGATCAAGATGAAAAATGTATTTTGTACTTTATTGTATTTGTATCCAAGTTGTAATATTATGTAAAGTTGTATGCCATTTCATGTAACTTACGCACTGCTCTTATGGACCACTTGTATTTTAATATTATTGCTTCCGCACTTGTGAGCCCCATATATAATTATACTCTCTGTGTGTGTGAATTTTGAAAGTTGGCCTTCGGTAATCTCGGATTACTGGCCATCATGGCACTAAACTACTAGGGGCGGTTTGGCGTCGTGACAAATTTTTAGCAACTAAATGTTTTGGTCGCAAGAGTATTCACTGAAGGATTGTCAGGGAAGGTAATTGGCTACTAAAATTATTTTAGTCGCCAAATGTAATGCAATGCCGACTAACTTTTTAGTCGCTAAAAGTATTGAAAAAAAATTAAATATTACCTTTTTAGTGACTAAAAATTTTTGTCGTGAAAAACATTACTAATATTTAGCTACTAAAGTTTTAGTCGCCAAAATTTTTTTTGGTTCCTCCTATATTATTTTTTTAGTAACTAAATATATTAGCCGCCTAAAGTGTGATTGTGTTTTAGCTACTATAAGTTGAGTCGCCTAAAGTGTCACATTTTTTGCTACTAAAATTGTAGTCAACAAAAGTGTTTTCCTTGTTCATCAAAATTTTTTTGACTACAAAATATTTTAGTGGCCAAATGTTAGATTGTTTTTGGCTACCAATTTTTTAGCCGCTAAAAGTCTGACTTTTTTGGCTACTACCTCGTTTGGGAACATGCTAATTTAGTAACTTTTTGGCTGTTTGGCTAAAATATGAGCTAAAAAAAACTAATATGTTTGGGATGACTTTTTGGCTTTTTACGAAAAGATGTGCAAAAAGTAGAGAGAAAAGAAAATCTTTAACTTTTTTGTATGGGTTGTTGACTTTTTGACTAATTTAGTAACTTTTTGACTTTTTGGCTAAAAATGAGGGTTTCCAAACGAGACAAAGTTTTTAGGAGCCAAATAGTTTGTGTTTTGCCTACCAAACACTTAGTCGGCTAAAATCTCACATTTTTTGCCACTAAACTTATAGTCAGCAAATGTTTTTTGTTTTTTGGCTACAACATATTTTAGTCACCAAATATTTGATTATTTTTTAAGTTTTAGTTGCCTAATGCCTGCTTTTTGTTGGCACTAAACTTTGTAGTTGCCATAATTGCTTTCCGAAATTTGTTATTAAGTTTTAGCTACTAACATTTTAGTCATTGAAATATGTACTTCCCTTTTCAGTACGAATTGTTTAGTCACCAAAAAAATGATTTTATGTTTTATCACAAAATTGTAATTTCTCCACAACCTGTCTATATTCCGTACAACCTGTAGTACGTATATAAATGAAACAATACATATTTTATCAATCATTCCACAATCCAAATTACTTCCAACCATCTAAAACTAAGTAACTTCAAATGTATATATTCCATACAAACCAACTATTGTCCAAACTAAAATTATATTTTCACACAAAATAAAGAAGCATACAAAAATCCAACCCTCCATATACAAAAAAATTATATTTAGTACCATGTGAAATGGCCACTTGGCATGGTATAAATTATCATTGTAATCTATACCATGACAAAAGGTGATCTATATGTCACGCCAGTAACTATCAGTTGGATTACAAAAGTTATTTGTATCAGTAATACTAATCTATACAAAAGCGGAGGACAACATAGTTAGTGGAATCATACAAAAGTGTCAAGTGTCCTCTATACACAAAAATTGATTATCCACAAGTCCACACCAAAAGCCATTTATAAAAAAAATTTAAAAAATTGCACCCATTACAAAATATCAATTGCTTCAGCTATAGAAAAAATGTTGTAATAGCATGCATTTAAGGTAAAACAATCTATAAAAGCCTTTTTCGAAATACAATCATATGCATGTGTGACAAAAGATTTATTCCAAACTTGATTTCAATTTACAAAAAATACAATTTTTAGGAGCATTCCTTTTCATAAAATAGATGTTTATCGGTAGAATGTTTTGCTTGTAAATTTATTTTAACACTTCTTCATTCCCATTTTCCTAGTCAAAGTAAAATAAATGAGTAATCTACGGGATTATCTCCATAACCATATCATGATTTCTTAATACGTTTACCACCCAAATGACCACCGTATATGATGAAACAATGACACCATTTACAATCAAAATGTTGAACAATTATTGGATGTCAAACTCTCCCTTTTTCGAATAAATTTAAGGCATTTTCAAAACAATGACACCATTTACAATAAAATTATTATTTGGCGACTAAATTATTATATAGTCGGAAAAAATTAATATAGCTCGACTAAAAAAATAGTTAGTAGACTAAGCCCTAAACTAACGCCAACCAATTGTTTTTTTTGTCACCTACTGTTATACTTTTGGTGACTAAACTTTTTTTAGTCGGCAAAAATTAATATACCACAACTAAAAAAATTTAGTAGCCTAAAATCTAAGTTAAGGCCGACCAATCACTTTTTTAGTCGCCTATTGTTACACTTTTGGCGACTAAATTTGTTTTACCAAATTTGATTGCCAAAAGTGTAAATTGTTGTAGTGTTGTCACTAGGAAGACACTCAATTAGGCTATGTTTGAATCAAATATTTGAGGAGTTCGACAAAGAAAAATTATGCCACAACAATTAACAATGAAAGATCAGACAGTTGTATGTTGATCAATTGTCTTGTTTAGGATTTCTTAGGATTTGAAAATATGGCAGCAACAAGACAAATAGAGATTAATGGATATACTCTATTGGTCGTTTAAATAGATATAGAGAAAGATAGTGGGCATGTTTGATGTAACATATTGTAAGTTAAAAGTTAATGATAATCAGAAAATTGAAATTAAAAGCACTTCTCATCTAGCTTTCATGTAATTAATTTTTTTCAACTTATTTAGATTATTTTGGTTTAATAAATTATAAGCAGGAGTTGCAACCAATTAAAAGCACTTCTCATCTGACATAAATTTCCAGAATAAATAAAAGAAAAAGCTAGAAATATATGTAGTGTGCATAAACTGAGTACAAAAAGAGAATCTCTAGCACTCCTAATCCTAGCTATAACTAGGGATGCAACTCAACTGAATTCAATCTGAGCAACTCAAGTCTAATTCAAAATTTTTTAGGTCTCAAACAACGTATTTTTGAATTTAGTGTGATCTTGGGAAAAAATTAAAAGCCGAAATTAAATTTGGATCATGTTTGAGCAACGACATTGACCAACTCACGTAACCCAAAATTCGAATTCTATATATAAATATTCATATAAATTATTAATCGTGATATTATAATCTATCGCTTTAGATCATATTCAATATATATCCAATATGACCACTTAGGTTTACAATGCGACGATATTATTCTATAGACGAGGCTGTGTCACCACAACGGCATCACAACTCATCAATTCCCATCTCTCTCTCCTCTCTCACTCATCACAAAAATTATTTATTTTTATATTAGTAATGATTTTACCCAAGAAAAAGTGTTAATAAGGGTTAACTTTGACACATTAATTAGTGTATCTAATAATAATAATAATAATAAGTTAGCTCAAAATTCAAGCAATTTGAACATTGTCTAAGCTCACTTTATTATACCTGAGTTGTATTTCGACAGAGAAATTCAAGACAATTTAGATTGAACTTAGGCAACTCCTCGATTAAACCAGCCCGAGTTATAACCCAATTGTGTGTGAGTGGAGGATTATGAGAAAAAGTGATGCAAGCATATAGATTGATGACTAGCAAAGGGGAGCCCGAGGAAAAAGCCAAAACAGATTGTCTATTTCATCATAATCTGCGGTTAAGTGAAAAGTAAGATTTGGAGGGTAGCTCTATCTCTCTCTTGCCAAACCAACCTCCACTTTCTCTTATGCAAATGTGGCCAAAGTCATATGAATCATGACACAGCCATGCATGCGCAGCCAAAGACCTTGAACCAAATGTGGATTGGATAACCAAAGGAGCAAAATTTCCAACTGAGCTTTACACTGCGCTTTCTTCTCATAAATTTACTTCAATGGACACCTCATTATGCAATATAAATTGTTTTGGCACTCTTTGTTTTTCTTGTCGAACAATTCAAGATAGTGAGTAAAACAAAAAGAACAACCAACCACACATCATTGAAGGACAAACATTAGATTGTCCTCCTACCTTTTTATTCCACTTTGCTTATATAGAGCATGTATGTTTTTAGGTGATTTCCTGGTTTGGTTATATCCATTCAGTGCAGAAGTGCAGGAACTGGGTTGTGTAGTTTGAGTTGTAGGGCTGCAGTGCATGTCATGGTTCTTCTCTGTTGCAGCTCTGGTGTTGCTGGGCTACTGTCTGGAGGTCAAACAGCAGTTCACTGATCTGGAGCTGCTGTCAATGGATGAATTTCAATCTGCTGCTGTAAACTGCAGATTTGTGATGTTAACTGCAAATTAAAATCCAATCTGCTGCTGTATGTCTTTTGGTGGTTGCTGCTAAGTGGCATATCTGGTCTGCTGTTTCACCTGTGTGTGCTTGTTTTGGTTATGTGGCTGCTGGTATCTTGTTCATGGTCTAAAGTTGGGCATGGTTTTTGTGGCTGCATTGTGCTCTTGATCTGATGCCTGGCTGTATGGTCTAAAGTTGGCTTGGAGTTGTACTCTCTTGTTCATGCTGCTTTGGAGTCATATTCTTATTGTTTTCCTTCTGGTTTGTTTCTCTTCGTCGGTCTCTCACCAACTAGGAGGTTTGAGCTTTTTCAGCTCCAAGCTCCTTTTTATTGATGTATCATTCACACCTTCTATGTGCTTTTCATCAATAAAGTATTTTCTTTTGCCGATGAATAAAAAAAAAAAATAGAGCTTGTACAATGTAATTTATTGTAAATTAAAAACACTTGTCTTAGGGAGACTTATTTATAAGTTCTATTTCGGACACTTATGCTATGTTAAGTCTTGTGTAATTTCTTATAAAGTTTCAAGTGCTATTTAGATAGGAATGTATTCCACAAGATCCTATGAGTTGTAAATAAATGATATTAATATACTATTATACACTATAATGGAAAAACCATAAATGGGAAATTGAATGTTACCATAGAAAGTAACATTTTCACATTCAATTAAAAAAATCAAAAACCTAGTAAGTTTGCGAAACGTAACGTGACACGTTACATTACGTTTATGTAGGTGTCATGTTACGTTTATGTAGGTATCATGTTACGTTACACTTATGTAGGTGTCACGTCACGTTACGTTACGTTTATGTAGGTGTCACGTTACGTTACGTTTATATAGGTGTCACGTCATGTTACATTTATGTAATGTCACGTCACGTTACGTTTATGTAATGTCTCATCTGATATGGTCGCGCTACGTTACGTTTATGTAGGTGTCACGTTACGTTTCTCAAACTTAATCTATGGTAACATTCAATTTCTTATATATGGTTTTACCATTATTTATGATATTAACAACTAATACAGAGGGCAAATGTGTCAACAAACTTCACATAAGACGTATGGGAACATAAGTTTTTAGTAGGACCATATGTAGCATAAATCTCCCTAATAGGACTTATAAATAATTTTCCCTTAATTTTTAGATCATTGAATTATAATAATAGTCTCTAAAGTTTAAAATCTTTTTCATTTAAATCTCTAAAATTTATTTTTGTCAATTAAATCCTTAAAATATTAAATTTGAATCGATTTAGTCCTGAAGATAATATAAAAATAGTATATAAGCCTAAAGGTTATATAAAATTGTGGTCAAACCAAGATATTAATTTATTGTTTAACTTAATTATCCTCTACACATAAGTTTTTATAATTGGTATATTTTTCTTTGACTAGTTAATTCTAATCGCTTGTATAGGTTTTCTTATCCCTGACTGATTAATTTTAATCGCTTATATATGTGTTCTTCTATTTATATTATACTCTTATTTATATCTTCTAATTTGCAATTCTCCATTTTATCTATTTTTTGGTTCTAATATTATTTTATATTTGTAGACACCCCATTTTTGACCGACCTTTAGACTTAGACATCACCAGTTGAGCGCTCGGTGATGTTGCATTTTGTGCTCGTTCTGAGGTTTTAGAGTCTCGGCTGTGAGCCTTGCCTCCGGACTTCGGGGCTCTTTTGTGCCTTGCCTCGATTTGAGAACCAGGTCCTGTTTTCTCTGTTTTCTCTTCCCGAAGGGAGGGAGAGGTCTCGTAGACCACCTCTCAGTGGCCGTAGGCTACGTTTCGTGGTCGTAGGCCATTTTTCCCGTTTGGAGCCCGATTTCCGGTTTTCGGAGCCGTCGACCATGTGCCTCGGTTCGGGACCGCTTAACTACCTCTGATTGCTCCAATTTTTGGCACATATCTTATTTCCTCCCTTTAGAGGAACACTGTGGCCCGGGAGACCACCTTCGTGGTCATACACCATTTCCGGTGCCTAACAGCTTGTTTTTGGGGCCCCGAACCGCGCGTTTTGGCTCCCAAACCTTCGTTTTCCATCTGTTTTGGTCCATTTTTGGTAGGGACCCTATTTTCATTGTTAGGGAGGTGATAGGACGGTGGCTGGCCACCTATTCCCCTAAAAAGCCAGTTTTCTCATTTTCTCTCTCCAAAAGCCGATTTTTTTGACAGAAATCTGGTTTTTCCTACTTTTGAGCCACATTTTCTGGCTTTTCATACCACCATTATGATCTACTCATCTGGGAGGCCACCTTTCTGGGTAGGCCGACCAGCAATTTTTCTTGAACCTTTTGACCCCTGGTCGGCCGACCAGGGGGGGTGGCCGGCCGGCCACTTGAACTGGCCGGCCTGCTTATTGCTTTTCCTCTCTTTGAGTGTAATCCAGCTGTGCCAGCTGGAGACCATTTGGTGCATCCTCCATACACGTGTATGGACGATCTTTGAAGCTTCCAAGAGAAGCTTTGGCCTCTCTTCTCTATAAGAGAGTCCCTCCTCTTCATATTAGCTGGTTAGACACTTTTGCTGAAGGCATACAACCTCCCACCTCCATTGCTACTAGTCCAAGCTCTAAAACCCTAACTTCCTTGGTCCATTTACACTACAACCCTTAGCACCACACCTCCATCATCCATTCCTGCACCTTGGAAGCCATTTGCAGAGGTTGGAAGCTCATCAACTTGGTCCAAAAGTTGCTAGAGGTCGGCTCTTCAAGGGTAAGTCCTCATTTCCCCCATTTTTGCATTATTGTTCCCTATACCTTAGCTCCATTTGAAAGCATTTTCGAGCCTTGGTGTAAACTGAAGATAGTCTTATTTTGAGCTCTTCTTCATATTTTCTTAAGAACACTTTTCTGTTTGAGGCCTCCTACACCCTTGCATGCTTTACCCCTCTTTGTAGGCCTATTTTGCATCATATCTTGGTCCTATTTGTGAGCACTTTCGAGATTTGATATAAACTATAAAGTGACTTATTTTGAGCCCCTCTTCAACTTTTTTTAAGGGTACTTTGCTGCTTGAGGTCATGTACTTCCCCTTTCCCTCTATCTCTCTTTTAGGGCTATTTTTGCATCCTATTTTAGCCTTACTTGTGACTATTTTCGAGATTTGCTATAAACTGGAAAAAGTCTTGTTTTGACATCCTCTTCAAGTTTTGTTAAGGTCCCATTTCTGTTTGGGGTCATGTTCCCCATATGCATGCTTTATCTCTTCATGATTAAGGCTATGCATTAGAGCACTTGCATTGGCCATGATCTGGCCTCTTAGCCACTGAAATCCAGTGGATTCTCAGTGGCTTTGATGCATTTTTGAGGGCCAAAATTAGAGGGGGGTGACCCCCTCTCTCCTTGTCTTGTTTGGGGATCTTTTGGACCTTCCAAAGGGGCTCTATTTTTCATGCATTGAAGTCACTTTTGGGCTCAATTTTGTGGGTTTTAAGGTTTGAGAGGGCCTTTCTATAGTGCATGTGTAGAACAATTCCATTCAAGGCCTTTTGAGGGGGCCTTTCTTGGCATGTTTCCTAGACCCATTTCAGGGCCAATTTTGTGAGTTTTAGGGTTGTCATAACTCATCTCTAGAGTTGGTTTGGTCATGCTAAGTGTCTATCTTATATGTGCTTAATAACCCCTTGAATGGCCTTCCAAAGAAGCCCCTCATTTTTGCATGCATTGGCTGCATTTTAGTGATTATTTGGGCATATTTTGGCATGTTTTATTCACTGTTTTTGGCTGGTTTGGTGAGTTCTCATTTTCTTCATATACATGCCATATAAACCATGTTTGCTAGTCAATGTTGCATGCTATTTTAGTCTATCATTTTAGCATCTTTTGGCCATGCTCTAAACTAGAAATGTGCATGTTTTGGGATTGCCTTGGTTCTGTCTTTAGACTTCATCATCAAATAATGCTTTCTTTGTATACTTGTGGTTCAATGCATGTGCCTAGTATTAAGTTTCGAGGCTTGTTCCATGCATCGGGTGCCATATTTCCATGTTTCGGGACCATTTAGCATTATGTTTCAATGCTAAAAATTACATGTTTGAATGCCATGCTTCATCCTTGCCATGTTTTGGTAGAGTGGCATTCAATGCCTTAGGTTCGGTCCTTGGTTTGCGTGCATGTGTACACGCATTTCGGTCATCTCATTTTCATCTTATGGCCACTGATGTGAGTGTGGCTGAGGTCCACTCATGTTGGTGTAAGTCCATTATGCATTGTGTATGCCTTTTCAATTCATAGCATTGCGTATGCTAGATTGCGTGTTAGAGCATTGTGTGTGCCATTTCATAGCATTGCGTATGCTAGGTTGTATGTTAGTCGCATTGTGTATGCCATCTCATCTGCATTGTGTTTGGAATAGGAGTTAGCCCAAGCACGGGAAACGAGGGACGTTTCGTACTCCGAGTGACGGAACGTGTCTCAATTCCCTGTCGCCGACACTCCGGATTACCCATGATGGAGTTTAGGTCTTGTTGCGTTTTATGTGTATTCATCTCATATTGAGTCGTGCAATTCGACTCCTCGGCCATCATGTATCGATATGCGTGATTGGTGGCACGAGGATCGAGGACTATACTCCCTGAAGAGTAGTCATGCATACATATGTGAAATACTTTGCTATGCCCCTTTCTTGCTCTCTGTTGCAGCAAATCAGAAATCAGTAGCTTTCTAAAGCCTTGCACAACATTCCAGCATTAATTGCAAACAGAGGCGAATCGGGGCATCGCAATGGATTTTTGCGCCAGACAACTCGAGCATGCATCTCCCATCATTCAGAACAGAGCTGAGGCAGTCCATAGGCCTGCATGCTAATTTACTCGCTTTCCTATATTAATTTGTTAATTAATTAGGGTTTTGTAATATTTAATTATTCATTTCGGACTGCATTATCATTCGGACTGTATTATTCTTTCGGACCCTCCGAGCGAGGGCAATGTTGTAATAAGTGTGCGTGAGTGTGATGTATGTCTTCCAACCCCATGTCTTTCTCCCTTTTATTTACCAGCTTATGATGGTTAGATTAGGGCATGTTTCAATTAGCATACAGTATGATAGCATGTTTGCATTCATTCATCTGTATTGCATGCACTGGGCTCGGCACATCATTCTAACTGCATTTGTATTTCAATTCCAAGTTGAATACTGGTTAGTTGTAGCATTTCACATGCCATCTTAGAATAGTCGAGCCTATCTTAGTTGCATTTTACATGTGTTGCATTAGACATTTCTGTATAGTTAGGATCATGCATCGATTTCTAACATAGCTTATGTTTTGGCTTAGAGTACTCGGTAAGTTTTATGCTTTAGCATCCTTGTATGCGTGTGAGTGACTGCGATGATAGCATGCTTACCATGAGGCTATTTGCTTATATGATATACCTGCCTGAATGCCTGTGGGTGAAGGTTGGGTTATTTGGATTGGAACAATTCATTAAATGTGAGTTTTAAGCCCACTTGAGAGTGGCAAAACCATGTTTCCTAAGCCCACCCGAGGGTGGCAAATCCACATTTTAGCTTACTTGCGAGTAGCAAACCGTTTTCAAAACAAACATGAGATATGTTGTTCCAATTCAGGCGACCCGGTCTATGTTTGTATGCTGTGCGCATCGCATAGTAAATCTAGGCTAATAACCGGAATAAGAACGGATAATGTTTTTCAAAATTAGATAACATGGTTAGTAGAGGCCGATCTTTGATCGGGCGAGCGGGGGTGCTCACGAAGTGACCTTCCCCAATCGTACCCAAGTTCCCAAGTCGAGGTAACTGTTAGGTTTTATTTCTTGGCAATCCCGTTTGACAAAACTCCTTTGAGTTGTAATTTTATTCGCATTTTTATTTCAGTGAGACTTTGAGTGTTTAGATGCGAATCCAACCTGAATCAAGCCTTTCAGAGAAGTTTGTGTTGATAAAGCTTTCAAGATTGCCACTTCGCTGATTATGACGGGATCGAGCTGCCCCGTGCTCAGCTGCGGGGGTGCCAGGGGCCAGCGCCCCTGGCGGGTCCGGGGAAAATTCAGCGCCACGGCGGGTTGAGGGGCAGCGCCCCGGAAGCAAAATGCAAAAATGCCATTCAAAGTTGCCTGTTCGATCATTTTGTTATATTTTTCCAGTTTTTCCATTTTTGGCCTTCCCGCTCGAGCAGTGGGAAATGTGACGCTCGAGCGTGGATTGGAAGCTCTAAGCATCTCTGCAGTCGCCTGCTAAAATACTGGAAGGTGTGATTTTACGCTCGAGCGGGATTCTCCTACGCTCGAGCGCATATCAGTTTGTTCGCACGGCAGTTTTTGGTCAGTACGCTCGATGGCGGGCTGTGTTGAGCTCGAGCGGAGATCGCGGGACAGATTCTATAAATTCGCGTGTTGGGACAGTTTTAGGAGAACGACTCAGATCTTCTTTTTGGTTTCTCTAGGGTTTATATCTAGGGATACTTTGGGTTTTTCTTTGATGTTTTTATTGAGTATTCAAACTCATGATCTAAAGAGAGTACATCAAAAGGTTTGTTTGTTATACACAAAAGAGAGAGTTATTCTTCAGTTGTGGATTCTGAAGAATTCGAGCCTGAAGCTTTGGTGGAATCCGGAGTGGCTCATCAGAAAGACAATTCCGTGGTGAATGGGGGTTGGAAGAGGCACATAGAGGTTGGTTCAATTAGGCGTTATGGATTTCGCTAGGTAATTGAGAGTATACCTGTGTAATTCCTTTAATTCCTTCTTAGTGATTTGTCCTTGTGGCTGTTGCCCGTGGTTTTTTGATCACAGTTGGAGTGTTCCAATTGTGGTTTTTTGCCACGTTAAATCACTGTGTCTCTTTGTCTTAGATTGTTTGATTGTTTGATTGGGATTGTTATATTCTTGCTTAAAAATTGATCATAATCACAAATCAACATCTAGGGGATTTTCTAGATTTTCAGTAACTTTGGTGATGACGGACACGTGGCCTTAGGCAACGAGTCAGGGTTTCCTAAATTTCCCCAAAATAAAATATTTAGGTGGCGACTCTGTATCTGGCAAAGCAGTCCATGTTTGGCACTTCTTTCAAAAAAATCCGTTTTAAAAAACGATTTGCCAGATTTGGACTCTTTGACGATTTCATCGGTCTTGCATTGCACTTTGCAAGATTAGATACAGGACCGTGACATTGAGTCCTGAACTGTAGTGAGCCCAATGAACAAAACGGGGGGGGGGGGGACATCTACAGTTTCTGGTGACTCCGCTGGGGAATTAGAGAACTTGACTCGAACTCATGATATCTTGTTTTGACTACACTTATGTGCTTCTTTGCATTGCATGTGCATTGGTGCGCCTAGGACACCGTGTTTGCCATCTACTATTCTTGTGCCATAAGGCTGACCGATTACGGGCTCTGCCAGTATGGGAGCACAAACCCTGGTTTTACCGGGGCACCCTTTTGACCATTCGACCTAGTGCATATTCGGAATCCATAGTGACCATTCCAAACTAGGACAGGTTGCTTACCCATTTATAGGTTGTTTGAAACCGCTGCGTGCGTAGTGAAACCCTAGTTCTTGACAAAATAGGACAGGGAAACCTTACTCCAACATAGGGATGTTTTGGCTCTTACTTGTTTGTTATGTGCTTTTAGAGTGTGTCTCTATACGAATGCATGTATCAATTTGCAAGTTTGGGCATCAGGCCTGCAGGCAGCAGTTCAGTGTTTCTGGGTATCAAGCCTGTGGGCACCGGTTCAGTATTTCTGGGTATCAAGGGCCTGTGGGCGCCAGTTCAGTATTTTCGGAATCAGCTATCTGCGGGTATCAGATTCAGCATCGGGGACAGTGATTTGGGAATAGTAATTCGGGAATAATGATCGGTCTTTGAGAACAGTGTATCAATTGCGTGTTAATTATACCCGACTGTGTGTTGTGTTTATTTACGCCGTTATGCTGTCTGTTTGTCTGCTCGTTTATTTCCTTATTATTGCTTTATTTATCTTTTTGCTAGGTAGTTTAGCACAATTGCGCCAGACCAAGCAGATTTTCCCCAAGCACTCTGGACAAGAGGTCGCCAACTCAATCGATTTGAGGATCTGGTCAATGGACAACCAGTGTTCCACTCTTTACCCCCGGTTATTAGACAGAGGTTGAAAAGGCGCAGCGTATCTGAGTAGAGGTTGCCAGAGCAGCGGATTACCCCATCAGTGGGCAGTCGGATTGAGATCCCAATTGTTGTTATAGAGATAGACCTGCCAATAGTTCAGACAGATCAGGGCAGTATGGCGGGACCGACAAGAGTTGAGGAAATGATGCGTCAGATGCAGGACACCATGAGAGCCATGCGGCAGGATGCTGTTCGTCAGGATGAATTTGCTAAACAACAGGCCGAGATCATGGCCCAGCAGGCAGAGTTAATTTCCAGGTTACATCAACAAACTGGGGCATCTGCTTCACACCTAGTTCCTCCCCCACTAGGAATCCCAGCACCCGAAGAGGCGCCAAATGTCCAGGCAGATACGGACATACCAATGGGGCCAGCTCCGCCCCCAATTCTGCCCCAGCTATCTAAGGCACCTACGCCTGTCAATCAACCAGATTCTCCCTTCGAGTTCGAAGTAGACCATACAACACTGAAATTGAGCAAGCTTGAGAAGTTGTTTAAGAAATCCCAAGGAGTAAAGGCTATCCCGAATATCGAGGACGGATATACCGACGTGGCTGTGATGCTGCCGGATAGGTTTAAAATGCCGCAGATTGATCGCTTTGACGGATCTGGAGACCCCATGGTGCATCTGCGGCTATTTTCAGATATTCTACGGCCAATGGGCCTCACCAGACCACAAAAGCTTTCATTATTCGGCCAGACCCTGTCGGGTGTGGCCGCCATCTGGTATGCGAAGTTAGAGGATGATGTCAAGCGGAGTTGGGATGAAATGGCCGAGGCCTTTGTCGTGCAATACTCTTACAATACCCAAATCGAGATTATGACCCGAGATCTCGAAACAATGAGGCAGGAGCCTAAGGAGAGCTTCCCGGATTTCGTAACTCGGTGGAGGGCGAAGGCTTCGATGATGACCCTGAGGCCTACCGACAAAGACCAAATCAGGATGATTGTGCGCAATCTCCAGCCAAAACTGATGCAAAAGATGATTGTGCTCCCTTTTCCCACTTTTTCAGATCTACATGAAATGGGGGTACAAATCGAAGATGCAATGAAACAGGGTCTAATTGACCAAGATAGAGAGCAACCCCGAAGAACTTTCTACCGCAACAACAGCACAGGCACCAGCAATGCCACAAATGCTAGAGCTTCAGAAGTAAGTGTGGTCACCACCATTCCCCCTCCCCTTCCAAGACCTATAGCATCTACACCTTTCTCCGGCGCGTCCGGAAGCAACACACAAACCACTCGATTCCAACCCAGAGGCCAAAGAACCTTCACCCCACTGTATATGCCCCTGTCCAAGGCTCTAGGGATATTAATCAAGAAAGGGCACTTAAAGCCCCTAGAGCCGAGGCCATTGCCAAATCCACTCCCTCCTTCTCATAACCCGACAAAATACTGCGCATATCACCAACAACACGGTCATGGCACTCATGAGATTCAAGACCTCATTGACAAGCAGGTGATTGTACCTCCAGAAAAACCCAATGTCACAACAAACCCTATCCCACCACACAACCAAGCTCCACCTCCCAAAAGAATCAATTTCATCCAGACTGGGGTCGTGACTTACGATCCTAGCATATATATCACTCCTTCCCACCTGCCTAAGCCAGAGGTGCTCCTTCCTGATTGCACTGGCTCTTTGTACATGTTGGACATCTCCAGAATCCGACCCCAGCCAATGGTGGTGACTGGCAAAGATAGGACAGAGGAGATTTTGGAGGAGGATGGAATTGTTCAATCAGGGTTTGAGCAGTGTGTGAGTGTCGCTGGGGAAGCTTACGATTTGAGTGATTACATTCTGCCAGCAGGCCGGTTTGAGCCTAATATTGAATTGCCAGAGAGGACAGAGCTGTTTGTGATCCGAGAAGATGGATTTGAGCAGGGGACAGATGATTTGACGGTTGTGGAAGAGGACTTGGCCAACCTCCAGTTTTTTAACGATTAAGATCCGGGAGGCGCAGCAGTCGACTGGTTTGATTATGAGGAATCGACACAGGCTACTGGGTGGCTTGATGACTTGCCAGATGTTGTTGACGAAGCTCAATTGGAGCAGGGCCCGGCAGGGGCGAGCATATCAGTGGTGGTCGGAAGGGCCGAAAGTCAGAATGAATTGCCGGAGAGCGCCGGTGCTAAGAATTCCGCTCGAGACTTGGGCAGTATGAATGCGGGAATTGTTGAACAACCAGCTGTACTGACGCAGCTGGAACAAGAAAGGTTTGAGGATGCCAAGAGAATTAGGAAAGTTAAAGGCCCTGAGGAGACTGGGAGTGTTGTGTGCACGAAGATAGAGAATGTTGCGAGCATGTGCACGGAGAGTACTGCGAGTGCAATTGAACCGGAGCCAGACAGGTGTCTGTTGGCTGTCGATGGAATGTGGTGGAAAGACGATGATTTATGTCTTGCTCACACGGATGAGGATTGGGGGAGTAATCAGCCAGATGATACCTGGTATATCGGTGAGGTCGATCATATGACGAGAAGCGGACGGTATTTCAAGCCCCCGCACCTAGACAAGCCAAAGGCATCTGGGAAGGATAAGGAAGTAGAGAGACAGAAGGAGAAGCAAGTCGAAGAAGAGGCTGTACTGAAATAGTTAAAGAAGATACAAGCAGACATCTCCATCTGGGGACTGCTTATGGCATCGCGAGTGCATCGACAAGCTGTCTTATCGGCCATGGACAAGGCCAAGCTCTCTATAGACACCACGCCCGAACAGCTAGTAGGCTTAGTTTTTCCGGGAGGAGCTACCCCGATGTTGACCTTTTCTGACAAAGAACTGCCACCTGAGGGTGCGAACCACAACAAGCCACTCTACATCTCCGTGGAGTGCAGAAATAAATGGATACCCGTGGTGCTTGTCGACATAGGGTCTGCCATCAATGTATGTCCAGCAAGGACTGCCTATGCAATTGGCTTGAGGACCGCGGATTTTGTGCCAACAGCCCAGGTGATTTGGGCTTACGACAACATAAGCAGAGAGGTCATGGGGACAGCGAAAATTCAAACCAAGGTTGGGCCAGGGCTGCATGAAATTAACTTTCACATCCTAGAGGTTCCCGCCACTTTCAATCTGCTATTGGGGCGGCCGTGGCTGCATCAAGTGAAGGCAATTTCTTCTACCTTGCATCAAATGGTGAAATACCCCCATGGAAAAGGAGTAGCCATTGTTTTTGGAAATTCATCGATCCATCCACCACCGGAAGTATCTACGCCAGTTTTGGAAATTGAGCACGGTATGAAGGATGTGTTCTTATCCGGTTTTACCCTAGCCAAGGCCTGGGTCGTGCAGAACATCTTAGCTATTAATGAGGGAGTGTATGTCAGTGCTCAATCGGTATACCTCATGAACAAGCTTCAACATATCCCTGGGATGGGATTGGGAAAGAGCGGCCGGAAGGGCATCGCAGCATCGTCTGAGGTGCCACATAATCCACATACCTTTGGTTTGGGTTGTCTGCCCACCAAAGAGGATTGGATAAGGAAGGGTAAGGAGATGGCTGGGAGAGCCAGAGCGAAGAAGGCGGGGAAGCCTTTTGACTTAATGCACCGGCCCATTCAGGGTACCCTAAATGGACGCTTCGTCCGGGAGGGGGAGGACTTTCCGTTCTGTGGCTTCCCAGAGCCGTGGCTGAACGCGGAGAGGAAGCGCGTGCCGGGGTTTGAGATTTTCTTTGACTTGTAGTTACCCGGGGATGACGTTGCCAGAGAGCAGACAGAACCAATAGCTGAGGTTGAGCAGAGCAAGAAAGTGGAGTCTGAGGACGCCGAAAGTGAAATGGGGGTAGCGCTGGCATGTCTACTTTCAGATCCTCCGATCGAGCAGAAGTGCTTGGGGGATAACTTCTCAGTATGCATGATTGGGAATGGAACGGCTGCGGGCCTACCAGCAAACATTTTGGATGCATCTATCGCACCCTCTCTCATTTGGCAGTATGAAGAGGGATTTTTGTCTAGCGGCACTGGGTCAGGTAGTGAGCCGGAATCTGATTCCACCGAATCTAGTGAGTCGGAATCAGGTTCCAGCTCAACTGAGTCTGAGTCTGGTAATCCTGGGGATGATAACCCGGATGCCACAGTCTTGTCCAGGTCATCTTTTTCTTTCTCTTTTGAGTCTGTTGTAACCGAGGAATCGGACGATTTGGATGTGCTTAATGAGAATCAAATAGCTGTGGTTTCTGAGTACTTTTCTGTGCCCTTGATTTATTGCGTTAATTCAGACTTTCAAAATTTTGATGAAAACGACGAGGAAGAAATTCCTCTGGTTTTACAACGCTTAATTGAACAAGAGCAGGAAAGATTTGTTAAACCCTTAATGGAGGAAATCACTACTGTGAATGTCGGTACTGAGGAGGACCCGCGGCTGGTCCAGATCGGGTCCACGTTGTCTTCGGAGGAACGCGAGCGCTTAGTCACTTTATTAAAAGATTTCAAAGATGTTTTCGCGTGGTCCTACGAAGACATGCCTGGAATCGATCCTGAGATCATACAGCATCGGATCCCTCTTGACCCCGAGGCCCGGCCCGTTAAGCAAAAACTGAAAAGGATCCGCCCGGACTGGGCTCTCAAGATTAAGGAAGAAGTTACCAAGCAAATTGACGCAAGTTTCCGGCAGGTATCCGAATACCCGACTTGGTTAGCCAACATTGTTCCAGTGCCGAAGAAGGATGGTAGGATCCGAGTATGTGTGGATTTCAAGGATTTGAACAGAGCTAGTCCGAAGGACGACTTTCCCTTGCCGCACATTGATGAGCTAGTAGACTTCACAGCGAGGCATGCTTTGCTTTCGTTTATGGATGGCTTCTCGAGCTACAACCAGATAGTAATGGCACCTGAAGACCGAGAAAAGACTGCCTTCACCACCCCGTGGGGGACATACTGTTATAGAGCAATGGAGTTTGGGTTGAAGAATGCTGGAGCTACATATCAACGGGCCGCGACCACGATATTGCATGACATGATCCACAAAGAGGTTGAGGTGTACGTGGACGACATGATTGTCAAGTCCAAAGAAAGGGAGGGCCACTACACCGCCTTGCAAAAGTTCTTTCAAAGGATTAGAGAATTCCGGTGGCGGCTGAATCCTCAGAAGTGTACGTTCGGTGTCACAGCAGGGAAAATGCTGGGGTTTCTCATTACACAGAGAGGTATCGAAGTCGACCCTTCCAAAATCAAGGCCATCCTAGAAATGCCACCACCAAGGACTGAAAAGGAGGTCTGAGGCTTTCTGGGTAAAGTGCAATTCATAAGACGGTTTATCTGAAAATTAACCTTGACTTGTGAACCACTTTTTGGTCTCTTGAAGAAAGGAAAGAAATTCCAGTGGGACGGCCGATGCCAAGCTGCTTTTGAAAAGATCAAGGAATATTTACAGAACCCACCTGTGTTGTCACCACCAGAGCTGGGAAGACCGTTGATATTGTACCTTTCAGTGACTGAGACCACAATGGGCTGCATGCTCGCGCAAGAATCAGAGGACAAAGTGGAAAGGGCTATCTATTATCTAAGCAAGAAGATGCGGGAGTATGAGACTCGCTACACACCATTGGAGAAGGCTTGCTTAGCCTTGGTATGGGCTACCAAGAAGCTGCGGCACTACCTGTTAGCTCACTCTATAATGTTGGTTTCGAGATTAGATCCTATCAAATATCTCTCCGAGAAACCGGCACTTACGGGTAGGCTAGCTCGTTGGTTGTTGTTGCTTTTTGAATTCGATCTAAAATATGTGACGCGCAAGTCGGTCAAGGGAAGAGCAGTTGCAGAATTCTTAGCCGATCATCCAGTGGAAGGGGGTGAAGCAGTTGAGTACTTATTCCCAGATGAGGCCATTTTGCATGTCGACGACGAGTTTTGGACGATGTATTTCGATGGAGCGTCCAACCAGTATGGGTATGGAATAGGAGTGTTGCTGATAGCACCCGACAATTCCCGTATCCCTCTAGCCTTCAAGCTCCGGCTCAAAGTCTCGAACAACGAAGCAGAGTATATGGCATGCATTGCCGATCTAGAAGCAGCCCTGGAACTAGGGACAAAACGGTTGGACGTCATTGGAGACTCGAACCTTGTTGTATCTCAAGCGAAAGGAGATTGGAAAGTCAAAGAAGAAAAGATGTTGATGTATCATCAAGCCCTGGATTTGTTAATTCCTCGGTTTGAAAAGCTAAACTTTACTTATCTAGCAAGAGAGAACAATAGGTTCGCAGATTCACTAGCAACTTTATCTTCCATGATAGACATCCCGTTCGGAGTCCGGATGCGTCCAGTCATTATTGACCAGAAGTTTGCGCCAACTTACGAGTCAATTGCTACTATAGAGGACGTTCAAGATGAGAACTCCTGGTATTACGACATTTGGAACTTCTTAGAGAAAGAGGCGTATCCACCAGGGGCAAATGCCAAGGATAAAAGGGCAATCAGAAGAATGGCCATTCAATTCATCATCTGCGGAGGTAAATTGTACAAGAGAGGTCATCTGGGAATACATAAGCTATGCATTGAAGCTGAAGAATCAAAACGCCTGATGGAGGCCATCGATGGAGGAGAATGCGGTGCGCATATGAACGGGGTAATGCTGGCACGGAAGATCCTCAGACAAGGTTATTACTGGTCCACCATAGAGGAGGATTGTATCGGCTTTGTTCGGCGATGCCACAAGTGTCAGATTCATGCAAACCGCATGAACATCCCACCGTCGAAGCTGTACAATATGACTTCGCCATGGCCATTTTCAGTTTGGGGAATCGACGTGATCGGGGCTATCACTCCGAAGGGGTCTAATTGGCATGAGTTCATCCTGGTCGCGATAGATTACTTCACGAAGTGGGTTGAGGCCCAATCCTATGCGGTGTTGAAGGCTTCGCATGTTGCAAAGTTCATCAGGAACAACATCATCTGTCGTTATGAGGTCCCAAACGAGGTCATTTCAGATAATGGTTCCCACTTTAAGAAGGAAGTGATTGATTTGTTGGAGAAATACAACGTGGCTTTTCATAAGTCGTCTATATACCGGCCGCAAACCAATAGACCAGTTGAGGCCGCCAACAAGAATATCAAACACATATTGCAGAAGATGGTGGAAACCTACCAGGATTGGCCAGACAAGCTGCCGTTTGCTCTGTGGGGGTACCGGACTTCAATCAGAGCTTCTACTGGGGCAACTCCGTATTCATTAGTTTATGGGATAGAGGCTGTTCTACCTATTGAAATTGAGGTTCCGTCTTTGCGAGTGCTGGCTGAGTGTTAGATAGCCGAAGCAGATTGGCAACAGAATAGATTTGAAGAACTCATGCTTTTTGACGAGCGTAGACTGAAAGCACTGTACCATGTTCAAGGTTATCAGCGCAGAATTTCCCAGGCTTTCAACAAAAAAGTTAAGTCCAGGAATCTAAAAGAAGGAGATTTGGTGCTCAAAGACAACCGAGCTCCCATCCATGACCCAAGGGGCAAGTTCAGACCCAATTGGATTGGTCCCTACATCATCAAGTCAATCTGGTCAGGTGGAGCTGTGGTTCTAATGGACCTAGATGGCTTGGAGTTCTCGCAACCGATCAACATGGACAAGTTGAAGAAATATTATCCCTGAGAGGCTCGCTAGGCCGAAAACCCGAAAGGGTGACCTAGGCAAAAGTTAGAGCGTTGAAAAATTGGAAAATATAAAAACTGAGCACGCAAGGTTGAAAACCCGCAAAGGACGACCTTGGCAAAAGTTGGAGCGTAAAAGGAGAGTGAAAATACTCGAGTGAGCCTAAGCCTGAACTACGTAAGGCTTGATTCCCATCTTTGGGATATGTAGGCAACTTCATCCTGAAGTTCAGCCATAAACTTTTCCCCGATCAACTTTGTCCATTTGATCATCTCGACTACCTTTGTCTATTCTGTATTCAAGAGTTCGGTTATGATCTTTGGTGCAGTGCTCTTCAGACTAGGGGCAACTTTCCGTTGCTGCGCAGTGCCGCAGTACTCTTCAGACTAGGGGCAACTTTCCAGTTGCTGGGATCCGGGGTTGTGCATCTCAGTGACAGATTTCAGGCATGCCCAGTTCTGATTCCATATCGAAAATGGTTTTGAAAAGTTTTAATAAAAGTTGACTTTGTTCAAAATTAATCTTTTTACAACTTAGACCATTTTTGGACCAAAGCGGAAAATTTTCAGTACCCACAACCTTCAATTTCATTGATTTCAATACAAAGTTCTCCTGCTCCTGCATACAAATTGAAGTTGCTTTTTTATTACATTCCTAAAGAAAACTTGAAAGTACTAATAAAGTAATAAATCCGGGGCATAGGTAAGTCAGGTGTTCTTGCGCCCCCTCCCAGAGCTGGTCGAAGCCTCTGATGCCAAAGTAGGCCTTTCCTGTGACTCTTCATTGAGCCAATCCAAGCACTCATCAGACAAGGTGCAACTGAAAGTGGGAGCAAGGGCTAGGAGCTCTCTAGTCCTCCATGCTGTGGCATACCGGGCAAGCTGTGCGCCTCTAATCGGGAATGCAGCAGGATACTCTATCCCCTCTGGCGGGCAAGTCTGATCATGGCCGAACTGGCGCCGGAACGGGAACGGAAAGTAGAACACACAGTGAGTCAGACCAATCAATTGGATCCCGGTCTGCCGGGACATGCTATAGCTCATTGCCGGGAGATTGAGCCAAGGGCAGTGCCAAGCAATGCGATCCACAGATAAATTGCACTTCCAGTCGAACCACCATCCCTTATCAAGGGCATCGACTAGTCATTGTCGGAAGAAGTAGCCGCGAGCTGAGTAGGCTGGGCAAGAGTCCACAACCTGCAATTTATCCATCAACCATACCTGGGGAGGGATTGGAAAATGGGAGAATAAAGAATAGAGAGATGTACGATGAGAGAAAAGTAAGAAAAGGGGTTTTGTGAGAAAAATCGAGCCTGAGGGCCGAGTGATGTGAGCAATATATATGTGAGAAAGGGTGGGAAACATTACCTGCGGCAGTAGTGGACTCCCCGCGAATCTGGTCGTCTCTCGGCGATATAAAGCATCCAAGCCCATCAGCGTCTTGGCCAATGTCATGGCAATGCAGCTCTTTCCTTCTCTCAAGCCTTGAGCAACTTCAATCAGACGAATGCTAGATCCGTTAAAGCCCGGTGCAAGCAAAAAGTGAGATAGCATGCACAAGCGAAGGGCGTGTTGCCGAAAACCTTGCCATTGATGGTCGCCGCGGTTACCGGCATCAGAAAAGCGATGAATCAAGCCAAGGATATCCAGTTCCCTGTTGTAGATCAGAGGCCGAGCATCGTGCATGGTGAGCCCACACATCTGCCCTAAAGCTTGGGCGTGACCGAAGCGAAGCTGGGACAAAATCTCTTCATGGCGCTCAGATTCCATCAAAACTTGAAAATCTTCGAAGGTCGGACACATCTCTTGCCCGCCGAAGCTAAAGACGTGCGTTACCGGATTCTAAAACCTCACCGCGGCATGGGGGAAAGGAATGTGCAGCGAAGTACGGCTCAGCGTGAATAATGCATTCAAGCCGAAGCCCCGGAAGTTCAACTTTTCCGAGCCATCTAGAGAAACAATCCAAGCTGTGAGATTTTGGGTGAGAAATGCTTCCATTTTGGTGCAAAACTAAGATGAAATGAGAGAACCATGAAGCTGGAGTTTTTAAAGAGGATAAGGCACTGTTCGGAGGACACGTGTTGAAAATTTGGTGGTTGCCAAGCTAGGTGGCCGCCGGCCACCTTTTCTGGTAGGCCGACCACCCCTCTCCCCTCCAATGCAAAAAGCTGGTCGGCCATCTCCCTTAGGTGGTTGGCCATCAAGGGGAGGGTGGCTTTGTCTTGTTCTAGCCTCTAGAAGAAAGTTCCAAGCATTTCCATGCATTGGGGGCCTTAAAGGTGCGAGTTTTCCTCTGTTTCGGATGCGTTCCGTCACCCAGATCGTCCGAAATGCATTTGTTTATCGAGTTGTTGTTAAATCCGGCTTATTGAGTTGTTGTTTTTGCTTATTGAGTTGTTGTTTTGCTTACCGAGTTGTTTAGTTTATCGAGTTGTTAAGTTTTGTCGAGTTGACGAGTTTTGTGTATTGAGTTGTTACTCTTAGTTTAATCAACATTGTTGTGTCTTGCTTATCGAGTTGTAAACTTGCTAAGGTTCTGTCCTTTCTTAGTAAGTTAAGTTGCTTTGTTTGTTGCGTCGGTTCGCTACCTGACTTGGCAATTTTCAATGCATGATTTCCATTCAATCTCATTTTTGTGCAAGATAATGCGATGCGATGCAAGAACATAAAATACAACACTTTTTTGAACAAAAGCTGTTTCATTCCATCATGTTTCCTTTGTTACAACATTTTACAACAAGGGTACAAGTTTTACAGAAAATAAAAACTACCTAATAATGGCCCTGCTTGGTGCAACTTAAAAGCTACTTATTTTAGCTTTCAGCTTAATTTAAGTTATTTTGATGTGTTTGGTTTAGCTTATAGCTTATAGCTTATAAATTTTTAGCAGTCAGAAATCAGCTTATTCTTTGAGTGGGGCAGGAGATGCTTAATTTATAAGTCAGAAATCAGCTTATGTTCATAGTTATAAGCTATAAGCTGTTTAGGCATAAGCTATAAGCACTTTCCCACAGCTCTACCAAACAGGGTCAATGTACAATGTGCTACAACTACTAGGAAAAAAAAGGCAAATAAACCAGGAACATCTGTGCTCTCAAGCACAGGAGTAAGAGGCCCTCTTCGACCTCTTCTGCGGAACAGCCTCAGCACCATCATCGCCATCTGAGTCAGAGTTGTCATCCTCGAGATCCTCCTTAGCATCATCTCCGCCCTTAGAACCAGGCTCAGAGTCATCTTCTCTGCCAGCAGATGTCTCTGACTGACGATGCGCGGACTCCTCCTCCTCACTGGACTCCTCCTCAATGATATGTGCTCTGCGCCCGCCTCGTCCGCGAGACGACTCCCCTCTCCCGGCTCCTCGAGAAGGCCTGGATGGCCCAGCTCCTCCGGAAGGCCCAGATTGCCCGGCCTGTGGTCTGGTATATATCGGAGGCATCTGAAAAGAAAGAGTGCAATTTGAATACATCAGCCAAAATATGTATACCAGACGTACGGATAAAAAGCTACATGGAGTGGATGTATGCAAATATAGTACATGGATGTGGTGTGTGTTAGATGTGCTCCCCGCATACAGTCGGTCAATCAATGCAGTGAAATGTACAAATTCAGCATGTCATCAGAAATATGATAAATGCAAGAAAACTGAACAGTATCGAGACGCCCATGATGGACAGCTGCGCCTCTCTCCGCAAGACCATGCCTTCGAGCGAGGCCACTAACCCGAGTAATCCCTCAGCATACTCCATGGTAAGCTGCAGATGCAAGTGTAAATCATCAGTGAATGAATGAATGTCCAAGTATCTGAGTGATAAAGGAAAGCTGAAAAACATACCGGTGGTGAGTCAGGGTCTTTGGTGTATGGATGATCTGGCATAGGAGGCTCTAGCGGAATTGGGTAGGAAGACCCATAACTGTGAAGGGACACTCGGCTCAGGGAAGGCCATAGTCTGACGAAGAAAGCGTTCCCCCAAGAACCAGGCCCTACCAACTGGCCCCTCGAACAAGATCCTATACCGGGAGGAGGCCCATCCTCCAGCAAACTGGAATCGGAGATCCTCACCCAGAGGCGCCCAAGGCTGCCATAAGATCTGCAGATAGCCAATGCATAAGCTGATTAGAAATCGCAAATGTGAAAAATAAATCAAAGATCAACACATAAAGAACTGAGAATTCTGACATACCTCGGTCGTCCGCACAGTGTCAAAATACTGCCGCAGGTAAGGGAGAGTCTCCCGGGGCCACGATCGATACTGGCCCTTGAAGACGAGCGAATAAGGGGTCATGAAAGGGGCCTCCACCTCAAGCTCCGGGGCTAGCGTCGGAAAGTACACGAAGACCCATAACTGTGAAAGACAAGGCAAAAGCCATCAGAATACAAAATGCTGAGTGCAGAATCTGAATACAGAATGCTGAGGACAGAATGTAAGTACAGAATGTAAAGTGTGCCGTGTGTGCAATGTACAGATAATGAAAAACAGAAATGCGAATCAAGAGGGTAGAAGGTACCTCCCAGGCTCTCCAATAGCCGCCGACTATGTTCCCCCGTCCGCGGGAGGTCGCACTCATATAGCAATAGAGGGTAGCCAAGCTAGCGCCACCCCAGTCATACTGACTAACCTGTGTGAGGTCTACCAAGGCACTCAGCAAATATAGCCCAACGGTGTTCCCCCTGTCGGCAAACAGAGTGGTCCCGAAGAGGAACATTAAAAACCCGTAGGTGTACTGTGCAACCTCCTCAGGAGTCTCGGGCTCAGTCCCACTGAACTGTGCAGAAAACTAGGTATATCGGACTCGGCCCGAAGATCGGTCTATCGGTGGGTGGGCTCCCAACAGATGAATCCAGGCAGCCTCCCACTCGCCCATGTCCTCGTCGTAAGGGATCGCCCAGCCTGCCACGTCAAGGCCCGTCAGCACGACGAAGTCAAATGGGGTCACGGTCATGTCCCCAGCAGCTGAGAAATGGAAGGAATTGGTGGTGTCCCACCATCTCTACACCAAGGCGCCCATCAATGTCCGGCTAGCTGGATAGCGAGATATCCCGGTACAAAAGGTCCCGAATCCTGCCAGATCAACCCAATCGCGGACAACCTCCGGGAGCTCCGCGTACCAATCTCTCGCAGCAATAGAAACGTATCCCCATATAACGCGGGAGGATGTTCGCATTCATAACAAACACATGTATTCAGTTTCATAATTGAATGAATAAGCTGTGTGCAAATGAAAAGATATGAGCCGTGTACAAATCAAATCACTTTCAATTAAATGTGGGCTGGTGTTCACCATCAAATTGGGCTGCGTGTTCAGATTTCAGAAATTCAAAGTTTGGGCTGCGTGTTCAACTTTCAATTAAATGTGGGCTGCGTGTTCACCATCAAATTTGGGTTGCGTGTTCAGATTTCTGAAATTTAAAGTTTGGGCTGCGTGTTCAACTTTCAATTAAATGTGGGCTGTGTGTTCACCATCAAATTTGGGCTGCGTGTTCAGATTTCAGAAATTTAAAGTTTGGGCTGCGTGTTAAACTTTCATTTAAATGTGGGCTGCGTGTTCAGATTTCAGAAATTTAAAGTTTGGGCTGCGTGTTCAACTTTCAATTAAATGTGGGGCTGCGTGTTCACCATCAAATTTGGGCTGCGTGTTCAGATTTCAGAAATTTAAAGTTTGGGCTACGTGTTCAACTTTCATTTAAATGTGGGCTGCGTGTTCACCATCAAATTTGGGCTACGTGTTCAGATTTCAGAAATTTAAAGTTTAGGCTGCGTGTTCAACTTTCAATTAAATGTGGGCTGCGTGTTCAGATTCCAGAAATTTAAAGTTTGGGCTGCGTGTTCAACTTTCAATTAAATGTGGGCTGCATGTTCACCATCAAATTTGGGCTGCGTGTTCAGATTTCAGAAATTGAAAGTTTGGGCTGCGTGTTTAACTTTCATCAAATGTGGGCTGCGTCTTCACAATCAAGTTTGGGTTACGTGTTCAACTTTCAACAAATGTGGGCAGCGTGTTCAGATTTCAGAAATTTAAAATTTGGGCTGCGTGTTCAACTTTCAATTAAATGTGGGCTGCGTGTTCACCATTAAATTTGGGCTGTGTGTTCAGATTTCAGAAATTCAAAGTTTGGGCTGCGTGTTCAACTTTCAACAAATGTGGGCTGCGTGGTCACCATCAAATTTGGGCTGTGTGTTCAGATTTCGGGGATTCAAGTGATTAAGCTATGTGTTCAAGACAGAGTATTGTGTTATAGACTAAGCATGCAGAACAAGTTGTGTGCTACAATGAGCAGAAGCATGGCATGCGAATGTGTTCAGAACGAGCAATAAGCATACATAACATGAAATGCAAGGAAAATGCAGAATAAAGGCAGGAAATGTAAAAAAGTGAAGTACATACCTCTCGCGCCTCATGAGAGAGATGGGATTCCGGCTCCCGCAATAGCAGGTCTACAGGAGCTCGAGGGTCGAAGTCGGTAAAATGATAAAAAATCGCCCAAGGGAGGATATGAGTCGAAGGATCGTACCTCTCAGGGATAAAGGGGCGAACCCTCGGATGCAAAGACATGATGTCAGGCTCGCCTCCGGCGCCTGGAGAACCTCCGCCATGGGGAAATTGACCCGCCATTTCAAGAAATCTGCAAAAAGGAGCGAAATGAGCCAAAATTGGAAAAAGTCAACAAAAGTCAACTCTCGGGAAATGGAAAAAGTCAACAAAAGTCAACTCCCGAGAAAATCTTACAAATATTGAAACAAACTTACCTCAAGTGGTGAAAATGAGAAAAGAAGCCCCGAAATCAAATTTTAATCGGTTCAAAATGAAGAGAACTAAAAGTTTTCACAAAACAACTTGGCGTGGGGCATTGGAAAACACGTATAAAGAGCAGATCTGAGAAAGAAAATGGTCTAGGAAGGAGGAGAAGGCAGTTTCGGAGCTGAAGTTATGAGAAAAAAAGCTTTGGACATGTACATTTAAAGAAATGAGAGCAAAAAGACCAAATTGCCCCGGATTTGGGCTAGGTGGTCGGCCAGCCACCTTTTCTGGCA